>NW_004624740.1:15516912-16032307 GCF_000247695.1 Heterocephalus glaber | reverse complement strand
CCAAAGTTATAAAGCAACACTAACAGTAGCTTCTTCCTGGGACTTGCAATCTTTTTACTTTCTTCTCTTGGTTTATCCATTTTTTTTTTTTTTTTGATACCAGGGATCAAACTCAGGACCTTGTGCTTGCGAGGCAGGTGTTGGAACCACTGAGCTAAATCCCCAGCCCTCTTTTTTATTTTTTGAGACAGGATCTCATTAAATTGCTAAGTTGCCCAGGCTGGGCTTGAACTTGTATCTTTGTTTATGAGTCATACTGGGCTCTAATCTTTGTACTTCTAATGTAACAGTAATACTGGTCTCATAATTTAGGAAGTATTCCCTCTTCTGTTTTCTGGAGAGTGTGTAAGACTGCCCTTAATATTTCTTTAAATATGAGTTTACTGCTCCAGTGACTGCCTGGGTCCAAGATGTCCTGGTTGAGTGTGAGGGAAGTGTTAACACACAGGTCTGTTTCTCTTGTCCCTCCGTAGCTATGGTGATGACCTTCTGTCCCCATGAGGGGGGATCCAACTCTGGAATATTAGCACAGCTACAGGATAAGATGTCATCCTCTATACCTTGGACAGGGAGTTCATAGGAACCAGCTTCCTGGCATGTTTAAAGTAAACATAAAGATCCACAGTGCTGGGCCAGGGATTTAGCTCAGTGGTTTCTGCTGCCTGCTGCGCAAGCGCAAGGACCCGAGTTCGATCCCTGGTACCAAAAAAAAAAAAAAAAAAAAGATTCACGGTGCCCGAAAAGCCGGGCTAGTGGCACATGCCTGTAATCCCAGCACTCAGGAGGCTGAGGCATGAGGATTGCCTCAAGTTCAAGGCCAGGGTGGGCTATATAGCAAGACCCTGTCTCAAAAAAATAAACAAAATAAAATATTCACGGTGCCCATCTTCACATGCTCATCTAGTGCCTAGGTGGGGGCTGTGTTGGTGACCTGGCAGGTGTGTGGTCAACTTCTGTTAACTTTGTTGTCTTTATGTTTTCATTTTAGTTGGACTCCAGGACTCAAGTGGGAGTTCTGGACAAGGACGTCTCACACATGTCCTCGCAATGTGCCCCCGAAAAAGATGTGTTGTGCTGTCTCCAAGAGAGATGACAAGAGCTTGTGCACTGAACCTGCTGGCCTTCTTCTATTTATATCCTTTTCCTGCTGTTCCTGCATTGTGTCCTTTTGCTGCAAGAAATCTCAACCTTGAATAGAGTGTCATGTGGAATCATGGGGGTCCTCTATCTGTGCGGGGTCACTGAGAATAGAAAGTTATTTTATAAAAATAGAAACGTAATTTTTAAGATAGTTACTTCTCAAATTATCTATTTAATATTGAGTTTTACAGTTTTCAAGGTATTGGCTCATTCCAGCCAAGTTACTGAATTTATAAGGGTAGAGTTGTTTTTATTGCTTTCCCTTATTAGCCTTTTAAAGTCAGCAGTCTATACTAGTAGCCAAGGCTCGCTTGCTCTTTCTTTTTTCTTTTTCTTGGTACTGTGGTTTGAGCCCAGGCCTTCGCAGTGAGCTACATCCCCAGCACTTCTTAAATTTTTTATCTTGGGATAGGGTCTCACTAAGGTGCTAAGTTACTCAGGCTGGAATTGAACATGTGATCCTCCTGCCTCGCCCCTGGAGTGCTGGGATTATAGGCCTGCACTATTATGCCTGGCTTCTACCCTACTTTTGAAGTTTGTAATTTGTGTCTTCTTCTTTTTTTATTTTTTGGTACTGGGGATCAAACTCAGAACTCGGGACTTAGAGCTTTTGAGGCAGGCAGTGGAACCACTGAGCTAAATCCCTGGCCCTCTTCCTCTTCTTTTGTCTTGCTAGAGGTTTATCAGTTTTATTGATCTTTCAAAGGGAACCTTATCTTTCTGACTAACTTCCTTGTTTCTATGTTTTTAATTTTATTGATTTTTGTTCTTATTTCCTTCCTTATATTTGTTTTTGGGTTTTTTTTTTTGTTTTAGTTCCTTATGGTAGGAGCTTTTGAAAAAGTTGAGGTCTTTCTTCCTGTAAACATTTAATATTATGAATTAATTCCAGTCTCCTTTAGTTTTGTCCTACAAATTTGACCTGTTGTATTTTAATTTTCATTCAGTTTAATATGATTTTTTTTTTTTTTTTCTCCTGAGACAGGGTCTTGCTATGTAGTTCATGCTGGCCTTGAACTCACTATGTAGCCCAGGCTGATCTTGAACTTCTGGAGGTCTTGCTGCCACATCTTCCTGAGTCCTGGGATCACAGGCATGTGCCACCCCACTGGGCTAATGTGATCTTTGTATTTCCCTGGAGACATCCTCTTTGACCTATGAGTTATTGAGGATTATGATGTGTAATCAACAGTAATGTCCATGTGTTTGGAGAGTTTTTAAAGTTTTTTGTTACTGATTTTTAGTTTGATTCTGTTGTGGCCAGAGGTCACACTTGCATTGTATTTTAATTCTTTTGGATTTACTGAGGTTTGTTTTATTTTATTTTATTTTATATTATTTTATTTTATTTTATTTTATTTTTTGGTACCAGGGATTGAACTCGGGTCCTTGCGCTTGTGCAGCAGTTGGCAAAACCCCTGAGCTAAATCCCTGGCTCTTGGATTTACTGAGGTTTATTTTATGACCTAGGATATGATCTTTGGCCTAGTCACTTTCCTTTTCACTGAAACACACCCAACACCCACAATTTGAAGGAGGAGAAGTTTTGTTTTGTTCACAATTTTTAGAAGATTCATTCCACAGTCTGCTGGTTCCAGGTCAGGAAGGGCATGTAGAGGGTATGGCAGAGGAGAGCTGCTCACATCATGGTGGCCAGGAAGTGGAGAGTGAAGGGAGGAGCTGGGGAAGGACAGCACCCTGGGGTCGTGCACCCAGTGACCTGCCTAGTCTGACCAGACCCCACCTTCTCACAGAATGAATCCACTGATGAGCATAGTGCCTCCATCATCCAGCCACCTTACAAAAGCCCAGCCTTGAACACAGGAGCCTTGGGGGCACATCTTAGATGTAAACCACTGCAGCTGCTGCAGCAAATGCCTCTATAGGTGATCAAAAAGAATGTGTAGTCTGCTGTTGTTGAGTGTTGTGTAAGTATCAGGTCCTGCTGGTTGATAGTATTCAGGTCATTGATATCCTTGCTGATTTCCTGACTAGTAATGAATTCCATCTATTGTTGAGAGAATAGTGTTAAAGTCTCCAGCTATAATTGTAGATTCCTCTAGTCCTCTTTTCAGTTCTATCAATTTTGCTTCATTTGTTTTGGAGCTCTGTTGTTTGTTGCATATACAGTTAGGGATGCTATTCCTTCTTGGTGGCCTGATCAGTAGGTAATGTCCCTCTGGATCCCTGGTGGTTTTCTTTGCTGTGAAATCTACTTCATTTGATACTAATATAGCTACTCTTGCTTCCTTTTGATTAATATTTGCACAATGTGTCTTTCTGCATCCTTTTACTTTCAAACTACATATATCTTTATATTTGAAGTGAGTTTCTTGTATACAGCATATAGTTAGGTCATATTTTAAAATCCGCTGTAAAGCTTTGTCCATTTGTCTTTTATTTATATCATTTATATTTCATGTACATCTGATATGCCAGGGCTCAAGTATGCCATTTAAAAATTTGTTTTCTCTCTCTCTTTTTAAAATTCCTGTTTCTCTGTTTATGCTTTTCTGGGAGTTGCTTGACCATTTTTTATACAGTCATTCCATTTTGATTTGTTGACACTGCTTTTGAGTGCATCTCTTTGTACAGTTTTTTAGTGTTTGCTCTAGGTATCATATTATACATATGTAACTTATTACAATAGCCTATTGACATTGTTTTACCATGTTACTTCCCTCCCATGTAGAGATAACTCACGCCCCTCCCATCTGTAATTGTCTTAAATATTTCCTTTGCATACAGTGAGAAATGCATCAGTGTTATGCTTAGCTCTTCTCCTTCTTTCCTTTCTTTCCTAAGGATTGAACCTAGGGCCTTCACACTGACCTACATCCCCAGCTCTTTTTTCTATCTTTTGACTTGGGACAGGGTCTCCCTAAGTTGCTAAGTTGCCCAGGCTGGGCTCAAATTTGTGACCCTCCTGCCTCAGCCTCCCAGAGTGTTGGGATTACAGGCCTGTACCATCATGCCTGTCTTTCCTCTAAAAAATTCTTATTGTGGCAGTTAATTTTACTGGGTTTATATTTTTCCAAATATTCAATTTTTATGTTAATTACACCAATATGGAGCATTTATATCAAAGAAAAGATGAATAAGAAGGCATGATTCAAGAGGCCAGTTCTCTTAATACTTTCATACACTCAAAACTATTGTCCTAATGAGGCCTCTGAGTAATACTAGAATAGACATTTTTATGATAAACCTAAAATTCCATAATCAATGGAACTATTCTAAATTCTTTGGTTATCAAATGAGAGGATCATTTCCGTTTTCTTTAAAAAGCTTATTTTAAAAAGAAACCTGCATCTCACACATAATTTCCCCACAATTCTTCTGAATTCAAAAAGGAAATCACAATTGCTAACATTATGCCTTTTTTTTTTTTTTTGGTCATAGGGCTATTTTTAGAGTGGAAAGAATGGCAGAATATTGTTTTCTTTGTATAGACTTTGCAGTACACTGTGGTCTATACAATCTCCAGTCTTGAGATTTAGGAAGTATTTATTACAACTGGCATTTGTTTGATGCTGATTTCTGGATATGCCTAATTATTATTAGATAAATATGGCTTTTTTACAAGACGGTTCCAAGAATACATTGTAGAGAAAAAGGATGACTCAAAGAAGGATACTGGATACTGTGGAAATGTTATCTATATTAAGGAGCTTTTGTGCATTCCATGACGTCATAGTGAACATCTTTTGTGATTATGTTACATTATTTTCCTCTCATCCTTTTTCATTTTATCTAATATCTTATTCATGTAGACAACTGGCCTCATTAAGACTTCAAAAAGATATTTTTCCATCTCTGAGTGACCTTCTCCAGCTCCCACTTATCTTTTTTTCCCACTCTCAACATTTTGAAAAAGAACCATAATGAGGGGACTACGTTTATCAGATATTAAAGCAAATTATAAAGTAAAGGCATTAAAATAATTAGGTATGGGAGAAGGTCCAGACAGACAGTGATTCAACAAAGAGACGCAATTTAAATAGGAGGTTAATAATACAGGTAGCATTTCAAAATGCCTGGGACAGAGTTACTAGGTAACATCGGGACAGCTAGTTAATCATGGGTGGGAGGAGGAAAGCTGGCTCTTATTCCACTTGGATCCAAGACTTATATATAAAAATCATAAAAGTACTCTTAAAGGGCTGGGGATTTAGCTCAGCGGTTTTGCCGCCTGCCCCGCAAGTGCAAGGACCCGAGTTTGATCCCCGGTACCAAAAAAAAAAGTACTCTTAGAAAGGGCTAACATGCTAGATGTGGTGGTGCACAAATGTAGTTCCAGGTACTCGGGAGCCTGAGGCAAGAGGATCACTCAAGCCCAGGGATTGAGACCTGAATAACATAGTGAGATCCCATATCCAGACAAAAACCAAAACCGAAAAAACCAAACCCAAACAAAACCATAACATTTTAGTAATTCTGAATTGATAAAAGAAATTTGGGAGAGTATCTGCACAAGTCAACACAAAGACCACCAGAGATAAAACACAGGAAAGGATGCCTAATCTTACAGGAAATTATCTTTCACCCCTGAGAGTCTAGACCAAAGGCGGAAGCTCCAGTATGAGTGGTTCAGGCACCTTCCTCTTGCTTCCTGTGCCGTCTCTTGCACGTGGTCTCCTCCACCCAGCCACGGGAGGGCCGCTTTCCGGAAGGGGCAGGGAGAAGGCCAGAGGAAGGGAGGAGACACAAGGGTCTTGTGGCAGGGGCTGCTTCCGCTAATAAATGATCTGAGAAGCCCAGGTCTGCTTTTATCTCACTCGCCACAACTGTCCCTTGGCTGCTTGGGAGTGTGGGGAAGTGCAGGCTGTTTTTTAACTTTCCATTGTATAAAAAGTGCACAAATCATAAATACATGATGGGCTGGATTTCACATGGTGAACGCACATTGTCAGTATCCAGAGAGAGGAATAGGATTGACCTCCTAGCAATTCCCTGCTTGCCCCTTCCCCTCACTACAGAAGGTATTGTTAATAGGTCATATGTGACCAAAGTTGAGTTCATTAAGGAAAAGAGAAGTAAGGCACCAGCAATTTGTCACAACCATTATTTTATATATCTGCCCAGAGACACTCTGATCTTTAACCATTTTCCCAAAATCTTTCATTCTCAGTCTAAGACATTTTATTTTCTCTACTTAAAATTTTTATTCATTTCAGACGAGGTCTTGCTATGCAATTCAGGTTGGCTGTGAACTCACTATGTGGCCCAGGCTAGCCTTGAACTTGCAGTGATCCTCCTGCCTCAGCCTCTCAAGTGCTGGGATCACAGGTGTGTGCCACCACATGTGGGTGCCACCACATGTGGCTAAGACATTTTCATGTCCTTCACGAGAGAATGGCCAATACTTACACTGTCTGCAATGAGGTGGTCCTCATAGGGTGCTGCCCAGGACCCTGAGTTTGGAGGTCTGTGAATACAGAAACGTCTTAGAATGTCTTTTCAGGGCCTCCATTCCATGAGGGTGGTAAATATGGGGAAAACTTGCAATTCAACTTACATTATTAAGAAGTAAGATACCTCCCAAATAAGATATGTGTGGCCAAGTCTTGGACCAAGAGTCAGAGTTTATTCAGTATTACAGCATGCATATGACATTGGACAGGTTTCCTTGAGGCTGCCACCCTACTGAAACTGAGAGCATTCATCTTGGAGAGAATCCCTGTGGACGTGGGAGACTCTTCAGCATTCCCACAGGACACCAGCTGCTCCCCATGCAACAGAAACTACAAATGCAATAATGTGACAGGGCGCTCAAGAAAGCAAAGCTGTGCAACTTCAGAGAATTCACACTGGAGAAAAAGTGTATGGATGTAGCAGAGAGAAAAGGAGGTATTCAGGCAGTGCTCCCAGCTAAGTCGAAATCTGGGGTTTGGTAGCAGAGAAGCCGCAGAAGAACTTCCGGTCCGAGTTCCACCCTTAGGTGATGTCAGAGAACTCATCTGGGACTAAGCTGGTCGTGGTATGAATATGCAAAACCGTGAGTGTCCTGAACATCAGATCGTTCACCCCGGAGAGAAGCAGTGAGTGCGAGCAGTGTGGAAAATCACCCAGGGATGTCTTGGCGCTTCTTCATCACTGGAGAATTCACAGGCAAGGAGCGCTCGGGTACAGATCTACAGATCGTGGGAAGGCTTTTAGGCAGTCATTAGGCTGCTTCATCTTAGAGAAAAGCTCTGATGAGGAGGAGTGGGAAAAAGTCTCAGTTCTCATTACTGGATTTCAAAGACTCCTAAGGGATATACAGGAAAACTTTCTGGGTGAATTCAGGGTTAATTAAGTACCACACCAAAGCACCAATCTTACTACCAGGCAGGGACTTAAAGTTTGTTTTTTTTAACTTTACACCCATAAGAGCTTCCATTCCTTTCCCTGATGATCTAAAGGATTTTTATTTTTATCTTTAATGCTTCCTCTTTTTTATTCCTTTTAAAAGTTTAAGTTCACCCTACTAGGTATGCAATGCATTTCTATTGAATGAATGACATCATAAGATAGGCTCACATAACTTTCTTATCTCAGGCCTTTGGGGACAGGACCCCATGTGGAGGGAGCACAGGACTGCACTGAGAGGGGCTGGGCTCAGTGGCAGGGTCTGGTGGTCACAATGTCTAAAATCATAGTGACACATCCAAGGCTGGACCTGAAGATCTGATGACCTACGATGGCCACCTCTTTACACTGCTGAAGATTACTCTGAGATGGGAAATGGGGTGGGTGGCTTTTCTAAGGGCTTGAATACAATGAAACCATTTGCATTTGGCAGATACACTCAGAGGATGCCAGGCTAGTCTTTGTTCTGTATTTTAAAGAACAGAGTTTCAAAGAAGAGCCAGGGAAGGGAAGAATCAGGCGCATTTCTTGTCACAGAATCACAAAACAACAGGAAGTCCCACTGAGGGGAAGCTTTCTCCAGTCCTCATTTACCAATTGCTCTCTTGCCTGCCAATCTAACTCCCCTTCCTAGACTCTCAGTCTAAATCTCCCAAAATACATCCTTGCCTCCCACTACCTTAACTCTCCAATTGCGTTAGAAGTGACTCAGGTCTTGTGGATTTCTGGCTCCTGACTTTACTTGGAAAAGACAGAAAGAAAAGGTAGATGGGGGAAAAGGGAGAAGGATGGAGAAGATGGAGAAACTGAGGAGTGCCATACAAGGCAATGAACAGAGGGCCACAAGTCAGGGGACTTTGTTCCCAAGATGATCTAAAACATCATTGAGGCTTACTACACAGGAAGGCCCCACAGTTTGGTTCCAGCTGCATAACCTTCTTCATCTACCACTGAGACCTCAAAACATCCAGCTGTGGATGCTGACCTCTCTCCAGAATTCACCCAACTTCTTGCTCCTTCCATGGCTTCTGGGCCCTTGCATAAGCCCCCCACATCTCAGGCACTGAACCCCTCTGAACTTATTCTCCCTAAAATTCATCACTGACCCCATCTTAGAAGACTCATACTCAGACAACTGGAAACTTCCTGAATATTTTTCTTTCCTTGTCTGTCTAGAGGTTGGGACTGAGAGCTGGGATTGCCCCATAAACTGTGACCAATCCGAGTTGTATTTCTTACCATTCCAGACCACTTTCTCTCATTAGTGCTTGGGTAGATTTTTCACTTGGAACTGTAGCAAGAACCGGAGGGTTCAGGGGAGCGCCATGGGAGAGACCACACAAAGGTTCTGAGAATGCTTCAGGCTGCAAGGAACAGAGATCTGCTTAGAAAACAAAGGCCTTTAACTTATATAGCTGACATGCTGGAAGCTGGTGGTTCCAGGATAGGTACAGTGGCTCAACGATGTCATCAAGGACGTGGATTCCTTCTGTGTCACTCTGTCTCAACAGGCTGGGTTTCCCCTGAGTCTCGTGGCCTCATGGACTCAAGATGCTCCCAGACGTTTCCCCATAGTTCACTGCAGCACTAAGTCTCATGCTTTCTAAGCCAAGTGACAGCAAAGGGGACATGTAATGAGCTTGCTGAAGTGACACACATAGCTGAGGCTGAGCCAGGTGGGCCGTTGGCGGGAGGGCAGCTCTGGGGTTGGCACCTGCTGGGGCTTTTACCAGCTGTGCTCAGGTTGGCCTCTCCTTACCTCTTGCCAGAAACAAGCCTATTTTTCTCTCCATCATAGCTTGTTCTGTTTTTCTTTATTCAAATTTTTTCCCTCAGTGGAATTTTGGGCAGTACACTTATGCACCCAGGCCTTGCTCGCCCTTGTGACATCTTGTCACACACTGTCTATATGATCTCCATTTTGGGTCAAATTTCCCAAAGGGGAAACCTGAACAGTCTGACCGGCTTGATGTTTTTTGAGCCAGATGACTTCAAAAGTAACCAGCCAGCCTACGCTGGGTTCCAACTCAATGAACTGTGCATACACCCTAAAGAGTCCCACGGTACGACAGCCACCAGGGCAACAGGACGGGGGCAGACAGGCAGAGGGGAGCCCAATGGAGCACCAAAGAGAGAAGCAAAAAGACAGGCTCTCTCATGAAGTGGTTCCCTGGAAGTTCAAAGGCCACTGAGGACACCCTGGTCCCAGTGGATGCTACCAGGAATGGAGGAATGTGCTAGACAGTACAAACAAGACCCCCATCCCCAGCCATTCCAGCCAATCCCATGGAGGTTCTGGGCACAGTGGGGCAGAAATGAATCATAATGCCTGGCTTGAAGAATTGAGAGCACAGTTACAGATTCCTGAGTCTGCCATGACTCGAGATTCCCCAGTTCCCACAGCAGAGATTCCAGCGACTGCTGGAGGGAAGCCTACTGTCGCAGGAATGTGACTTTCAGAGGGTGGGAAGTGCTCACTGTGAGACTCTGTCTCTTGGAAACCTTGGTGCAGCTTTGACAGGCTCTAGAAGAGATGGTGGAGGTGGAACTATTTCAAGATGGCCCCATGACCCAGCCAGACTGGACTGGTGGTTCCAGCAAGTGGAATGAAAAGTCCTGCAATGGGAAACTAGAACTGCTGACAATAAAGGTAGGGCAGACCTGGACTTGAACCCTGGCTCCTGTACTCATTAGCTGTGTGGCTTCGAGCAAGTGATTGAACTTCTTTGCATCTTATTTCCTTCATTTGTAACACAAGGACAGAAACACTGCTGTCTCAAAGGGCTGAGGGGAAGATTAAATGAGATCCTGCATGTGACATGTGGCACAGGGGACATTACATGCATGCTGGTTACTAGTGTAACTCACTAACTGGCTTCCTGGCTTTTCTGGTTGGGAGCTCAAGTGCTGTTCTTGTGGGGAGTCTGGCTGGGGAATGGAACAGGGGCTGACTTGACTTTACAGCTTTCCATCGAGACCTGATATCTCTCTCTTTCTTTCTCTGACCTGGTTTCTTGAGCAATTTCCTGAAAGCCTTTGAGAGGTGTTTGCCAGCTCCCTGGGAGGGGCTGGTGTAGGGTCACCCTTTGCTCCTCTAACAGCTTTCACTCTATTATGGGCTTTGATCTCTTTACCTGTTTTTCTCATTTCTTATCTGCTGTGCCCTCTGGCCAGTCGTTGCTGGAGCAATTTAAGAGAATATTCTGGAGACTCAGACCAGCTGTCTCCTGGGGCCCAGATAACTATGTGAGCATGTGGCCTCTGCTAAGACAACAATGGCAGCTGGTGGGCCCACCCTCCCTCCTCTCAACACCCAAGCGTGGACCTGCCGCCTGCCCCGCAAGTCCAAGTGATCTGGGGATTTAGCTCAGTGGCGCCGTGCCTGCCTTGAGAGTACAAGATCCTGAGTTCAATACCAGGTACAGGAGTGGAGGAGGTTGGGGGGAGGTGACTGTTATCAACTTACTGTCCTGCCAAGCATAGGTCTGGCTTATTTGCTTTAAAGTAAGTTAGAAGAGAGCTCCAAGGGACATAAAATCCTGAATTCAGACACAGAATTTGTCCCTATTTTTCAGGGAAGACAGAGATTTTGTAACTAACAAGAGGAAAGAGGCCTTTCCTGTACTTCCTGTGTGGCACCCAGAACTTAGCCATAGGCCAAAGGGATGAAGTCACGAGGTGGAGGGGGACACAGTACAGTTATTCATCTCTGACCTCAGGTTCTATCTGCTAGCTCCTGATGGCTTTGTTACTAGATAGCAGTTATCCACTCAGGAGGTGCTCTGGGAATACCTCTCCTGCCAGAGGCTAAGCTACGCACTGCAGCAGCGACAAGCGAAGACACAGGCCCTGCTCTCAGAGCTCCAGGTGGTCCCTGAGGCATGCTCACTTAACCAGCACCTCTGCAACAGTACAGATTATTGCTTCTTCCCAGCCTGTCCTCTCCCCATGGACTCTCCCAGGCCCAGAGAAATTCGTGCTGACTGGCAACATCTCCATGCACGGCTGAGGCGTTGAGAACCAGGCCTCTGCCACCTTCTAGGGCTTCAGGGCTACTCTGGCTGGCCTGCCGGGGGTGGGGGCTGGGGAGAAAGGGGTGACAGTAAGAACAAGGTCACCTTTCTCCTTGTGTGACCTTGAAGAGAATGAGGGACAAGCATCCCAGAAAGAGGCAGGCTGCATCTTCGTCAAAGGCAAATGCCCTGAAGCATCTGCTTGGTCTGCCGTGTCCACAGCTGTGGAGACAGCCTCGTCCCAGGGTGTGTCGTGCTCAGAGGTGCTGTGGAGAATCCAAATGACCCAATGCAGTTCCTCTGCAAGGAGCTTAAATCTGTTGGAGAAGAAAAAGGCATAACCAGGTCATGGAGGAAGAGAGCATGATGGGGGTGTCAAGCAAGTTTTTCAGGCAGTGAATTCTCCCAGGGTCCTAGGAAGGCTTCAGGGAAGCGGGGGAATCTGGGCACCTTGAAGGATGGGAGGTGGCCAGGGCCACGATCCATGGCCACCACCACCTGCGCCCTGACCCGGGCGCTTGGCATCCTGTCTGAACTGCAGATTCACCCAGGGCCTTCCCTCCTCAACCTGAAGTCATCAAGGAAGGGACAGCTGGAGGCTGGACAGTCTGTGCACACACAGAGATCTGTGTGCCAGACACAGAGGCTTGTGACTCTCATTTCCCACCGTGTCACGGCAGTGCGAGGCCAGGATCTGGTCACGCTTTGTGCTGAGAAAGATTCTGCCTTTGGGGACATGCAGATGCTAAACCCAACCTCCCTCCCCTGGCGCAGTGCACATGGCCAAACATTTGGACAGGATTCTGGCAGAAAATCAAAGAACTCATATAGCAGGGGAAATCTTTGAATATTATGAATAGGGGAAATTTCCATTCATCCCATAATTCATACTAGAGAGACTCCCTCTGAATGGCTTCCATAGAGGAAGCTCCTTGGCTGAAGAGGAGCAGGCACAGAAAGGAGAAAATCACAGGGCAGAGAGAGCATGCAATAAGCCTGAACCTACGTCACAGGCCCTCGTGTACATCCCAATGTACGGCATGAGGTGCATAGTCCTTTGAATGTGATGAATTGGGGGTGGTGATCGTTTGAGGAGAAATCAGCCCTTATTCATCGCTGAGGTTCCGGCTGGAGAGCGGGCGGACGATTGTCACAGATGACGAAGCTCCGGGGGCGCCCCCATCTCTGACAGGGAGACCAGGGAGGGGGCTGAGGACATGGTGTGTGTGGGGCTCAGAGCACTCGTGACTTCAGATGTTCACCCGACAGGGCTGTGACGAAGGCAGCGAATGCAGGAAACGGCCTTGTCAGCACTTAAGACTTTTAGCGGCAGGAATGGAGAGGAGGAAGATTCTGGCTGTGAGGAATGCAGATTCCTAGGGGACAGTGTGTCCAGAACAGGCAGTCCTGCATGTGTGATGCTTGGGGACTACCGGCAGAGGTGCCGATCCTGTGCAGAAGGAGGCAAGAGTCAGGCTCTGCAGCTCTCGAATTTTCCTTTTCCATAGGGCTCCCAAGTTTGCATCATCTTTCTCTTCCTTCTTCCCTCGGTCAAGTCTGGGTCAGTTTCTTGCCTTTACCCCAAGGGGTATCCTGGCCCCAGCATCTTCATGTGCTCTGGTGGCCTGTGATGGGCATGAGGCCTCCTGTGCCCTCTGCATTGTGACTCCTGCCCACACATCCAGATGCTGCCAGTGGCTGACTTATTCATTCATTCATCCGTTCCATGCACATCTTCAGAACGTCCTCCCTCTACCCCGTGCCTTGTCCTTATCTGTGCTGGGATGCAGAACAGGCAAGGAGGACGTGTCAGTGACAAATGACTTGGGCAACCTAGGGGAGCAGATCAGGGTTGGGGAACAAACAGCAGCTTTGGGATTATAAGGGTGTCCTGACCCTAATTTCCAGAGGGGAGCTCAGGCAGGAGAAGGCAGGGAGGGAGGGAGGAAGAACTGACCAGTGGCTGCCTCCTTTGAGCTGATACATGGTTTCTCACAGCAATTCTGCCAGTTTGGTAGGAAACAAGCTACATGTGGCATGAAGAGGTGGCAGAGCCAGGAT
Source organism: Heterocephalus glaber (assembly GCF_000247695.1). The sequence goes on along the minus strand of NW_004624740.1, from coordinate 16,018,742 downwards.
TTAAGGGCAGGTCTGTCTCATGCCAAATCCCATGGAATTCCCACCACCAGACAGAGATGGTCCTTTAGCCACAGCGTTCCAGAGACATGCGGGACAGTGGGGGGCGCCTGGGGAATGCGAGGGCAAGAGGAGGGAAGGAGAGAAACAGAGCGGGAACAGAGCATGCTCGCTCATTCTTTCAACTTCGCATGCGTGCACCCTTCACTGCACTCACAAGCTTGGAGTAAAGGGCACTGTGCTAGGAATTGGGAGGCAAGTGGATAAGACTCACAAGAGCCAAATGTGGTCATGCACACCTGTAACCCCAGCATTCTGGGGGGCTGAGGCAGGAGAATCGTAAGTTCAAGTCCAGCCTGCACAACTTAGCCACTAAGGAAATAGAAAATAGGAAAATGAAAAGAACTGGGGGTACAGCTCAGTGCGGAGGCCCTGGGTTCAATCGTTAAGTACAGGAAAGAGAAAGAAAGAAGAGAAAGAAAGAAAGAAAGAGAAATAAAGAAAAAGAAAGAGAGAGAGAGAGAGAAAGACGTTGTCCCTGCCCTCAGGAGCTCCATTCTAGAAGGGAGTCGGACGTTCAGTGGGCAGTGTTTTGCAATGGGAAGCGCTGGGCCCCACAGAAGCTCAGGAGAGCACACAGCCAGACTCTTGGGAGTCGACTGAGGGAGATTTCTGGGAAGCGGTGACATGTTGAGACACTCTGCGGGGCGGGCGGGAAGACCTGCTGCTGCAGGGTGGAGGGGCGGGGAGGAGGCCCTGCGAAGTTGGCAGCTGAGGGTGTCAGGCTGCAGGCACGGCCTGGGCAGCTCAGTCGTTTTTCTCTAGAAGCCCAGGGCTAAGAAACAAGAGCAGATCTGTGCACAGATTCGTCAGACTCAGGCAGATGTGGTCCAAGAGTGAGCGCGTGTTTTGTCTCTCTTTTCCTCACAAACCAAGGTTTTCAATAAGTGCAATTGACACGCTAAGTGATAATATGGGAGGGACAAGGGGCGACCTCGATAGAGGTGCTAGTTCCTCTTGTGGGAGGACCGGGTCTGGGCAGGAAGGGCAGCAGTCTTGGCTGTAGGCTCCCAGGGGCTTGGGGTTCATTCGTGGGCAAACATCTCCCCCTGGTGGCCATGAGCGTCATTGCCTTGGAGAGCCCGGAGGGTGGGGGCTGCGCGCGGCAAGGACTGAGACCTTCTCTGTCTTCATCTGAAATCCGGGGGAAAGCAGGGTCGGGGCTGCGAGGAGCTTGCGGACCCCAGGAGATCCCCGACTCCCTTTTGGAAAGAGGATCACTGGGGGAATGTGTATATACACATATACACCCGCAAGGTTAGAAAAAGTATCCAAGAGATACTTAAATATAGATTTAAAAAAATCTTTTCATTTTATTATGTACAGTATTTTAAATTTTCTTTTTTTGTTGTTTTTTGAGGCAGGGTCTAGGTATGTAGTTCAGACTGGCCTTGAAACTATGGCAATCCTGCTGCCTCAGCCTCCTAAGTGCTGGGATTACAGGCATGCACCCCTATGCCTGGCTTAAAAATCTCTATTTCAGGCATTTCTGTCTTTCTTTCTTTCTTTGCCATCCTGGGAACTGAACCCAGAGCCTTATACATGCTTGGTGAATGCTCTAGCACTGAGCTATACCCTAGTGACACCTCCCTTTTATTATTTGAGCAGAACCTTGCTAAATTGCCCAGGCTGGCCTAGAACTTGAGATCCTCCTGCCTCAGCCCCCGGGTAGTGGGGATTACAGCTGTGCCCCACCACACCTGGGACATGCATTACTTCTGCTGACTCAAGGAAACATGTTGTTTTAAAAAGAGCAGAAGTTACAGGAAAGTGGCCCCAGAGCAGCCCCAGGTGGAGGCCAGTGACTGATGTGTGTGCTGAGGGGCAGCTGCGGCTCCTGACCAAACCCAGACGGTCACCAAGCCACCCCGAGAGGCTTGTCTGGGGTCCAGGCTCCCTGAGGAATGCTGGCCATATCCTGGGAAGGTTTCCGAACCTTTCTGTCTCCAGTGTGCCAGTTACCAGGAAGATAAAATAAACTAGAAAAAGGTGTTTTTGTGAGCCGGGTGTGGTGGTATACACCTATAATCCCAGCACTTGGGAGGCTGAGGCAGGAGGATCATGAATTTGAGGCCAGCTTGGGCTACTTAGTGAGTTTAAGGCTGGCCTGGACATAGTGAGATCCTGTCTCAAAACAAAATAAAAATGTGCTTTGTAAAAATGCCACACAACACACACACACACACACACACTCCACTGGCAGAGCCTCAGTCACACCTGCAGCCCCGGAGGCTGAGCCTGGCTTTGGTGGCTGAGCCATGTCAGTCTCCGACAGGAAGTCGCTGGGTGACACTCACCACTCAGCCCTTCAGAAGGTGCCCTGGGTGTGACTTCTCTGCCAGGGGCACACAGAGAACCGGGCTTGTCCTTTTCCATCACGTCACCTGCAGTGACGCTGGGGCAGGCACAGTAAAAGGCCAGGGAGTGTCACCTCATGCCCTGATTGCTGCTGGTCCAGTCCCGGGGCGCGTGCCAGGGTGGACTGATGGTCCTTTGCGACCCACCAGCCACCTGAGCCCTAGTAAAGAGCCCAAGTGATTCATATGTGACTGACACTGCCAGGGCTCTGGCCTGGCGCGCCCTTCCCACCCCTCGGCCCTCAGGCAGTGGCTCACATGTCTCTGCAGTGTCTCTTGACTTCTGAACCTGGTGGCCAACGGGTGTGACTAAGAGTCACGGGATATCTGCAGGGGCCCAGCAGGGGCCTGTGCACGTGAATGAGCCCTTGTGAGTTCCTGATGGGTCACGAGCCTGGCCTGGCAAAGGTCTTCCCAGGGCCCTGGGCTCACTGGCTTCTCCTGGCAAGGAGGAAATGCCCTCGGAAGGCGCTGCCAGCCTCCCCTGTCCAGCGACAGCCATTTGTTGGTGAGAATGGCACGCTCAGCCCCCGACAGGCCTGTCCTGTGGCTCTCTATGGGCAGGGTCTGCTGGGACACTGGCCGCATGTGCAGTGCACCGAGGGGTCTCACCGCACCTCTGAGTCTGCTCTCAGAAAGGGGAAGTCACCACTCAGCTTCTCTGCTGCCAGGGAAGGGACAGGAACATTCCGAGGCGGTTCCTAGTTTGGTGCCTGTGTGAAGTCATTCACAGGAGCCTCTTTCAGAAAGTCACTGATGGGAGGCGAATTCCTTGTTCTCAGTCCTTAAGTCAGAAAATCCAAATATGATCCTGTGCGAAAATGGCCAGCAAAAAAGCCATGCCTGCCACAGGGGATAACTACATACACTAGAGCGTAGAGCACACAAATGACAAGTGATGCTGTAGAATATTGAATGGTCATGTCTTTTTTTTTGAGATGGAGATCTCAGCTGAGCATGGTGGTGCATGCCTGTAATTCCAGCACTTGGGAGGCTGGGGCAGGAGGATTGCCATGAGTGTGAGGCCAGCCTGGGTTACACAGTGAGTTCAAGGTCGGCCTGAGCTACATAGTGAGACCCTGTTTCAAAAAGAAAGAGGATTGGGGATTTAGCTCAGTGGTTCCGCCATCTGTCTCGAAAGCACAAGGTCTCGAGTTCGACACCTGATACCAAAAACAAGGAAAAAAAAAAAGAGTGTGTGTCATATGACTATTGAAATTTAAATTAGGGAGAAGCTTGGCTTATGTGGAGTCTGCTAGCTAACTGGAGTTTTTTTCCAGACCACTATTTGTTCAATGTTGGTTTGGGGGATCTTTCTGAAACAAATCACATCCTCTGGTGTCTTGTTGGTGCTTGAGATGCTTTTTTAATTTATATGGAAAAATGTTTAAGTGTTTTTCACTTTTGTTTTGGTTGAGGTCTACTGTATTTGAATATTATTGTAGCTTTTTTCCCCTTGCATTGTTCTTCTTTGAATGGTTTTAATTTTTTATGTGTGTGTTTGATAATAAAGTTTAAAAAGAGAGAGAGAGAGAGAGAGAGAGAGAGAGAGTGTCTCACTATGTTGCCCAGGCTGGTTTCAAAGTCCTGGGCTGAAGTGATCCTCCTGCCTCAGCCTCCTGAGTGCTAAGACTAGAGGCAAGTGTCACTGTACCTAGGAATCACACCTTTTTTTAAAAAGCAGGTTATTAAATATTATGTATATAGTGAGATTTTAAGTCACTTTCCTTTTCCTTTTTAGGCATATTTGTATTTTCATATACAAGGAAAGTCCCTTGACTTAGTCTACAAATCTGGCGAGGATGAGGAAAGAGCAGGGGACTGAGGTGACAGGTGGGAAACAGCCGGGGAAGGGGACAGGCTGGGAGGAGAGACTTGAGCTCTGCTGGCCCCACAGGTGAGGCTGTGGCTGCCCACAGGTTGTGGGCAAATGACTGTAAGGGCAGGGCTGGTGGGGGGCATCTGGCCTTTTAGGGTAGGGAGGAAGCAGGAGCAGCCCTGGGCAGGTCTGAGGCTGCCAGCAGGGTACCCGGCCTGGGCGGGAAGGTGAAGGCTGGGGCAAGGGACAGACAGGGCAGAGCTGGGCTGCAGGTGATGGTCCTCGTGCTGGACAAAGACCCGTATGGTAACTTTCATGTGTCAGCTCTCTGCTGTTTACAAGTAACTTCCTGCCTGTTTTTTTTTTTCTTGGCAGTTCTGGGGATTGAATCCAAGGCTTTTGCACTGAGCTACATCTCCAGTCCTTTTTGATTTATTTAGAGTCTCACCATGTGCCCCCCCCGGCCCCGCCACTTTTTTTTTGGTACTGGGGATCCGACTCAGGTCCTTGCACTGTCGAGGCAGGTGCGGCGCCGCTGAGCTAAATCCAGGGCCCGGCACTTCTTATCTGTTATTTTATTTGACAGTTACAGATTCTCAGAGGTTAAAGGACTTGCTGGTGAGGCCACAGCGAGTCTGAGGGAGCCAGGGCCTGACCCAGTTGGTTCCGGGACCACGGAGCTGTACTTGAGCGGGCAGTGAAGACGGAGAAAGGCCTGAGCTAAGGATCCTAAAATCACTTAACAACTGGGTGCTCTCAAAACCCAAGGACCACAACAGATGTGGGACCCACGCCGGCCCCTGGACTGGTTCCAAGGAGTTGAGCGAGGGGGCTGGGTGGCCAAGGTGGCTGGCAGGGCACTTGGGCCCAGCACAGCAGCTGCTTATTGACCAGTCCAGAAGCATCTCAACAGCTCACCCACCCACCCACCCACCCACCAGTTCTGGTAGGCACAGGATGAAGGTCATCCTGCCCCGGCCTCCTCTACCTCGGTGTCACTTGGACCCCAACACTAACAAGAGATGCTAGAAACAGTCCAGTGTGTCAGTTATTTCAGTGTGGCAGATTTTTGGTCAAACCACACTCCAAGGAGAAGGAACTCAATGTCCCCCTGATGTAGGCTTCCAGGGACACATCCAAGTCCGTGAAGTCACTCTTGGTTCCTCTGCTCACGCAGAGCTCAGTGGGGGTTTCGAATGGGAAGCAGGAGCCCACGGTGTTTTCATCTGGCTTTGCCAGGGGTGTTTATAGCCTCCATATGAAGGAATGGACTCACTGCTCAGGATTCTGAGGTAGCAGTGATGTCATGCGACCTCTGGGATGGCCGGAGACCCTTGGGAAGGGTCTGATCTCTTATTCTCAGCCCCCCGGAGCAGGCCATCCACTGTGCACCCCACAAAGGGCCCTGATGTTCCACGGGGCTCCCTTCCAATCCCGAGCGTAGGCTGGTGAGGGATTGAAGGAAAGCTTATTGCCAATGAAAGTCTTTGTGAACCATGTCATGAGTGCGGGCTCCCTGAAAACCTACCGGATGGCATTCAGAAGAGCTTAATATTGTGCACAGCACCAACTCTTCAGGAGTGGGGGCCATGCAGGCACCTGTGGGTGAGGAGAGGTCTGCACTTTCTCTAGTGTCCTCCATTATCCTTGGGACCTCTTGGAGTGTTAAGGTCCTAGGCCAGAGTGGTGGACACACTCGACTCCATAGTCTGCAGCTGGGATGTTCCCTCCTATCTTTGACACCTGAAGCTGGGGTCCTGCTTCTTACCGCAGCTCCAAGGGCCGAGGCTCTGAGGGCCACCGCTGGACAAAGGCACCACAGGCTGAGGCAAGTGATACTGGTAACTCTTCCCCGCCCCCCCAGATTCCTACCTGATTTAATAAGAGAATTTGTTTAGAAACAGTGGTTGTGAGCCTGCAGAAGCACAGTGCCCACTCAGGGTGCAGACAGGTGGATTACAGGGCCCTACTTCCTGGGCGCTCCCTTCCGAGTGCCAGGCTGCAGGCCCCTTCCTGCTCCCTGGCAGGGCTCTCTGCTGTCCCCACAGGGACGCCCCTGTCCTGGCTCTCCTTCTTCCCTCTGTCTTGGGTGAATCCCTCCCCTCCATCTCAGCTCATCTTCATTCCTTCTAGGAAACCTGTCAAACTCAGAGTGACCACTGTGCTTTCTAACATCATCTGAGTAGCGGCATTCTGGTGTTTCAGGTCCTTGGATTCTTCTCTCCATGTCCCTCTGCTCTTTGTCATTGCCATCCTGGGACTTCTCCCTGTGCACCCCTATCGGGCTCTCTGAAGGCCTGGCTCTCACGAAGGTGCAGGGGGCACAGGTTTCCTGTTTTCCATCTCCAATGCTGACTTCCTTGCCTCTTTCTTTTTGTTTTTCTGTGTCTGGTTCCTCTTCCTTTTCTCATTTCTTAAGAAGCTTTATCCTGGCCGGGGATTTAGCTCAGTGGTTCCGGTGCCTGCCTCGAAAGTGCAAGGTCCCAAGTTCGATCCCCAGTACCAAAAAAAAAAAAAAAAAAAAAAGTTTTATCCTCACTCCTGTCTCAATAGTTGTCTTTTGTTTATCTGCCTCTTTCCTCCTGTATCTTTCTTCTTCTCATCTTTTTCTTTTTTCTTCCTCCTGCAAGCATTTCTTTTCTAACTCCCTCCTCCTTCGTTCTTCTCACTTCTCAAATTCTCTGCTTTTCTAATTTTCGGTTTTTAATATAGTCCAAAAGAGGTGTGGTTCTTCTAGCAACAAGTTCTCTCATCTTTGCCTCTATCTCTCCCAGAAGAGTTTCAGGGTTGGCACTGGTTCTCTCTTCTTCCATGCTGTAAATTTCTAAAAACTATTTATACTCTGGATCGTCTTCGATGCTCCCCATCTTGGTGTCTCTCTTCTTCGGCTTCCTCCTGACTATCTCTGGAATGGGGCAAACTCTACCACAACAGGATATTCCAGGCCTTTACTACTCATGAAGACATACCCATCAAAATGATCTATGAACAGAAGGATGTCATCAGGATTCCTAAAATTAATGTATGCTCTTGAGTAGAGATGAGGATAAAGGCTGTGGTCTGCACTGGCCACCTCGAAGTGGTCGTGAGTGGGCAGTGGGCACAGCTGCTCCTCCAGCTGCTCCTTCGTGAGGCTGGGGGGCAGCTGCCATAGGACCACCTGGGGCAAAACCGGCCAGTCACCCAGCCCACCTCCGCTCCTGTGCCCCGGCAGCCTGGAACCGCGCCCCGCCCCGATACCGGGAACTCTTGCGCTCACTGCATAGGTGCCATTTGTTCCAGAGAACTTCCTGTTCTGGAGATAATGAAGAACATCGAGAGCTCTAAAGGAAAGCAGGATTATTTGCTTTTTTTCTTTTAATAAAGTGTCTTGCTAGACTCTCCCTACCCTCTGCAGTATATCTCTTTAAAATTAGTTTCTGGAGCTGGGGTTGCAGCTCAATGGTAGAGTACTTGCTGGGTGTGCACTAAGCCCTGGTTTTATCCCCAGCGCCAAAAAAAATGAAGTACAGAGAAAGTCTTTTTATAATTCTATTTCCCAGAGATGGTTTAAATTTGAATCTTCCAATTCAAAGAAATTATTTTTTCAGTATTAGAAACTGAGCCCAGGGCCTTTGTACTGAGCTACATCCCTAGACTATTTTTCTTATTTTAAAACAGGGTCTCGCTAAGTTGCTAAGTTGCCCAGGCTGGGCTCGAACTTGTGATCCTCCTGCCTCAGCCTCTCAGAGTGCTGGGATGACAGGCCTGAGCCACCATGCCTAGCTCGATTCAACTTTTTTGTTTTTGGTACTGGGGATTGAACTCGGGTCCCTGCACTTGCACAGCAGGTGGCGAAACCACTGAGCTAAATCCCCAGCCCTTGATTCAACTTTTGATAAAAGTCATAGTTTAAAAAATCAAATAGCTTTATTATAAAGGAAATGTAATTTAGATATATTGATACCATGACGATATTTTCTAGATTTTTCTATGAATGTCCTTATTTAAAATACTCTGTCTCGTTTTCTCAAGAGCCATTAAAACAGTCCAGAAAGCTGAGGATTTAGCTCAGTGGTTTGGTACCAAAAAAAAAAAAAAAATCCAGAAATTCCAGCTTTTTGGAATCTAAACTACCTGTCCCCAGCAGCCTCTAAATGGGACATTACCCACATTCTCAGGTAGACTCCTTGTAGTTTTCTTATTTACATATTTTGGTGGTACTGGGGATTGAGCCCAGGACTTTTGTATTGAGCTACATTCCCAGCCCTTGTATGTATATATGCATGTATGTATATATGTATTTTTTGAGATAGGATCTCCCTGAGTCACTAAATTGCTCAGGCTGGGTTCCAACCTGAGATTCTTCTGCTTCAGCCTCCCAGGGGGCAGGGATTACAGAAATGCACCACCACACCTGGCCTTATTAATTAGTTTTTTATTGCTGTGTAAGATTGCCCTGAAACTTCGCAGCTTAAAGCGACACTCGCATGATCTCACACAGTTCCCTGAGTCGGTCGCCTGGGAGTGGCTCAAGCTGGGCAGTGCCAGCTCAGGGTTCCTGCTGAGGTTGAGGCCAAGTTGTCCGCTGAGCCCAAGAATTTTTTTAAACTTTGGATTTGTGTCCCCAGAGATAACAGTTCTGCTAAGAACATAGTGTAGAAAGATAACAAGCCTCAGGGCCTTGGGGACTGTGTCTTTCAGCAAGAAGGCTCAGTACTGTAGACAGAAATGTCAAGAACATTAATAGATAAGGAGGTGTGGCAGTTTGGAGTTGGGCAGGAAACATGCAACCTCAGTGGCACAGGCCTGCAATCCCATTTTAGCAAGACCTTGTCTCAAAATAAAATAAAGGGCTGGGGGTATAGCTCGGTGGTAGAGAGCTTGCTAGCATGTGCAAGGCCCTAGTTCCATCCCCAGTAATTGCAAAAAACAAAACCCCAAGATAGAAAACCTGCACTTAAATCTGTACCGGGAAAGGTGAATATGTATTTTTCTGTAGAAAATGGCTAAAATTGGTTTAAATAATGACCTCAAGGAAGCCCACTCAGATGAAATGAAATCAAGAGGTGGGGAACCCCCCCCCCCAGGTCTGGAGATCATCCAATGACTGATTTATGCCCCAAGATAAACTACAGTGGTCCTCTGGGTCACGAACTTAATTGTTTCTGTGATTCTGGCTGCAAACTGAATTAGATGAGAACTGAATCAAATGTACAAGAGCTAAGAGAAAAAAGGTGTTGGGTCAAAACTGATCTGGTGTTAGTTTTCTTTGGAAGCCCATACTGTCCCTGTTTTCCCAGATCAGCTCTTCTCCTCCCCAGGGTTCTGTGTCACTGACTTCTCTCTCTGTCATCCTCTAGCAGGAATGCCACACCTTTCATGCCCAGGCTGCACTCCTGCGCCAGAGCTCCCCCCTGGGCTCCTTGCTGTGCCTCTCTGGGCTCAGCCACCTGGGCAGAGCACGCTAAATGGAATGCCAAGGGCATTCTGCTGCTGGGTGATTCCCGGGCAGAGTCCCTTCCCACAATGGTCCTGTTCTTCCACCTTCACTGTCAGAATTCTGTCCTGCATTCAAGGAACCCAGGGGATCAGGGACATGGCCCCTCTCATTGCTGCTGCCACTCTTGACTGTGAGAGTCCCCAGAGAGGCGTGCTTGTGCCACAGGATGGTCACGTTTCACAGAAATGCCTCATGAGCTCCAGTATTTTGCAGACTTCTTGAATCACACTGAATATATTTTTTGAGGCCATACTCTTTTTTGTTTGTTTTGTTTTTGCTTTGGTACTGGGAATCGAACTCGGGACCTTCTGCTTTCGAGGCAGGCAGTGGAATCACTGAGCTAAATCCCCAGCCTCTCAATATATTTTTTAAAATTAAAAAACACTTGATTTTGGAAATCTTCAGTCCCACTAAAGTAGGGAGATTACAATAGCACAACAAACTCTCACACCCTTCACCCAGCTCCAGTAAGAATTCACTTGCTGCCACCCTTGTATCCCCCTGGCTACAGATGGAATATTTTAAAGCAAATGTCAGATACTATACCTTTGTTCCCCTGATGAATAACCTACTGCGCATCTCTAGCAGAGAAGGATTAAAATAATAATTTACATCAAACAGAATTCAAATGTGCACAATAGTTTAGTCACCTCTGTGGATGTAACATGGCCAGCTCCAACAATGATCAGCAACTGGACACTAATTTACTTTCACCTATAGGCTCCCCTTCCCTCTCCAACACTGTTTTCCCACCCTCTTTTTGCAGTACTGGGAACTGAACCCAGGGCCTTCCCGCACTAACAAGTGCATTATGTGTCTCTATGGCTCTTTTTCTTTATTTTTAAATTCTTTTGTGTGGTACTAGGGATTGAACTCAGAACCTTTGCACTGAGCCTTAATCTCTTTTTAAATTTTTGAGGCAGGGTCTTGGTATGTCGCTAAATTGGCCAGACTGGGCTCAAACTTGTGATCCTCCTGCTTCAGCCTCCCAGAGTACTGGGATTGTTGGTGGGACCCGGCTGGCGCCGAGGCGGGGCTACAGCAACACCCCTCCTTTCCGTGGCGGTCACCGCCCCCTCGCGGGTCCCTGGGGACCGGCCACTCTCGCATCCAACTCGGGGTTAGAGGCCGCGGTAGCCCAAGAGGTGGTTTACCGTACGCCAGAAAATGCTCACCGTCTGAAGGGCGAGTCGGACTGCTCGCCCTGTCCGCGGAGCCCGCCTGTGGCCTGCAGAGGCCAACGCTAACGAGCAGCGGCTCGGCCGTCCTGGAGCGCAGCCGGCTTCCTCCCAACTACAACTCCCAGAGTCCTCAGCGGCAAACCGGTTACCGCGGAGACCGGCCTGGCTCGCGACGCAGCATTGCGATCGTTGGTGGTTTGAGCCTCCAAGTTGCCGTGCGCAGATTGGCGTGGCGTGGCCACCTGCATGGCTTCAAAACTGGCTGTTTACGCTCTCCCCCCGCGAACTCTTACCTGTGGAGGGCAGAGGCCGGAAAATTTGACCAGTCTGTAGGTAGGCCAAACTACATCTCCCAGAATGCTCCGGGACGCGTTACTTCCGGTTGCGTTCAACGTGTTCCCATAGAGACCAGTCTCAGTGTTTTTGGGCCGCTGAAGCCCCGGGGAATAGAGGAGCAGGAGTCAGAGAAGAAGTATAGAGAAAGACAGGATGGTTATTTTGCTTATAAAGCAACGTCGGAGGGCATGTCCCCTAATTTACCTTTTCTGTTTCTATGGATGCTGAGAGCCTGCGCGAGTGGCGCACAGCCCTCTAGGAAGTGCATGAGACACTGCCCCAAGTACTATGGGAAATGTAGTCATTGATTACCCACCACAACCTCTAGCACTTGCTTTCAGCCAGACACACAGACAGGGGACCCAACTCTTCCACTCCCATCTTGAACACTCAGACATAGATTTTGCCTCCTACATATTTAAAAAAGCTGTCTCTTTCATTCCATGCTCACCCTCATTCACCTTCATTCTGCATTTCAGACTTTGTACTTTTCCTAAATGGAGCCTGTATCTGATTAGCTTGTCCTCAGTCGTCTTCCTGATAACTGTATTCTACATACTCTCACTAAAGTAATCTGTCCCTGCTCTGCTTAAGGCTCTTCAGTGTCTAACAGAATCAAGTTAACAGTCCTAGACTGGCGTATATATTAGACCTTTATCTACGGTCTCTATTCTCATACAGAAGAATTACAAATTGTTTCTCACCTTGTGATTGATTCCTTAAAGCCATTCAGGTTTTAAAGTGCAGAGCTCAATTTCCTGCTTTAACAGTCACACCCCAAAAAGAATGATAAATTCCCAATGACTGAATTTGCAAGAGATACCTATGTTAGAAGTGGCGGTACACGCTTGTAATCCCAGCTGATTGGGAGGCCAAGGCAGGAGGAAACGTGTTTGAGGCTAGCCTGGACAATTCAGCTAGACCTTGTGTTGAAGAGAATAAAGAGCTGTGGGTGTAGCTCAGTGGCGGAGTGCTTGCCTAAGCTGGAGGAGATTCTGGGTTCAGTTCTTAGAAGAGGGGTTCGGTATCACAAACCTTTATTGACTCTAAATGTAAGAAATGGGTTAAATTTATACACACAACACTTTGAATGTCTAACATCTACAATTAGTCCTAATCCAAAGAGTAAATCTGCACTGAGCCTTGAGACAGGATAAAGCCTACCCAAGGCCTAGATAAGAATGAATTATTAGAATACAGAAAGATAGATAGGACCAGGGATTTAGCTCAGTGCTTCCAGCACCTGCCTCGCAAGCGCAAGGTCCCAAGTTCGATCCCCGGTGCCAAAAAAACCCCCACGAAAAACAAAAAACAAAAAAGAATACAGAAAGATAAATGATGTGTTGCTCACTTCAAAGCATCAGGAACTTTCCCTTTGAAGTGGAAATAGTTGGCACACAGAGCATTTCCACTGGCTTTTAACTTCAGTAGGAAGAATGCTCTATATCACCAATGTAGAGAATTCTTCAACTGATAACACAGTTTAGATAGAAGTCATATCAAAAGTATGTAGTCTGTTCTTAACATTTAAAAGCAGAGTTTCCTCCCCCATAATTTATTTAATTTCTTTGGTTTTGGTTTTTAAAACATGAAATTTTTTCTTTTTTTTCCTAATGAAAAGGTGCATTTGTTGAGAAAACATAAGCCAAGGCCAGAATATTCATATAATTCTTAATAACTAGGCAGGGGAAAGCTGAAGTCAAGCCCTAAAAGAACCATGTCTCAGAGCAGTTTTCTGAAGTGATACACACTTGCCTTTTCAATGGGCATCAAGAGTACTACTTTTTAAATGAGTTCCTACATGTCCTGAATTGCCAGGAAAACTCTACTCTTTGCCAGTGATTTAGTCTCCCTTAGAGATATAAGGGCCTCCCAGTGTTCTTTACAGAATATAATGATCTCAAGGGGCTTTGCCTGACCAATTTTGAGATGTGGGACATTCAAGTTATAGTGCATGAGAATAAGTCATCATTTTCTTCACAATGGATAGAGCTTCAGAACATTACTTGTGACTTGGTTCAAAGAACTATGATGTTAATTATATGTGAAACACACTTGCCAGCCATTGCCACCCTAACTCTGATTCAAATATAGTTAATATGGTCCTTATTTGCCCTACTGTTGTTGTAGGGTGTGTTAGCTAGCTTTCTGTTACTGTAACAAAATACCTGAGATAGCCAACTTAAAATCAGTAAAGGTTTGTTTTTGGCTCATGATCTTAGAGGATTCAATTGAATGTTGGGCACATTGGTTTGGGGTCTATGGTGAGGTGGCATATCATGGCTGGGGGAACAGGGTAGAGCAAATCGACTTATCTCATGGCAGTAGAGAAGTGAAAATGAGAAACAGAAAGAGATCAGCGTCCCACAATCCACTTTGGAGGCATGTCCCCAGTGAACTAAAACCTCCCAGAGAGGACCCACCTCTTCAAGGTTCCCACCACCTTCCAACAGCAGCAAGACAGGGACTTTGGGACACATTTAAGATGCAAACCATAGCTCTGTGGTCTGAGCTCTCAGACCTGGGTCTCAGTCTCAGAGTGTGTCTTAGTTACTTTCTCCTCGGTGAGATACAATGCCAGACACCCGCAACTTAAAGGAGGAGAGGTTTATTTTGGCTCAGGCTTTCAGTCCAGTTATCAGGCTCCAAGGCAGAAACAATATGGTGCAAGGGTCTGGATGGATACACCCTTCCAGGCCATGCCCTCAGGGTCCATCTCCAACCAGGCTCCACCTCCTAGCAGCAAGTCAGCTATAGCACCACCATCCACCTTCAAAAGCCCCACTTTTGAACACAGCAGGCTTTGGCAGGATATTCTCAAGTTAAACCATAACAGAGGTGACTTTTAGCCATGTTCACGGGTGGAATTGCCCAGTTAGATTTTGGAAATAGCAGAGCTCCAGTCTTGTCCTCTCCTCTAATTTGCTGGGTCATCCTGAACAAGTCATTTGTTATCTATGTGAGTGTCACACAGCAAGATAACAAGCAAGATAACAAGTCATTTGTTACCTTCTCCCTAAAACATAGGCTTTCTCCTTTATTAAGGCCTCAGTGAATGGCATTTGTGGTAGGTGGATAATGGCCCCTAAAGAGATCATGTCCTAATCCCTAGAACCTGTTACTGTTACTTTATTTGGAAGGCTCTTTGCAGATGTGATTGTTAGGAGTCTTTAAACAAGGAGATTATCTGTGTGAAGCCCAAACGCAACTACAAAGGTGCTGTAATAGAAAGAGAGACAGAGGGAGATTTGAGACAGACATAGACATGGGAAGGTGACATGGGGACAGAACGGAAAGAAACTTGAGATGCTGCAGTGATTCAACCACAAACCAAGGAAATGACAGGAGCCCCCAGAAGGTGGAAGGGGCAAGAAACAGTCTCTCGTGGAGCCTCCAGAGGGAGTGTGGTCCCAGTGGCATCTTATTTGGATCTGGTAATAGTGATTTTGGACTTCCAGCCTCCAGAACTGTGAGGGAAGCCTTGAAATAAGCTGATTCTTGTTATTCACAGTAGCTGTGTTCTATAAAGTCACCAAGAACGATGAATTAGTAATACTGAGCATTGCTTTCAGAGGAAATATAGGGCTAAGTTCCTGCCAGCCTCTGTCACAATATTTTCATCAACTGATTGTTACGTAACCCGTTTCATGTGTTTCTTTTCAAATATGCTTTATTTCAAATAAACTGTTGGGTCATAATCCCCAAATTCATGGCCAGCAGCACGGTAACTCCTGCTCGGGTGAAGCTGATCTGACTGAATATTCTGTCCCCGAGGAGCCCTGTGCACAG
Source organism: Heterocephalus glaber (assembly GCF_000247695.1). The sequence goes on along the minus strand of NW_004624740.1, from coordinate 16,003,721 downwards.
CCCTCTGGTACTCAGGTCGGTTAGCCAGCACCTTGGCCTGATGCTTGGGGCCACTTCACAGTAAAATCACTAACAAAATGCTGAGAAACGTGGCACAAAGTAGACATGAGAAGTAGACCACTGCTTTGTGACAGCTGAAACGAGAGAGCAGAGCAACCCTGTACTGGCATCAGCTGGGAACACAGGGGTTGTGGGGATTGAAATTTTAGGCCACTCTGTGTGTATCTACAAACAACTGACAAAGCATCACAAGTACGGATCTGGCGAAGACCAATACATTTTAACAAGCAGGCCAATCCTCAAATACAAAATATGTGAGGATCTCAGGTCCCTTCAAGATGTGGGGGATGGGAGCATGTGCGATTTACACCAGTTACAGAAAATGAGGACTACTTTGTTGTTGTTGTCAAACTGGGAATTGAACACAGGGGCTTTACACTGAGCTACATCACCAGCCTTTTTTTATTTTTTAAGTCAGGGTCTTGCTAAGTTGCTCAGGCTGGGCTCAAACTTGCAATCCTCCTGCCTCAGTCTCTCAGAGTGTGGGGATTACAGGCATGAGCCAACTGCTGCTTAGCTGTTTCTTTTTTTTTTCTTTCTTTTTTTTAACCTAACTAAAACATAGTACATTACTCAAGTTTCTGGCTCTACCTCACTATTATTTAGAAAAACAGAATGGAGGCTCTATGGGGGCAAAGGTTTTGTTGGTTTCACCAAGTTGTATACAGTCCACAGCTAGCATAGTGCCTCACACATCATAGTAGATGCTCATAGTAGTTGGAATTTGTTGACTGAATCAAGGAATAAAAATCATATCCAAACCAATACACTTGGATTAAACTGCTGTTCTATCTTTGGGCTATGAGAGCTACAATTCCACAATTTTAATAATTTGACATATGTGAAAGGGAGGGGATCCCTCAATTTTCCAGATCTTTGGGAAGGCCTGGGCCCAGGGAATCAGAACCCAGTGAAAGGATTTTCCCACTTGAACTAAGGATAGTATAAGTCAACTCCTGGCCGACTGCTACCTTCCAGGAGAAAAGGACAATTTCTTCTGTTGCCACACTGGGAGGAGAACATGAGTAGTTGGATGCAATTTCAGTTCTGTGCTGGGAAGCAGCTGAGTGCATGGAGAGGTGGACATCCCCGGGAAGGCTGTTAGGTGATGATTGACATCTCCTCCCTGTCTCTGCTCTCAGACATGGAACTGATGATATTTTTCAAATATTTCATGAATTCCATCCGGATCTCTTCAGGCTCATCCTCAAGATTCGAGTGCACCAGCTTCAGCTTGTTCAATGGTGGTGCTTAAAGAGAGAGAATCAGGTTGGTTAGGCTCTTTCTAGCTCCCCATGACCTGAGACTTCTAGAAGCCCATTAATCTAACTTTCTTTTTTTTTTTTTTTGGTACCAGGGATCAAACTCGGGACCTTGCGCTTGCGAGGCAGGCGCCGGAACCACTGAGCTAAATCCCCGGCCCTGTTAGTCTAACTTTCTAAAGTCCAGAAATAAAGTTGTGTCTTGCTTGACACAGCAGAAAAGGGTTTCATGATGATGTTACCTGGCAACAGGACAAGAACTATGCCAGCCACCTGTGGGTCCTCTTGGAGTTTTGTTTTTGTGGTGCTGTGGATGAAACCCGGGGCCTCATGTACACTAGGCAAGTGCTCTGCCACTGGGCTGGATCCCTAGCCCTTCCTCTTTGTTCTTAACCCAGGAAGAGATTCTCTCCTACTCTCGTTTTGTTTCTGAATATATTCTGAATTGTTTTCTAGGATCACTTTGTCACCTCTGTCATATGTGTGTCACATAAGATTTGGAGGCTTTCTTGAGCCAAGGCCTGTCAGGAAAGCACGTGCCCTGTGGGACCAATAAATGGTTAAAACCAGGTTTCCCCTCTCTGGGGGTCTGTCTGCTGTTAAGTGTCTACATGCTGGCCTGGATGTCTTTTCCGACCTGGCAATTCTGATTGATGTGGTGACAATGACACATGCCTACACACAGCAGGTGCTCAGTGATTGTATGCAGCTAATGGACTCGAAGACACAGAGCAACCCATGGGTGCCCCACATGCTGAGACAAGAGGCGAAGGGAAACCCCAGTCTCCTTACACAAAGACAGGCTCCCCATGTCACCTCCAGAGCCTGGTTTGTGATGTGCAATCAGCAGGCACTGGGAATCCTGTAAGAACTGCTGCTGGACAAAACAGGAATACCACGTTTCGATTTCCTTCAGGTGGCTTGGGATGTCGGCATTGAAGACAATCACCACTCCATGGGCGTCCTTCATCAGGGCCGGCCAACAGGACTCAAATCTGCAAGGCAGGGAGTCGGAGCCAGGGTTAGGTCACCCTGGTTTCTAACTGTGCATTTTATTTCATTTCATTTGAATTTCTTTTGTGGTGCTGGATATGGAACCCAGGACCTCAAGCATGCTAGGCAAACACTCTACCGCTGAACTACATCCCCAGGCCTGATATTTCAGGCACTGGACAAAGCAGATCTTTAAAGGAAACATACTTAGCATTGCCGCCACAGTCCCAGAGCTCAAACTCACACCCTGTGCCCTTGTCATTGCTGGTGACATTTGGGTTCTCAAATTCCAGGATCCTAAAAATAAAACAGCAGTAGAAGAACGTCTACTTTGGGAGCACTCTGGGAATGCCAAAACCCCACAAAGTGGAAGGTGGGTGACAGTTGGTGACTCTTTGGGACAGATTGGGCAGGCTAACCTCACTCCTTGGGTTGGGTTGTATTCGGTGATGTTGGAAGATTCCGTCAGGAAGTTGGCCAGAACAGTTTTTCCACTCTGTGAAAATGAGTGAATAAAGGTCTTTGCTGAAGAGCAGAAAGATAAACCATAAAATATCCCTCCCCATAGGTGGCTTGGAACTTGGGGTTGTGCAGTACAGGTCATATACCAATGATGGCTTGCTCTAGAGTGGTGGGCACAGCCTGGCCTGGGACCCAGGGGACATAGGATTCTGGTCCTGGCTCTGTTGCTGAGGTGACTTTAACCACACTGATTTCCCTGCCTGGCTCTAAGCTATGGAACCTTAGAACAGAAAAAATATCATGAGTGTATCTCTCGCCTATTCCTCTCCATATCTTCAGGAAACCAGTCTGTTACAGGTACAAAGCCACTGAGGCTCAGAGAGGAAAGAGGAGTTCTTCAAGGTCACACAAAGGATCAAAGTCAGAGCTGAGTGCCAGGTCTGGGGATACCCGCCTGGCTGTGCCACAGGTCCACAGAGCTGTTTCTCCTTATGTAATACATAATACACATCCCTGTGTGAAATATCAGCACAATGACAAAACAGCCTTCCTCATCTCTCCATTCAAACCATCCCTTTATCTGTTCCATTCCCTCCTCAAAGCTATGATCTGTTTTTCAGATCTTTTCTACATATTTGTATCATTCATTCAAATTTATATGTCTGACTATAAAACAAAGTGGGGTTTTTTGTCACCTCTAAAGAAAGGCAATCTCTTCAGCTTCGGTGCTTATAACAATTTCTCCCAAAACTGAGTGTGGTGGTGCATGCCTGTAATCCCAGCACTCTGCTGGGACAGGAGGATACCAAGTTCCAGCTCAACCCAGGCAACTTAGTGATTTTAAATAAATAAATAAATAAATAAATATTAAAATTTAAAAATTAACAGAAGGGCTGAGGATATAGTTCAGTGCAAAGGCCCTGAGTTCAATCTCCAGTACTGAAATAAAACAAAAACATAAAACACAAAGCTTCTCTCATTATGGCCTGCCTCTCAGATACTTTATTTTGGGCACAGCTGCTTGGCTAGAATGATCTTGATTAATGCTAGTTTAGGAGGCTTCGAGGGGTCAATTGACAGAATCAGAAAAATAAAAGTGGGGGTGGGGACTCAATACTATTTTAGTAATTTTCCATGAAGAAGCAGCCATACAAATTACGTATAATGTAAAATGAACATAGCAAGTGATTATGTTGTAGAGTTCATGCATATTTATCTTTTAGGCTGAATAAATGAAACAAATGGTCTGACATTATAGGAATGGATTCTGGGGCTTGGATACTTTTCCAGGAGCAATGCCTTACAGAGATTCAAAAAGTGCTGTTTCTAAATAACTTACATAAGTGGAAAGATTAGGTGCTTTGGAAGACAGGTGAGAGGAATAGAAAAGTTGGTACGGTTGAAAAGTGGGGGAAGAGAACTGAAATTTATTTTATTGCTGATGCTGGGTGATGCATACCAGGAGCTCATCATTCTTTTTCCTCTATATACTTGAGAATTTCTATGAATTTTAAAAAAAAATTCAACACTTGTTTTGTTATTTATAATTCTGCACACTTAAGATTTTGTCTTGGAGAGCTTTCTGTATCCCTGTGCACAGACCTGCCTCATTTTGCTTAATTGCTGCACCTTCTTTGAAAGAAGGAATGTATTGCTCGGCGTGGTAGCTCATGCCTGTAATCTCAGCACTCCAGAAGCTGAGGCAGGAGGATCTCCATGAGTTTGAGGCCAGCCTGAACTACATTATGAGACCCTGTCTCAAAAAAAAAAAAAGAAGAGTAGGAAGGTATCTTACTTTCTAAATATTCTCTTCTTAGTGAGCAAAGGAGTTTCCAGTTGTTCACTATTGTACATGACTCAGGAACACAGAAAAGCACTTAGTTATAATAATGATTACTGCACCAAAAGTGATGCACATTGTAACTTTTAATAATTTGCTCTCCATAAAAGTTATTTTTAGCTTAGAGTCTTAGCAGTGGACTCCAGAACATTAATTTTCCTACATGCATCTTAACACTGCATATTATCAATCTTAAACTTTCCTCATCTAATTTGGTGGGCAAATAAATACCATCTTTTTGTTTTAATCAGTGTCCCTGTGACTATGAGGTGCAGTGACTCCTTATATGTAGTTACTGGATAATTTTATTTCCCAATTTTAATTGTGTGTAGTACCTTTGCTTGATTTTCTATTGAACTGTTTCTGTTTACTGTGTTTTAAAATTTCCTGTGTACTTTACCTGTGAATCCTTTCTTTGCAATGCATTTTGCAAATACTTTCCCCAGGCTTTAACTTCACTGTTATTTCTTCTAAGGTGTCTTCATTTTTGTGTTGTGCTTAAGAAAATCTTCCCTAACTCAAGATAAAAACACATCTTTCCACACTGACCTATGAATCTGTAATGGTTCTCCATTTGTGGTCCATGGTGCAGCAACATCACCATCACTCTAGACCAGTGATGGCAAACCTTTTAGAGTTTTCAGTGATAACACACTGCTGTGGCAAGCGTGCCATAGGTTCGCCACCACTGGTCTAGACCAATAGCATCAGGAAAATCCAATTCACAGGTCCATCCTGGGCTATGAAATAAAAACTCTGGGGTAGGACCCGCCATCTACGTTTTAACACACCCTCCAGGTGATTTCGAAGCATGCTGAAGTTGGAGAATACTCCTCATCTGTCACTTCTACTGTGTTTTCCCCCCCCACATTTAGCTTTAGATCATCTGAATTTTATTTTTGTGTACAACACGCAGTGCACATATACATAGAAAGCCCGGCTACCACTGCCACACACAAATAGCCAATCCTTCCAAACTATATAATAAATAATCTAGTTTTCCCTCTTGTTTCTCTGGCCCCACAGACACTCATTAAGGATAACCGGTCAGGCTAAGCGTGAGTCAGGAGACCCAGGATCCAGTTCCTGGGTGTCACTCACTATGGTGGGCCTTCGGGCGTCTAAACACCGGGTTCTCGTCCACCTTGGACAGTACTGATTATCAAGGAGTTCCCTGTAAGGCTCTCGCCGGGGTGGCAGCTTTAGGACCGGGCTGTCATCTCCTGGGGGGCTGCTTGAACAAGGCACAGACTCAGGGGACACCCTCGTGTTCATCTAGGCCCCGCTGGTTGGTCACGCCGCCGCGCTAAGTCCAGCCTCACCTCGCAGGGACCCACGAAGAGGATCTTGGCCTTCAGCATCGCTGTCGCCGCCCAGGAGTCCTCCTGAGTACACCCCGTGACCTGGGATGCAGCGAGTCCACAGCGCGTGAATCGCTGCGTGGATTGGCTGCCTTCGTTTCCTTGACGACCAGCAGCGGTGCGCAGGGAATGACGGGATTGGGCACTTCCGGGAGTGACGGGAGGAAAGTGGGCGTGAGACGCATGCGGAGAAGGAACTGGAGGAAAAGCCAAAAGCTCCAGCTGCAGAACCGATTCTGTGGGCCCGAGGCTGAGAGCCTGCCAGTCCCTCCTCTCTTTGTAGAGATGTGGAAAGTGAGACTCCAGGAGGGGGCGCAGTGGTCGGCCCCCAGTTTTCCTTATTCTTCCTAAACACCCTGAATATTCAGAGGACCTAATAGCTGGTAACCTGGCCTGGTACTCTGACTCCTTTGTCGTTCTGGGGTGATAGGGGCGGGGATTTAGCTCAAAGGTTCCGGCGCCTGCCTCGCAAGCGCAAGGTCCCGAGTTCGATCCCGCTACCAAAACAAAACAACACATTCTGGGGTGATACTGCCCAGATTGGGATCGGATTTATTACAGCCTTGTCCCAGGGGAAAAAGAAGAAAAAGAAGCCAGGAAACACGAGTCTCCAGGCTCTATAAAGGGCTTCACCACTCACCGTTACTCAGGTGATCTGGGAGAAACCAAAAAGACATTGTTTAATCAATATGGATGCCTGGGAGTATTGCCACCAAATTAGCCTTAAATTACGTAGCCAGACCATGTTATGTAGTTTTAGAAACAAATGACTAAATATGATCGTGCACTTGTTTACATTTGGTACAAACTCACTGCCTTTACTTTTTTGGGGGGGGGGCCTCCTGTGCCCCACACTTGACCTCTTCCCTTTCCTCCTTGTGACTTGAAATTTTCATTCCAGTGACGACACAGACAAGTAAACTCCTAATAGGAGCTCATGATAACCTAGGGTGGGTCCTTCAATGTTTTTCTTCATACATCTTATACATGCCCGCTCTCTGAACCTGTGGATCTGGAAGAGATTGCTAAAACAGGACTCCTCCAATTTTGGCTGAAGCTTTAAAGGCTGACAATAGATATTACATATCTTTCGATTTTAGTCCATCTCTTGAGAACTAGTACATAGCCTGGAAGTTATTGAAAAATTAGGAGGAGGAGGAGGAAGAGGGGAAGAATTTCTTTGAAGAGAATGTTGTTTGCTTACCTCAGGTCAAGTGAGAGATGGAGTTTCAGAGAACCTGTATCCCTTAGAATTTGGGCAGCGTGAGGATGGGTATGGGAAGCTGTAGGGAGATCTGGTCCAAGAGTAGGGAAAGAAAGAAGATGCACTGGAAGGATACATGAGATTTTCCCTGGAACACTGAGATGGGAGGGAGTTGTCTCTGAGTTATTTAGGACAGGGGTTCCCAAGCCCTGGGCTGCAGACCGGTATTAGTCTGTAGGCTTTTAGGAACTGGGCCAATCCCCATCACTGCCATCCTTACCTGAGCCCCATGGCCTGCCTCCTATCAGGTCAGTGGAGACATTAGTTTTTCATAGGAACATGAACCCTGCGGTCAACTGCCTGCCCATGACAGGGATCTAGGTTGCATGTTCTTTTGAATCATCCCCAAAGCACCCACCATCCCTCACCCCTGTCTGTGGAAAAATTGTCTTCCTTGAAACTGGTACTGGATGCCAAAAAAGTTGGGAACCACTGATTTAGGATCTTGCCTGTGGAAACTCCCCAGGAAAGGTGGACTCCCCAGAGAGGGTGGCCTGCTGGGTGCTCAGGCCGTGGCATTATGCGGAAGCAGCAGACTGTTGTGGGTCTCACAGGAACCTACATAAGCTTCCCAATGAGATAAAAATCAACACTGGGCATCGGTTACTTCCAAAGGACACCCTAACTGCACTGCATCTGCATCTGTTAAAGGTCTTCCTTTTCTGTCCTCCTTCTGTACCTTCCCCATAACCAATGTCTGGAAGGTCCCAAGCAGCCCAGTGAAAGAGACTTGGCAGGGCAGTTACTGGGAATAAGACAGAGGAATAAAGGTGATTGAGTTCATTTCCCTTGCAGCCTTCCCACCCTGAATGAAGCCCAGGGTTTGAGGATGAGGCAGAGAGGTTGGTAACAGCTTTAACTCTGAATTAAGCACAGAATTTTGATTAATATTTCAAACCTTTTATGGAAATTCCTGTCAAATAAAATTATGGTGCATCCTCATCCACCTTATTCACCAAACATGGCACTGTGTGACTTCTGGCTCTTCTCCAAAGTCAAAATGACCATGAAGGGGAAACGTTTCAAATCCAGGACATTGGGACAGCCACAAGAGCACAACTGAAGACATTTATGAAAAAAGACCCCAGACCTGCTTCAGAAAGTGGCAAAAATGATGAAATCAGTGTGCTTAAAGAGAGGAGGAGCATTCTGAGAGCATTTATGGTAATGCGTTTTTTACTATAATCGATTTTTAAAAGTTTAAACATTCACGTATTTTGTAACCACACTGGATTATGACATTGGATATTATAATACGTGGAAACCTTAAATACACTGGCTTCTACCCACCTATCTGGGCCCATTCTCACCTATCCCTGCTATGGATCTTTTTTCCATCTTCTTATCCCTCAAGGCTTCTCTGCCCCCTCCTTTTTCGGTGTTGAAGATAGAACACAGGGCTTTGCACATGCTAGGCAAGTGCTCTGCCATGGAGCTACATCCCCAGCCTCTCTGCCATTTTTCATGCTGTTCACTCTTTGGAGCACACCATGATACCATCTTGACGAGGGTAACTACAGTATCCTTAGAGAGCTAGATAATTAACATCCTTTTGGCCCCATTGTAAAGTGTATGTTTAAAGATTGTGTGGGTGAATGCTTGGCTGTGAGTGCTAGGAGAAGGAGGCATCTATTCTCAGTTGATGAAAAATGAAGATGGCATGGAAATAATCTGGAGGAGTTTGTGTTTTGCTTAGGAATTAATATTGTTGATAAAAAAGCCAACTACCGTGGCAACAAAAGCTCTGGACATCCAGGATTGGAAATTCTAGGGCTGGTGTGGAAGCTCAACAATGGCCTCTGACACCAGGCTCTTTTGACATTTTCCTCTACTGTTTCAGTATTTGTCCTCATGCATGTTGTCTTATTGTCACAACGTGGCTGCTGTGCTTCCAGCCATCATGCTAGCAATTAAGGAACAAAAGGGGTAAGGAGGGCTGGGGATTTAGCTCAGTGGTTCTGTCTTGCAAGCACAAGGCTTGCAAGTGCAAGGTCCCGAGTTTGATCCCTGGTACCAAAAAAAAAAAAAAAACCCCAAACAAACAAAAGGGGTAAGGACACTTGCTGTGCCAGTTGAGTCTATTCCTTTAAAAATCAGTTATTGCATTAAAATTTACATATGATACAATAAACATATTTTACAAGTTGAGTTTTGAAAAATATTTAGTTCTACATAATTATCATCTCACTCAAGACATGGAATATTTCTGTCACCAAGAAAGTTCCCTCATGTTTCCCTGCAGTCAGTTCCCTCCCACCCCAAACCCTAGAAAACCTCAGTTGTACTTCTTGTCACTAGATTTATTTTTGGTTGTTCAATAATTTCGTATAAATGGACTCAATATTTCACTCTTGTGTCTGGCTTTTTTCACTCAAACAATATCTTGGGTATGACCCTATGTTCTGTGTATCAATAGTTTACTCTTTTTATTGCTTAGTAGTATTCCATGTATGGATATATCATAGTTTTGTTTATCCACTCATTTGCTAATGGACATTTAGGTTATGTTTTAGTCACTTTCTCATTGCCAAGACACAATCCCAACACCACAGCTTGAAGGAGAGGAAGTTTATTTTGGCTCACGGTTACAGTCCATGGTCAGCTGCCTCCAAGGAAGAAACAGCCTAGCAGAGGGGCATGGTGGAGGGAAAGCTGCTGACATCATGGTGGCCAGGAAGCAGAGCAAAGGAGGAGCCAGGGAAAGAGATGAACACTTCCTGGTCATGCCCCATGACTGCCCCTAACCAGGCTCCATCTCCTAACAGCAAGTCAGCTGCAGCACCCCCATGATTCAGTCACCTTCCAAAAGCCCAGCCTCTGAGTGGATGAGTGTTTTTTTGAGTTGGTGGTGTTTCATTCTTGATCCAAAACATAATGGGTTGTCTCAAGTGTTTGGCTATTGTGAATAAAGTTGGTACAAATAAAGCATTTCTTTTAAGTAAATATTTACCCAATAGTAGAATAGAAACATGAATATATCTATGCCAGGGATATGTTCTGTGAAGTGAATCCTTAGGCAATTTCATTGTGGGGACACAATGTGCATTGACACAAGTAGATGTGACCTCTCTTGTTGCCAGCAAGAGACACAGTAAGCACGAGGTGGTTGGGACCACTGCTGGTGCACACAGCACTGTTTTACAGCCAAGTTTTGTTTCTAAGTAGGAGTGCACTGTAAAATAGCAATTAGGGGCTCAGCAAGACTTGAGTGCAGCCTCCTCCCAGCCTAGCAGGCTGCCGCACTTCTGTGGGTGGGGAGGCAGGATTGATGCAGAGTGACCACAGCAACACAGGGAGGAGAAGTTCACGGCCTCTACTGTAGCATTTTCAGGCTTGTGAGGAAATGGCAGGTGGCATCAGGGCAGATGGAAGACACTATGGAAGAAAAAAATCCATGCTAAATGAAACCAGGACGCTGTTTCTGCAAAACAAAAACCTCACAGACACAGACCAATGTAGAGATGAATGCACAGCCAGGATGAAACAGGGCTGCATTACCAGCTTCTTTCTGTACCCAAGGCCAGCGCATCTGCCTCCAGCCTGCCTCAGCCTACCGTGAGGTCGGGGACTTCAAACCTGGGAAAAACCAAGGAAATTTTTCCAACCAGTTCATCTCAAGTCTCATGATGAAATTTCCTTACTCAGAAGAAAGTTTATTTCATGAAAATGATGAACCAATTAGATCTTGAGTGTAAACCAGATAACCTGACCCTTCTTTATTAGTAACAAAAGTTCAAATATCTTCTTCAGACCTCTGGAACTGTCCATCGCCATGATATGTGTGCCCACACATCCCCAGGGCTAGTCAGGGTCTTGCTGCTCGAGCAATTTAACCCTAGTGGCCATGGACCTTCCATCCTCATTGAAGTCACCTTTGGGAATAAAGGCTGAGGGCTTTCAGAGGGAGCTGAAGTGACACAGATGTGCATGGGGATGCCATTTACCACCCATCAGCCGATGCAAAGAAATGGGCCAGTTCCAGAAAGTTCTTATAGCTGCTCTAAAGCTTATACAGCCCAGAATAGTTTTGAGGTTATTTTTCCTTCAAGTAACATATTTCCTTAAAAGTGGGGGGTTTTGTATGTGCTTTCTGGGGGTGGTTTTTTTTTGGTACCAGGGATCGAACTCGGGTCCTTGTGCTTGTGCAGCAGGCAGCAAAATCACTGAGCTAAATCCTTGGCCCTGGAGGTAGTCTTTTGACTCTTCCAACTTTCTGATAAACTTTACCTTAAAAGCACATCTTTGTATTAATCATCTTTTTTTCATGAAAAATTTATAAAACACTCATTCCCCCTCCCTATGCACAAAAGTGCATGTCTTAGTTAAATGTATATGTTTACCTTATTTTAAGGTAAGGTAATTATTTAAGATATGTACTCTGATTACTTAAGATGCACTTAAGATCTTAAGTGAAACTTTTTTTTTTTTGTACCGGGGATTCAACTCAGGACCTTGGGCTTGCAAGGCAGGTGTCGAAACCGCTGAGCTAAATCCCTGGCCCAAGAAAAGTTTTTAAAACTGAAAAAGCTTCCTTGAAATTCATACTCTATCCATTGCATTTTACTTTAACACAGCTGAAAAATACAAGGCCCAAGATGGCTTTCAAATGACTTCTAAACAGAAATGGGACAAATAGAGGTGAGAATTTGTGGCAAGTCATTTGTACATTAGCGTTATTGCCTCTTACCTCCAAAAAGAGTGGGCATAATCAATAAAGAAAATCTCCACCAATAAAGTAATTAAATAAAAATTAAAAAGTAGAGAAGGGTAAATGCCTAATTCAGTAACATAGTCATTTATTATCCTTAAGTTTTATTTGCTGTATATAAGTGTATGTGATATACTTTTCTGTGACTGGCAACATACATGGAGTAGGTTTGTTTACACCAACATCATCACAAACATGCAAGTAGTATGTTGTGTTACAGTGTCACTAGGTGGTGGGAATTCAACTCCATTATAATTCTAAGAGGTCACTGTCCTATATGTGGTTGCCATTGACCAAATTGTTGTTTTGTAGTACATGATTATACACACATACATATGCATATGTTTATGTTGCACACACACACACACACACATACACGCTGGCTCACAGTTTTCTGTTTTACACACTGGGTTATAATCTGGGTTACTATCATTGCTCACTTTGTTGCTCAAATTGTCCTTGATTTGGCAGTTGCGAGCCCCTTCAAGCTAATTTCTGTGTCCTTTTGAAATCTCTGCCCTTGTGTTAGCTTTTCCTTACTTTGTAGCACTATTGCATATTCCCAGGTGGTTATTTTATTAGCATTGCTTCATAACCATGTATTATACACATTCTTTGTATGCATTAAGAAATTTAAAAGTTTCAAAAGTCCAATGAACTTCAAAAAAGTCATTCCTTTGCACACCTGGAAATATTGGAAGGAATTTTGTCCCCCCACCCCACTTTGGCATGAAACATACTTAGATGGCTGGCCTCAGCTTTGAGAGAGCTGGCAGCAGACACTTGGGCAGGCACTGGGTGCAGAGGTGAACCTGCAGACTCTGCCCTTGGACCAGCTTCTAGTAGGAAGGGGAAACCAAACTGTAGAGTATTGTATCTCTTGTTAAACGCTTTCCATATGGAGCCAGGCTGAGGCAGGAGGATCGTCACTAGTTCAAGGCCAGCCTGAACTACATAGTGAGAATCTGTTTCAAAAAAAAAAAAAAAAGGCTTTCCCTTTAGAATCTCATTTTAATTTGTGATCAAAGCTATTACTAAAGGGCAGGGTGATGAGTCTGCGCCATAAATTGATGTCAGGAAGGAGGCAGGAGCCATAGGCTTCCCAGTGGCCAGTTCTCCTTTCAACAGGAAAAGAGGCCAAGTGTCCTCTGAGTGCAGCAATGGCTTTGTCTTAGTCTGCTGCAGCTATGTTGAGTCCAGTGCCCACACAGCCTCAGCTCTAGTTTTATTTAGCAAACCAAGAAGTAGTTGCATCCCTTAACACCCCAGGACTTCTTTGAAGGGTTTCATTTGTATTTGAGTCCCTTGGACCTAGCTGTAAGCCTGGTACCCAGTAGGTGCTCAATAAAAGTCAGTTCCTTCTTCTTTTCCAACACAATCCATTCGGACACCCACACGCATACATATTCATTGGTCTATAAATATTTAAAGTAATGAATGTTCCCTTGAACTTGCCAAAGGGCTTAGTTTTTGTTTCCAGGTGAGGGAAATAAAAAATGTGAAATGCTTTATGTTTCTTGGATATATGTACCATTTAAATTTGGAATTATTAGTATTATTGTAAATGACTGAAATACTTTGCTTTATGACTTTCATTTTAATGAGAAGAGGTTGACTTGGGTTGGCAACTGCGCCTCAGTGGCACCGCGCCTGCCTCGCAAGCACAAGGTTCTGAGTTCAATCCCTGGTACCAAAAAAAAAAAAAAGAAGAAGAAGAGGTTGACTTCAGATAGCTTAAGAACTGGCCTTTGGTTGGAAAGAAAGCAGTGTGACATTGGCAGGGGCAAGGACTGGGTGAACTGAGAGTTATTTTTCTCTTGGTTTGGTGACTTGATGCAATAAAATCTCTCACTTAAAGAAAAATATAAAGAAATCAGTTTGACATATTTCAAATCTTGTCTATAAATTGTTGAAAAGATTTAATATAACTGCCAGTCATAAAATCTTTAATTTGAGTTGACCCTCCATGGTCCTCATGATTACCCATGCAGTATTTATTACTAAAGACTAAATTATGGATTTCCTGTGACTCATGGGAATAAAAATACCCTTCAACCACCTCCTTGTACAAGAGATCTGAACATATTCAGCTCAACTCTCAAAGATAGGAATGATCACAAAATGTTTTTATAACCTGGAAATATTTTGTCCTTTATTAATATAGTACTTACATTCTTTAAACAGAAAGAAAGAAAAAAAGAAAAATAGAAAGTTCACCTAGCCAAAGATGAGGTCCAGCAAGTTTGGTTTAGGGTAAAAACTAATGAAGCAAAAAATTAATTTTCATCAATTTTTATTTGAAAGCTTGAGCTAAGCTTTCAATATTAAAATAATTCCCAGAAGAATGAAAAGAAAGCTTTACCAGGATCTTGGAGCCTGTATTTGGCAGCTCTGTGCATAAGCACTTTTGGTAGGCAAGGTCATTCAGTGGAAAGAGGACTGATTTTGGAGTAAGACAGAATTTGAAATTAGCTAAGTGATCTTAAGAAAATTACTCAAACTCTTGAACTTACCGGAAGTCAGCATCCTTAGCATCCTCAAGATGAGCCCAATGATCTCATTTACTGATTTTCATGCTCTTGTGTAGTCTCCTCCCACAGTGAACAGGGCTGGCCTATGTAACCGCTTGGATATTGAAGGATGTAGAATTTCCAAGGCTGGGTCACCAAAGACATTGCATCTTGGCTTTCCATTATCTTGCATCAATCACTTGGGTCAATCCAGTTGCCAAGTCTTGAGGACCCAGGTGGCCCTTTGGAGACCCTATGTGCAGAGAAACTGAGGTCTCCTGCAAACCAGCTGGTGCCAACCTGTAATCCATATGAGTGTGCCATCTTGGAAGAGAGTCCTCTGGTTCCAGTCAAGCCTTCAGATGATGGTGACACCAGCCAAAATCTTGACTGCAGTCTCATGAGAGATTCTGAGCCAGAGCTGACCAGCCAAGCTACTCCCAAATTCCTAACCCATAGAAATTGTGAGATAATAAATGTCTATTGTTGCTGTAGGTTGCTAAGTTTGGGGGGGGGTTGTTATGGAGGAGAAGATAATAAACATAGAGCCTCAGTTTCCCCATCACTGAAATGAGCTTCCTAAAACCTATGCTATGGGATTATTAGGAACATTGAATGAGACAAGGCATGCAAGCTATCTAGCCTAATTCCTGGCATATACCAAGTGGCACATAGCAAGTGGTTGATATCTGACAGCTATTATCACTTAGCAAATGTAGAGGACTTTTAAACATTTTTGTGATGCTTTTGGTTAACTCTGTCCATCCTAACCACAGAATTTCCTTCCTACATTGGTTATTTTTTGAACCCTAAACTTCATGATCTTCCTCTGCCTCCCCTTTTCTCCAGGGGAGAGCATGGGTATGTTAGCTTATTGCAAATAAGTTATGCCTCAAAAGCATGATGTATCCATGCTGAATTCTCTTTATATATAGCTATTTAGATCTTACTTAAATTATCTAATTTCTTCCCTTTTCAACTTTGTTCAAAATTCTGTATCTTAAAATGAAGACAATCTTACATTTAATGAGCAGCTACAAATTCCAGCCACATTCATTACATAAGAAGCCATCATTTACAAACAGGATTCCAACACCATGTTTATGGTCAAGAGAAGATTAGATCACATAAGCACAGGAAACTGTGGCTGATCCTGTTTATTTTTTTCTATTTTACTTTTTTATTAGTACCTGTTTGTAGTACATAATGATTACATTCATCATGGGGAGTTGGCACATGTATATATTACGTCTTAATTCTCTTTTTTATTCCCTTCCTTTCTCCTCTCCCTCTCCCTGCATCTCTTGGACCTTGTCATTCAAATATATATATATATATTTTATATACATGTTTGTAGTTCATAATGATCATGCTTTTCATAGGAACTTGATGCACGTACACGACACTTCACAATCCTCTCCCCTTTTAAAAATCTCGTGTCCCCCCTCATCTCTTGGGTCTCTTCCTATATGCTAAATATCTATCTTGCTATTTCAAATCTATTGTCTATTTTTAATTTTGCACTTAATTTATATTTTGCGTTTCTCGTACAAGAGAAATCATGTGATATTAAAGTTTGTGTGTCTGATTTATTTCACTTAACAGCATGTTCTCAAGGTGCATCCTTTTTTCCTTCAAATGAATCAAGTTTATCCTTCTTTATTCCAGAGTAGTACTCCATTGCATGTAAATACCACATTTTCTTTTTTTGGTACTGGGGACCAAACTCAGGACCTTGTGCTTGCAAGGCAGGCAGCAGAACCACTGCACATTTTCTTTATCAATTCATCTGTTGATGGAGATATGGGCCATTTTCAAGATTAGCTACTGTGAATTGTGCTGCTATAAACATGGGTGTGCATGTATCATTGTGATATGATGTCTTTAATTATTTTGGGAATTTACCTAGAAGGAGAATGGCTAGGTTGAATGAAATTTCTAGTTTTAGTTTTGCCATTAAATATATGAGAAAATGCAAATTAAAACAACACTGAGATTCCATCTCACTCCAGAAAGAATGGCTATCTTTAAGAAATCAAATAGTAATAAATGATGCTGCTTAGGAAAGACCAGTATACCCATGGCAGCCCTAGAAGGCCTTCATTATGGAGTATACAACCTCTCTCTACATTCATAGAAACACTTACTTCCCTAATGCATCTTGAATTTGCACCTTGTATATTCTTGGGTGCAGCTTTAATCTGAAATTTAACTGGGATGATTCTAGTCTTCTTTTTTGAATAAATATCACCTTCATATAAAGATATTTCACAATATAGATTTTATTATTGCTGGGTGTGAGCAGGAGAAGGTTGCCAGTGAAAAGACAGCTTGCAATTCTTAGTTCCCGAAAGGACAGAGGCAGCCAGGGCATTGGGGCCACGTAGGGGGAGAGCCAGATGTCAGTCAGGAGAGACCCTCAGTTGGGAACAGAGGTAGCAAGGGGAAATGTGGGCAAAGTCTTTGTTATAATCTCCTCAGGAAGAAACAGGCAAGGCAGATCAGCAGGCTTGGATTACTTTTAATAATTTCAGCAGGGTCTGGGGTGTGGGTCTATGAGTTGTGATTAGGGCAAGAGGGTAGCAGCCCAGAGCCCAGAAAGGAGGCGTTGGGATGAGGGCCCTGTGATGGTTGATTTGCCTATGAAAGGCCCACTCAGCAGTTGCACAATTCTGCCTCTCTAGGAACTAGATAGTGTGGGAGGGGCCGTCTCACCAGCATTTTGGATCAGGGAATACTCCCATGTCCATTGATAGGAGACATGTAGTTAATATAGAAGCACATCACTTAGTATTAATGAACATATTATAGGTTGAACTTTTTTTTTTTTAAATCTGCACTGGGGATGGAACCCCATGGACCTCACGCATGCTATGCAAGCGCTCTACCACTGAGCTACATCCCCAGACCTGGGGGGCGGGGGTGGCTACCATTTGACTTGCTAAAAAAAAAAAGCAGCTCTTTTTACAGGTTTCACTTTTACCTCTTGCTATGAATTGAAAGTTTTGTTGTCCACCCATGTTTATAGCGGCACAGTTTGTAATAGCTAAAGCTTGGAAACAGCCTAAGTGCCCATCAACTGGAGACTGGATAAAGAAGATGTGGTTTTTTTATAAAATGGAGTACTACTCAGCCATAAAGAATGAGAAACAAGAGACATTTATAGCTAAATGGGTGCATATTGAGGCCATACTCTTCAGTGAAATAAATAGGACACACATGTGTAAATGCCGAATTGTTTCTCTGGTGTGAGAAACTGAAAGTGTAAATAAGGATTAAAATTATTAAAATGAATAATTGATACTTCAAAATAGGAAGAAAAGGTCCAAAGGGATAGGAGAAGTGGGAGGGGAAGGGAAAAGGAAAGAAGGGAAAGGAAGAATTATGAGAAAAGGAAAAAATGGAAACAAAGTTTGTAAATAGGGAAGGGCGCACAGGTAATGGGAAAAAAATAAGAACCAAGATACATCATGTACAGGTACAAGTACCCAATGATAAATGTAAACGTATTGTGTACCTAAAATGTACCAATAAAAGAATGCAAGCAAAAAAAAAAAAAAAAGAAGAAGAAGAAAGTTTTGTTGTCATTTTAACACTGTATTTAAACCTTTTGGTAAGCAATTGCATTCGGAGAGATAATTTTTGTGCAGTGGGTGAAGGGAAAGTTTTTCAGCTCTTTCCACAGGCGGGAGTGCTGGGATCAAAAGACTGAGCTGGAGGGGTCTGGCCTGGACTGCACAGCAGGGGCGCTGTGTCTTCCTGGCCGCCCTTATGCTGCAGGCTAAGCTCAGAAAGCATCAAAGGTGCTGTAGCAGAAAATGCTGGGGTCGCTGTCACCCGAGTCAAAAGGAATGTTTCTCCTTCCTATGAAACTAGATTGCACTGTCTCCTAAACAACAGGAGACTATTCTACTACTCTTTGACTTAGCGAGGTGTCCTGGCTTCTTAAACAATTAAGGAGGAAGCAGTGTGGTGCTGCATGCCTGTAATCCCAGCACTCTGGGAGGCCGAGGCAGGAGGATCACAAATTCCAGCCCAGCATGGGCAATTTAGTGACTTAGTGAGGCCTTGTCTCAAAATTAAAATAATAAAAATGAAAAGGGCTGGGAACGTAGCTCAGTGCAAAGGCCCTAGGGTTCAATCCTCAGTGCTAAAAAAGGGAAGCACTTAGCTGCAACCTTGGCTGGTAGAGACTTTGCAGTGGTACCTGGCACCCACCCTCTGCCCTGGAATTCAGTAATGTGTAGCCATGGCCGGGGGCTCCAGAGACTGCTAGTTTGGCAAGGAGGGAGGGCGAGGCTCTTCTTTCTGTGGGGAGGGATGGAGAGTTCTATGGAAGCCTGAGCTGGAGGAAGTGGATGTTAGCATAGAGAAAGTTCAGGAAAATTTAGCTTCAATGTGATGTAGCCATTGTTTAGTATCTGTGTGGAACTGGTTCTTCTTGAAAACCAAAATCTGTAGGTGCTCTGGTGCTAATATAAAATGGTGTGGTGCTTGCGTATAGCCTACACACATACTCTTGTACACTTTTTTTTGTGTGTGTGTGGTACATACTGGAGATTGAACCCAGGGCCTTTGTACTGAACTACATCACAAGGCTTTAATTTTTTTTTTTTAATTTTGAGACAAGATATCAATAAACTGCTAAGAAGCCCAGGCTGGGCTGGAACTTGCAATCTTCTTGCCTGAAACCTCCCTTACAGGTGTGCACCACCACATCTTGCTTTAAATCATTTGTAGAAGACTTACAATACCTAATACAGTATAAATACCTAATATAGTATAAATGCTATATAAGGAGTTGTTAGACTATATCATTTAGGGGTCAGTGTTAAAGAAAACATCTGTCCATGTTTTGTAACATGCAGTTTTCTTTAAATATTTTTCGATGAGTTGGTTGAATCCAGCGATGTGAAATATTCATATATGGAGGCCCAACCATCCTCTGATTTCTGTGTGTTACTTTCTTCTGTAAGACTCAAACTCATTTATATTTGTGTTTATTTTTGTGTGGGTGCATGCCTGTTTTGAGTAGGCAACAAATTTACACGGTTCAAAATGAGAAAGTCAAAAAAAGCTAAACCCTGAAGAGGCCTGTCTCTCCCTCCCATCCTGTTCCTGTCCTCTTCATTTCATGCCTCTCTCCTGGATAACCACTTTAGCTTCTCCTGTGTGCCTGCATTATTTCCTCATATAAGCAAATATTAATATATGGTCTTATTTCTCCTTTTCTTGTACCAGTTTCCTGACCTGCTCAGTGCTTTCCTTTTCTTTCCTAGTGACATAGCCTGGAGATCTTTCTTTATCAGCACAGGAGAGCTTTCACCTCCTTTGCTGCGGCTTCATACTACTCCACCACATGGACATACCATGCTTCATTAACCACATCCATTTCATGTACACTGCTTGTTTCCAGTCTGAGCCAGTTGCAAACAGCACTGTGATGAATAATACTATTCATACCTCATTTCTGACATGTGCTGATGAATACTTAAGATAAATCCCCAGAAGTGAGAGGGCTAACCCAAAGGTACATTCTAGCACACTTTTTGTTTTTGGTACTGGGGATTGAACTCAGGGGATTTGTACTGAGGTGCATCTGCTGCCCTTTTTTTCATTTTTAATTTTGAGACAGGGTCTCACCAAGTTGCCCAGGCTGGGCCGGAACTTGCCATCCTCCTGTCTCAGCCTCCCAGAGTGCTGGGATTACAAGCATGCACCATCACATTGAGCTGTGAATGCACTTCTATTTGAATAAATACAGTTCATTTGCCCTCTATTAGATTGTGCCATTTTGTACATCTACCAGAAAGGTAGGATCATCCCTGTTTCCCTCCAGTGTCATCAGGAGGATATAGCACAAAATTAACTTTTAAATTTCTCAAACTAATGATGGCTATTGTATCTATAGGGATATTTATTTACATTAAAAAACACAGGTAAACTTCTGTGTGTTTCCTTCCTTACCCGTCAGCTAATGATTCATAGTCAAGCTTTGCCGTGGATGTAGATGACTAACTACAGGCTGCTGGGGGAGGTAGAAACACACTTGACCACAGGGTGGGTTGGACTGAATGTCCTGGGTGCTCTTCTGTTCTGTTTTCAGTTTGATGATATGAGGTGTGACAGACACATACAATGAATGTTTAAATTTAAAAATTATTACAGTAAAAAACACATTGCCATTAATTCCCCTCAAAATCCCCCCCTCACTTTGGATACACATATCACATCGATGTTGCCTCTTTTCGAAGCAGCCCTGAAAGAACTCTTTCATGAGGATTTCAGGGACTCATAAGTATTACAGGGACCATCCATACCTTGCTGGTGGACATACAAAATGGTACAATCTAGTAGACAGCAAATAAACTGTATTTATTCAAATTGCAAGTGATAAAAAATGGGGTAAACAATGCTGCTCAATGCCATCCAAAGGAAAGGCAGTTTAAAAAACATGATAGTGTATCTTCATTCACCTTATTCATCAGATCTGGCACCATACTTCTGTTTCTTCCCCAAAGCCAAAATGACCATGAAAGGGAAACATTTTGAATCAATTCAAGATATCGAGGCCACCATGATAGCACAACAAAAGACACTCACAAAAGAGGACATCCAGAACTGCTCAGAAAGTGGCCAGATGGATCGGATATGTGTGTTTGAAGTGAGTATTTTTTTTTTTTTTTTTTTTGGTACTGGGGATTGAACTCGGGTCCTTGAGTTTGCAAGGCAGACAGTGGAACCATTGAGCTAAATCCCCAGCCCTAAATAGACATATATATATTTTTTGGTACCAGGGATCAAACTCAGGACTTTACGCTTTCAAAGGAGGCAGCAGAACCACTGAGCTAAATCCCTGGCTGAAGTGAGTATTTTGAGGGACATTATGGCAATGTGTCTTTTACTGTAGTAAATTTTAAAAATTAAACATTCACCATAGTAGTGATCACACATTTGTGTGTCTCATTTGTTCATTTTCTTTTCTTTTCCCCTCCCAATACATTGGAGTTGTGTCCTAAAATATGGAAACTGTTCTTTACCAAACAAGCTTTGCTGTCTGAGCACGTGCCAGTCTTTCACAGCTAGTCCTTGGTGAAATTGATGCTAGCCGTTTCCTTTTCCTCGTGTGATCCCCAAGTGGACGGAAGACATGCTTAGGCGTGGACAGAGCAGGGCGGTTTTGGCATCCCCTCCAAGAGAAATGTTTTGGGAAATTATTATTTTCCCACACAACACATTGCAGTCACCTGAACAGGCCCATTCATCAGCCTTAATCTTGTCTGAAGCCCCTGGGAATCAACCCAAACACGAGTGTTTCCAGAACCTCTCATCTTCAAAGCACTTTGCCACCATTATCCAATCAATCTTCACGGAAGGATTTGGAAAGGAGATAGTTTTCTTCATACCGTGTATCTGCAAGCCATGACAGCATGAGGCAATGTGACCAGGGCCAGGAAGCAGGCTTCCCGTGGCTTTTCTCCTTTGGCTACCCGGAGAGTCCCATAGCTTGTCATGAACTCTGCCATCTCCGCCTGAATTTCTCAGTGAAATTGGGGCTTAATCAGGTTCTCTAGTCCATGAGGTTTGAAGGAGTCATTGGCAACTTTGTTCTTTCTAAACGCTACCAATGTGACTTTGGGTAAGTCATAAATCTTTTCTGAGCCTCTAAAAAATAGGGATATTAAGCCAGGTGTGGTGGCACACGCTTGTTTCCCAGTGCTCAGGGAGCCTGAGACAGGAGGATCACAAATTTGAGCCTAACCTGGACAATTCACTGACCTAGTGAGGCCCTATCTCAAAATAAAAATAACAGTTAAAAAAAAAGAAGGCTAGGGGGATGTAGTTCAGTGCAAAGACCCTGGGTTCAATGCCCAGTACTGAAAAAAAGGGGAAGAATAGTAATCTGTATGTCATGAGATAATTAGAAAGATAAAATGACATAACATACATAAAGATACTGGGTGCATAGTAGCCAAGCATTAATTAATTAGGCAAAATCACCAACCAACCACACACATACCCGGATAATCAAAATAAACCACAGCAGTAGCAACAAAAACAATGACAAAATGGTGAGCGTGATTGTCCCCACTGTCACTGGGCGGACAACTATGAGGAGCAGTGATGGATATAGGAAGAGATGGGATCTGCAGCCAGACCCAGGTTCAAAGCCTGGCTTTACTGCTTCCCAGATGGGTAACTTTGGATCAGTTATTTTGTTGCTCCTTGCTGTGGGGCTCCTGCCTGTAAGGCAACTGTGATCATAACCCAACTTTGGGGAGCTGAGAGGACAAACCGGCTACCTAGCTGGGATATTCAGTCAGTTTCTGGCACCTAGGGTGGGGTCTACCAGCATGATATTTTTATGACTGTGACAGCTTGGCTTCACTCCAACATAGCATGCTATTACATGGGCCAGCCTTTGTCTAGAGGCACGAAAAATTGCAAAGAAAGGCATTTAAGATCGTTGCAAATTAGAAGCCTGGGAGAGCCAGGAAGTATCTTGATTGCATGGTATAGAATGGTCAGGCAGAAAGCGATAGGCACTGCAAAGAGCTGTGTGCTCATGGGAGGACTTGCAGGTTAGGAGAGGATCCCTTTCAACATTCCTCTCTAGCTTCCACCCGTGCTGCAGCTTCAATGTGCAGGCTGTGAGGACATTAAGCCAAGGATGCCAGAACAGACCATACGTCAGGGTGAGCACACAGGCCCGTGCCCCCAGAGAAACCAGGCACCCAGGTTCAACACTGCACACAGCTGTCGTTGAGCCCACGCTGAGGAAGGACTGAAGAGAGCTTGGCAAATTCTTGTTTGAAAAGAGATCTCTCACCAAAGGCTTTGGGAACGGTGAAAGGGCTTCATCAAATTGTTTCTGACAAAGACCATGAAAACAAGGGAATTTAATTTGAAAATGAGGAGCATGTGAAAACGCAAAGGCTCAGTCCTGGCCAAATGACTGGAGGGGATTCTTATGTTCATATGGGATGTGTTAGGGTCCAGAGCAAGGCTGAGACGGAGGCAAGAGAGCAGGCCGGCGGCTGCGGTGCATGTGGGAACACGAGGCCTCCTGTGGAAGAAAGCTGTCTGTCTGCAGCGACCGCAATGAGATCAGCTGACATTTGTTGTGTCCTTATGCCGTACCACGCTAAGTTTAAGTGCTTTGAACATATCAACTCGTCTTAAATTCTCCACAAACTATGTGGGAGCTACTTTTTCTTTTTTGTACTGGGGATTTAACCCAGAGCTTTTGTGCTGAGCTACGTCCCCAGCTCGTCCTCTCTCTCTCTCTCTTTTCTTTTTGAGACAGTGTCTTGCTAAGTCACTGAGTTGCCTAGGCTATGCTTCAACTTGCCATCTTCCTGCTTCAGCCTCCCAGAGTGCTGGGATTATAGGCAAGCACCACCATGCCTGGGTGGGAAATATTATTATAATCATCTCATTTGACAGAAGGTAGAGCCAAGGCATAGGGTTTCAGCTTCTTGGGGCCACCCAGCATTTGAACTAAGGCTGTGCAGTGCAGAGCCCAACCCCCACTGCTCCCCCTTGGTGTTACACTTTCCTTGTGGTGCCATCTCTATGCTAGTGAGCCCTAACAGGGAAAGCATAGAAAGCTGGTGACCAGACTATTCCAGATTAGAGGGAAGTCACTAAATGTGCTGATGGGGGAAGGAAACACACAGAAAAATGTATTAGTCAGAATTTTGCTACTATAACAAAATACCCCAGGTAGGCTACTTTATAAAGAAAAGAGGTTTCTTTAGCTGACAAGGTTTTGTTGGCTTGCTTTTGTTTAATTTTGCTTTGTTTGCAAGGCTGAGGCTGTGGGTGAGGCCGAGGCCAGTGCCTTCTATGTGCTAGGCAAGTGCTCTACCATGGAGCTCTACCCCCAGGTCTAGCTCACAGTTTTGGAGGCTGGAAGTCCAAGGTCAGGCAGCTGCATCCATTGGGCCTGCCAGGAGGGGGCCCTTGGCTGTGTCACAGAGTGGCAGATTGTGTCATGGGAGTGCATGTGGGAGCAAGCGGTCCCTTTGTACCAGGGATCGAACTCGGGTCCTTGCACTTGCGAGGCAGGCAGCAGAACCACTGAGCTAAATCCCCTGCCCTCTTTGTTTTCATTTTGAGATTCTATCTTACTAAGTTGCTAAAGGTTGGGCTGGAACTTGCCATCCTCCTGCCTTAGCCTCCCAGAGTGCTGAGATTATTGGCATGCACCACCATGTCTATTAGTTTTCTTGGGAAAATTTTTTTCAAAGGATTCTCCTGCTCCCATACAAAAAATGCTTCCAGTTTTAAGTGCCTGGCATGTCACAGGCACTCAATAAATATTTGTCCAATGCATCATCCATCCTGTGGATGTTGGGGGTGGGACATGAGAAGGTGGGCAGGGGAAGGAGCCAAGGGCAGGCTTGATGGTGTCCTCACGGCCTGCTCCATGCCTCCAGGCCTGTGCTTCAGGAAAAGTCCCTGCAGATCCTAGAGGCCCTGCACTGAGCACACCCCTAGGGGATTTCATCCTTTGGTCACCTCCAGCAGGCCTGCAACCTCCAAGGCTTGGTGCATGGCACCTCCAGAAGTGAGGAGCACATCTAGTGATGGAGCTCCTGGGCCCTGCAGGCTCCCATCTGTTAAGTGGAGATAGCGATGCTACCCATCTCACGAGGCTGTCAGCAGGAATAAGGCAGGAAATGACTGGAGGTGCCCAGTAGCAGGCACTGTGTGTCACCCATCCCACGGACTCCATCTCTGAGCAGGGACCCAGGAGCCAGCTCTGGTCCCTCCCTACCTTGTGGTCCTTCTAACCCAGCACTGCCCTGAAGAATTTTAACATCTGCTTTAAATGTGATCTTGAAGTTCTTAACAGCCACACTGAAAGCATTTAAAAGAAGTAAAATTAATTTAAATTGTATTTAGCCCCATATATCAAAACCATGACACTTTCAACATGGAATCAATATAAAAAACATCACTGAGATATTTTACATTAAGAAACAATTTGTTTTGACAAACTCTCCAAAATCTGGCACTAGTGTTATACTTACAACTGAGGACCAGCTACGTGGCGGGAACTCAATGACCATGAGAGGCTGGAGGCCACTGTATCAGACCAGCAGCTCAAGCTGGTCACCAGGTCCCTTGAGTGCTCTCTAACCTGCTCCCTCCCTGCCATCTCCCTGATCTTTCAGATTTGCGCTAAGAACTTCCAGCCAGGATCTGTGCCAGTGCCTCGCAATGGGTTTCCAGCCCTTAGCTGCTCTGCTCCAACTGGCTTTACATTTTGCAGCCAGAGAAAAGTTCTTAAAAGACAGAACTGGTCACTTGTCACCCTTGTTCCAAATCCCCCGGGGCTGCGACTTTGGCCTCCTAAGCCTCTGTTGATGCATCCAGGCCCGGTCAGGGTGGCCTCATTTCTTGCTCTCACCTCATGTCCTCTTCGCTCAGCCACCTCCTGGACCATTCCGCACTTCTGCACACGCCCCTCACCTTCTCTCTGGGGAAAACCTGCTCATTCCGAGGACTGAGCCCATCTGGAGCTCTTCTGGGACCTTAACCCGCACAGGTCTGTCGAGCTGTCCTCCCCTCTCCCAGACCTATGCACATGTCTGACTCTGCAGGTGTCACACGCTTTGCACCTGTGTGTTCATTTCTCTGCACATCCACTCCTTAGCATGGGAACTGTGCCTTTCCTCTCTTGAGTGCTGAGCCAGGACAATCTCATCTTAGTGGAGGAGACTTCTGAACCTGTGAAAATGGTTTGCCCTGGGATTTGTGTGTACAAAAGAACGAAGGGAGAGATGATTCTGGAAAAGTAATTTGGGCCTAGGCTCTGAACAGCTTTGAATGCCAGGCCAAGGAGAGTTCAGATTTTATTCTGTTGGCAATGAGGAGCCATTGCAGGTTTTGAGGGAAGGGAGCTAGGGTAAGAGATGAGGTCAGCAGAGGCTTTGGGCTTTCGGGTTCAAGGTCAGGTCAAATCCTCATTTGCTTCTTCTGAAAAATCCTGGCAAATGACATGTTGTGCTTTCTAGAACCTTCTTTTCTGAAGGCCACTTAGAAAGGTTGGGGAAAGGAAGGAATGGATACCTGTTGAGCTTCTATATGGCCTATATATTCCAAATAGTGTATGTATGAATATACAAGCTGTGAATGAAACAAGGTGAATGTTTAAAGTTTAAAAAATATTACTGTAAAAGACACAGCAACATAAATTCCCCTGTCCAATACTGCCCCTTGTTTCAAACACACTTATCCCATCATTCCTGCCACTTTCTGAAGCAGTTCTGCAAGTACCCTTTCCCAGGTGTCTTTAGTTGTACTGTCATGGCTGCCTCAATGTTCTGAATCCATTCCAAATATTTCCTTTTCACGGTCATTTTGACTTTGGGGAAGAGCAAAAGTTGCAGGGTGGGTTCCAGATCTGGTGAATAAGGTGGATGAGGACCCACTATCATTTTTTGTTTTTTGTTTGCTTTTTACAAGCCTACCTTTCTGTTGGATGACACTGAGGAGCAGCACTCACTGTATTTTGGATCACACCTCACAAAGACACTCATGAAAGGGGACTTCCAGAACTGCTTCAGAAAGTGCTAAGACTGATGGGATGAATGTATTTGAAGTGAGGAGGGATTTATGACCATGTGTCTTTTATTGTAATAAGTTATTTTTATTTAAGCACACAATGTATTTTTTGATCAGCTCTTATCCCAGGGCCCCCAAGGCAGATATGTTCTTTCCACGTTAGAGAGGAGACTGAAGTTTAGAGAGATTAAGGAGGTTGCTCGGCAGTAAGAACCTGGACTGGAGTCGTGTGGGGCTTCCTGGATGGTGGTCAGGGAGCAGTGGGGAGCCAGGAGAGCATTGGGCAGGCCAGGGTTGGAGCTGCCTGGAGCTGCACACCTGTCCTAGGTAGGAAGGAGCCTCTGGGTAGCATCAGGAAGTGCACACTGTGCCTTATACGGGGCTGCCTCCTTCCTGATGTCACTCTGGGTGGCTCTGTGAGGCCGCAGGTAAGACGCCACGGAAAGCAACTCAGTGCTATCAAACTGCTGCGTGGGGCTGGGGACAAGATGACCCTTACTTGGTCCGTCTACTCCCCATAAGATTTTGATTAACTTGACAGGGTCTTCTGGTCACAACCAAAGCCTTAGCTTTAATAATGGCTTAATTTAAAAATCCCTGGAATAATTTTTGGCTCCCTTTAGCATGAAAAGATTTTCCCCTCAAAGCCTTTAATTCTGTAGTCATCTATTTTTCCAATTGAAGGTAATTCCTTGGAACTTGGTTGGTCTTTTTTTTTTTCTTTCTTTCTTTTTTTTTTTTTTTTTTTTTTTTTTTTTTTTTTTTTTTTTTTTTTTTTTTTTTTTTTGTACTGGGGATTGACCCCAAAGCCTTCACACTGAGCTACAACCTCTGCCCTTTTTAGTTTTTATTTTGGGACAGGGTCTCACTGAGTTGCTAAATTGTCCAGGCTGGGGTTGAACTTTGCCATCCTCCTGCCTCAGCCTTGCCTGTGCCACAAGGCCGGGTCACTTGCTTCGTGCTAATAACTGACTTTGTAGTCAGCATTCTACTCTGCTTTATCCCTCTCTTTCTTCCTGGCTTCTCCACCATGGGCTGATCTAGAATGCTGTTCAACTTCACTCAGACACCTCATAATAGTAAATGGCAGTGAGGTTTTAGGAAGGGGACAGCATCTCCATTCTCTTTCTCCTGGGTCTTAGTAGCAGGGCAAAGTTACCTTGGGAAATGTGGCTGGATTCCTGTCTGGCATCCAGCAATGCCTGTGAGGAGCAGCACTGGGGCAGGGTGCTGTAGATCATGTACATCAAAGACCTCCGGTGCTGAGTACCTATGGGAGGGGAGGGTGCGGAGGGTAGCCTTTTATTTTTTTTAGCATTGGGGATCACATGCAGGGCCTCTGCACTGTGGCAATGCTCCCTGATCACAGAGGTCCAGTGCTTCCTCTCTGTCCTTGATATCAGATTTGCTTCCTGATGTGTAATCCCCGCTGCTCCACTTTGCAACTTCTGCCTGATCTGGAGAAGACCCAGGCTCCCTTTTGCCACCACTGCCTAAGCCTGGTCTCCAAAGCCACACAGGTGACTCCTCCTCATGGGTTTTCTTGTGAGCCCTGGCTAAGAATCGAGGCTGGGAGTAAGGACTGGATCCTGGAGTTGGGAGGTAGAAGAGAGAAAGGTGTCAGGGACAGACCGCTCCATATCGCAACTTGGCGCTCATCTGGCAGCTGCTTGGGAGGGGGCTCTCTCTGGCCCTTGTGGAAGTCTGGGCCTGCCCACAAGTGTGTGTGCATGGTGTGTCACAGGTGTGCAGGCTGGGCCCCTGAGCACAGCTCACAATCCCTCCCTTGTGTCCTGGTTCCGCTGGTCCTCTAGGGTGGTTCCTCCTTACCTTGCAGCCTTATCTGGCATCTCCTCCTTCAGGTCCTCTTCAACACCACTGTGGGTCACCATCCCTCTCATTCCCCTGAATTGCCAACTTGACTCAGATGACATCAGTGGCAGTGTCTCTATCTGCACCCTGCCGAAGGATCCTGATAGTCTTGAAGCCATGTCTTACCTGACTGGGTGCCACCGAGGCCTTGCCTGTGCAGTTCAGTCTGCCACCGAGTAGGGATGGGTCGGTGAGGATAGAGGAGATTTGCTTATTCAGTGGAAAGAGATGTCACCAGGTCCTGCAACAGTGCAGATGGACAGGCATTGTCTTAATCAGTTTTCAGTTGCTGTAACAAAATATCAGCGATGGCATAACTTATATAGAACAGAAGTTTAAAGTCAAATGTGCCAGCTCAGTGTCTCTTCTGCTTCCTGTAAAGTCACTAGTGCCATCATGGGACACCCACCCTCTTGACCTCCTTGAATCCTAGGTACCCGCTGCAGCCCCACCTCTGAATACCATTAACATGGATTTAGGGGTTACGTTTCCAACATGTGAACTTTAGGCAGATATATTCAAACTATAGCAAACATCAGCAGAAGCCCCTTTACACAAAAGTCACTAAAACCATGCCTATGTCCTTAGTGAATTAGGGAATATTAGGCAATGCCACAATAACAACTTCACCCTGACATCTCAGTGGCCAGACAGACTCAGGAAACAGGGCCAGGGCCAGTTAGGGGGTGGGAGGGCAGGGGAAGGGCTTCTGACAAAGTCACTCAGAGATTCAGGCTGGCAAAGGCCCAGCCCAGGGAATATGTGCTGTGACAGGGACAGGAGGACTTGGAGGACCCATACCTCATACCTCTCTTAGGTCCCAAAGTGGCACAGGTCTCTTCTACTTCTTGCCCTTTGGTCAGATCTGGTCTCATGGCCCTGTCTAGCTGCAAGAGAGGCTGTCAAGCATGAGGACAAGTGAGATAAACACTGGTGAGCACCAGGAACATCTACCACATGTATTAATGACACACAGGGGAAAGTCTATGGTTGATTAGACCTCTTTATTGCTTAATGGTCTAGAATCACAATTTTAAAACCATACATCCTCTTAAATTTCAACATTCCTGCCAGATGTCACCCCGCTCTCTACTTGGATACCTCTAATGATGGAGGACTCACCCCCTCCAATGCAGCTGCATCCAACTGTGACAATCCTATTACAGAAATTTTCCTTATACTCAGCAGGCTCCAAGTTCTTCCTTGGAACTCTAAAATGACTTTAATACATTTCTTGCATGGCTTTGAAGAGCTGAACTACTTCTCCCTGGTCTTTTTTACTCTAAGTCTGACACCCCTGTGTGACTCAGCCTCTCCCTCTCCCCTGCCCCTGGGCTTCTCTTCTGTGCCCCACACTGGTTTCTTTCTCTATCATCTTTCATGTTGGGAACCCCAAAGGCTGAACACAGAACTGGGCATGGAGAGGATGTGCAGGTAGGGGAAGCCCTAGACAGGTGCCCATCACAGATCCTCCTTAGCTCAGGACACTATTTGGGGGACATCTTGATGTGGACTCATCACATCTGTATCCCCTTGTCTTTATGATTGTGCCCAGGGATAGCTTATAAGATTGTTTCTAGGGCTTCTGTTCCTATAATCAAAATACCTGACATAAACAGCTTAAAGGAAAAGTTTAATTTGGCTCATGGTTTCAGAGGCTTCAGTCCATGGTTGGCTGGCTCCAAGGTAGAAACACCATGGTGAAGGGCATGGCAGAGGGAAGCTGCTCACCTCCTGGCAGCTGGGACACAGACAGGCTTGGAAATAGCCAGAGAGGAAGGAACCAAGGACCAGATATAGTCCCCAAGGTCATATTCTTGTGACCTACTTCCTCCAACTAGGCCCCACCCCCTACAGTTTCCATCACTTTCTAATAATGCCATCGAATTATAATGCCATCAGTGGAGTAATCCACTTGATGAGGTTAAACCCCTCATTATCCAATCACTTTCCTGAAAGCTCCATCTCTCAACACATGGGACTTTTAGGGGATATTTTAGATTTAAGCCATAACAAGGTTAATGCTCCCTTGGGCCTTCTCTCTCCCCCTTCCTTCCTTCCTTCCTTCCTTCCTTCCTCCCTCCCTCCCTCTCTCCCCCTCTCTCTCTCTCTTCTGGAGATTAAACCCAGGGGTCCTCTACCACTGACCTACATCCCCAGCCCCCCCTTTTAAAAATTTTTGTTTTTTGAGACAGGACCTTGCTAAGTTGCTCAGGCTATACTCAAGCTTGTGATCCGCCTGCCTCAGCTTCCAGAGTGCTGGGATCACAGACCTGCACCGCCACAGCAAGCTTCTCCTATTTTATATCTTCAGTCCCTTTCATTCCCCATGATATGACCTTGTTAAACTCCCTGGGAAGCTCCTGTTTAGCCGTGGCCACATTAGCAAGTGGTTAGACTTATCACCACATTTGAGTCAGGCTTTCGGCATGGACTTCATTTTTTTTTTTTTTTTTTGGCTGTTTCCATATTTTTAAAGCATTTTTTCCCACTTTTACTTTCAACACTTCTTGTTTCTCCCCTTTCAGACTGCTGCTTGAGATTGCAGACTACTGCGGTAGCCATCTAATTTTCTGTCTTCTGATCGTCCAGCTCATTGTCAGTGTGTGGGGACGGAGCCCAGCTTACACTGTAAAGGTGCCAAGCAAATTATGTGTTCACATTTACCGGAACTGGGTGAAATTTGGGGTGTCTTGATAGAGA
This sequence comes from Heterocephalus glaber, assembly GCF_000247695.1. Next base: position 15,972,110 of record NW_004624740.1, on the reverse strand, counting down.
AGAAATTTCAGGGTAGGGATCTTACATTGTGTCCATATTCTTTTTGCATTTTGCGCTGGCCAAGGACAGAACATTTGGGGTAAAAGCACAAAATCCTTTTGGTGGGTCCCGGCTGCTCTCTCGAGTTCACCCAGACCCTCTGCTGTTATTCCAGGACCCAGAGCAGTGGAGTACACAGGCTGAGGGAGAAATAGGTGTTGAGACTGCTCTGCTCCTACCCCACCACTGCCTTCCTGCATTCTGGACTCTGTAGACCCCATGTCCTGTCGGGACAGGGCGGATGGGCTCAGGGAGATTCCTGGTTTAGATTAGGAGGATTTATCATGCCAGAGGTCAGTGTTTCCCTTGGCCTGGGCTCCCAGAGTCCTTCCTCCCCTGCTCAGCAGCTCTTTGCTAACTTAGCAGAAGTGCAGCTCTGCTTTCGGTCTTGAAGGGGGAGCCGAGGGGACGTCTTAGTCTTATCCCTAGGACCTGGAAACATCATGGCCGGGAGCCCGGAGCCTGCACGGAGAAATTCGACTCCTGTTTTTGTCCTGTTTCTAAGGCTCACCGAAAGGGAAGGACAAGGGGTCGGGGACAAGTTGCCTCCTCTCTGTCTCACCTATGAAAGGGATGTGATGGGAATTGCTGCCCTGCATACATCAGTGTCACGAGAGGTTGAGGACATAAGGACTGAGAGAGCACTTTGTCCACAGTGACCCTTAGTTGTCCAGCTTCTGTCTTAGCAAGGTTTGGGGGTTATGTGATTGCCAAAGGTCTCTGAGGAAGCAAGCAAAGGGCAGGCAATGAAACCTGAGGCCCCACTCCCCCCCCACCCCCACTTTTTTTAGTAACAGGGATTAAACTCAGGGCCTTTGCGTTGATCTACATCTTCAGCCTTTTATTTTTATTTTTTATTTTGAGGCAGGGTCTCACTAAGTCACTAAGTTGCTCAGGCTGACCTCAAATTTGAGATCTTCCTGCTTCAGCCTCCCAGGTCACTGGGATCACAGGCGTGTACTCTCACTCCAGACTTCTGATACTACACGTTTTGGGCTCTTGTTCGTGAACAGTGGCTTCCACCTCTCTTGGAATGCAGTGTACATCCCAGGCATGCCAGGGGCACCGCTCTGTAACAGACAAGTGTGGAGGTGGAGAGCTGTCCAACCAGCCGGGGAGGCACTTCGGGGTGGAAGTGACAGCTACGAATGTTCAGGACCTTGCAGAAGCCTCAGTGGAGGCTTTTATTTCAGGGCTGCTCACACTTTCCCACTTTCGTCGCCCACCACACGCATACTTTAAAAAGAATGCAAATTGGCCTTTCTACTCCATGCGATTCCTATTATTGTTTTAAAATAAAGTTTTATTTTAAGTTGTTGGACATGGAGTAAAGTGTACCAAGTTTTGTCAATTGCAAAAGCCCTGAGCACTCCTGGATCTGAGCATTTTAGCTGTCCCACCTTGGGGACTTGAGATGTGTGTTGTTTTTTAATTTCCTTTCTCACCAAAACCCCAGAATAATAATAATTATTAATGTCTATGGAGTATTACAGTGTCTCAAGCACACTGTGAATATATGACTAGCTCATTCAGTCCTTTTAGCAAATCCGTAAGTTAGGCACTGTTATTCTTCTGATTTTAGAGACAAGGAGGCTCAGAGAAGTTAGGTAACTCATCCGGTGTCACATAGCTGGTGTTGGCAGAGTTGGATTCTACCAGCTGGTTTTACCCCCAGGAAGGTAGAGTGAGATGCCACAGAATCCTTCTCCATCCCTCTTGCTTAAAAGAGAGTGACAGCTTCCAACAGTTGTGTGTGTCCGTATCTTCCTGGAGAAGGAGGACGAAGGGAAGGGGGAGTCATAGAAGCTAGAGCTGTGAAGGTCTTTAGAGACAGACAGCTCGCCCTCTTCACTCCCCAGATGCGGCTGTGGGGAGGACCAGAGAGGAACGGCTTTACTCCAGATCGCAGAGCAAGTCAGCAGGGTGGCCAGGAACGGCCCTGGGCTCTGAGTATGGATGGAGCAGATGACATCATATTTCTTTTACTGATTTCCTGCATCTTTGTCCATTCGTCATCTAAACGGAGCTTCCTCTCCTTTGTAGCACAGCTGCGCAGCCTGGCGGCTGTCTTTTGAAGGCCTTCCCAGAGAATAGCATAAGCACCTGGAGAGTGGAGATCACGTTGTTTTTGTCTCCAATTGCTGTCACAGTGCCGGTCTCACAGAAGTGGTCTAGTAAATATCTGTGGTCCAGAATGAACCTACTGTCCCAGAAATGAAGAAGAGAACCAAACCTGGTCATTGACCTAGTCCTGGAGTTTCTGGGATGTATTCATTCTTCTCCTAAATGTTTTGGCCCTAAAATAATCCTGTGCTACAGGGAGCACTGAAAAAAAGATGAGTTTAAGATAAAAAAGAAATTCCTGTCCCCTTACTGTACTGCCGCCAGCTTACAGCAACATGGGATTTCTCTGGCTTCTTACATCTCATTATGCAAATCAAGGAGCAGAAGGTGGAAGGCAGATTCTCAGAGGGAAATGACCTCAGCATTTATTAGGTGTCAGCCAAGTGCCCAAGGAGTTCAATTCAGATCCCTCTTTGGGGAGGCCCTGAAAATCCCTGATAACCTAAATTCTCTAAATCTTTTAGGCCTTGAGGGAGAGATGGAGGGTGAGAAGAAGGAAGCGATCTGATGTCCAAGTTACACATTTCCCATCAGGAGGCTGTCCTGGACAGAGACCTGGACCTGGGACTTGTTGGCATTCCATTAGAGAAGCTGAGTCAGGCTGGGGATGAAGCCCAGTGGTGTAGCACCCGCCCAGTAGGTTTGAGGTCCTGGGTTCGAGCCCTAGTACTACAAAAGAAAAAAAAAGCTGAACTGGGATTTAAGAGAACCAAATGACAAATGTGTAATTTAGGGGAGAGGGTGAGAGAGGTTGGATAGGATACCTTGGGATATGCATGCTAGAGGGTGCACATGGACTGTGTGTATATGGGGACACGTGGAGATACGTGACAAAGATATGGGGACAAGATGGAGAATCATGAGAGCTGAGCTGTCCCAGGGCATTTTTAACAGCATCTTCCAGTCTTTCCCTAACAACAATCCCACAATCCACTAACAGATCCTGCTGATTGGTCCATCATGCTGGTCTCTATAGGGTGGCTTCTTTCAGTCCTGGGGGCTTCCCACCCAGAGCAGGGCAGACCAGCCTCCAGGGAAAGTCAGAAAAAGGCTCCCAACTGGGCACGGAGCATAGGCTGGGTTCCTGGTCCCATCTGTCCTACTGCCGGGTCCAAGCATGGTGGGAAAAGACCAATCTGGGACCCGGCTGGCCCTAGGCTCCATGCGGGGTCTGGAGCTCAGTTTTCCCAGCTGTAAAGGTGAAATTGTATTCCATCTTCCTAGAGCCCCTTTCTGGATCAGGTGTCCCACCAGTTGGGGATTCTGACTTTGAATAGTCAGCAGGCAAGGTGTAGGTTGGGGGTCAAAGGGAAAGAGAAGATTCCGGGAAAATCCTAGCCAGCTGCTCACAGATATGTAGTCGTTTGGCCCGGAGAACTTTGTCTAAGAAGCGAAAGGCGTGTATCTTTTTAGTTTAACATTTCTGAGCCTCAGTTTCCACCTATGAGAAATGGGAGTGGTACTATCCCACAGGAGGACAAACCAACCACGTTAGTTGTCCAGGTGAAATGGCCAGGGACGGAAAATGTGCTCCACGAGGCATTTGCGGACCGAAGAGGGTTTGGTTGAGAAGATTTCAATTGTGTATGGGGTCCCTGGGTGCAAGGTCTGGAGCTGGGGTGGTCGCCTCCTCCGCCCCGGGCAGCCGAGGGTTAAAAAGAAAGCCCCACGCCCCCTCCGGCGGCTCAGAGCCCACCTCGCTGAATTTGAAAAGGCGGCCCCCGAGAGGCGTGGGCGCCCCGGGCCGCTTCCAGCTCCGACCCGGGCTCTGCGCGCTCGCTGCCCGGCTCGCTCCCTCCCTGCTGGCCGGGGCCGCGGGTTCGGTCCCGCCTCCCGTGCGCTCCAGATCGTCCTCGCGCCCGCTCAGGACGCCGGGTCCTCGCGCAAGATGAGGCTGGCTCTGCTCCTGCCTTGGGCGTGCTGCTGCCTCTGCGGGTCGGCGCTGGCCACCGGCTTTCTCTACCCCTTCCCGGCCGCGGCCCTCCCGCAGCACGGCTACCCCGAGCCCGGCGCCGGCTCCCCGGGCAGCGGCTACGCGAGCCGCCGGTGAGTGGCGGGGGACTCGGAGGCGCGGGGATCGGGGGCTGGGGCCGCGCGGTGCGCCCTCCCTCTAGGCTGCGGGCTCGGGTGGAGGTGGCTCCGACCAGCAGCTGGGGCGCGCGAGGGGGCGCACGGAGGGGTGCGCAGAGGGGGCGCGCGCGGCTCACTGGGCTCCGTGCTCAGCTCCCCAGGTCCCACGGCTCACTTGGTCCCTCCGCGCTCACCTGCAAGCCCGCGGCCTTGTGTCGCTGAGCAGTTCCCGGGTGGCCAAGATCCAGATCTCGTATCCAGATCCCCTATTGCTCCAGCCAGCGACCCTGGGGGACCATTCGGTCAGCGACCCTTTGGGGCCCAGGGCGCGGAGGAGCCTGGACTGCGACTCCCTGGCCACGCGGGATGTGGGACCATCTGTGATCCTCTGGCTTTGCTGTGGGTTCGGGGATCCGCCGGCCGTCTCCTCCAAAGCCGGCAGGTGGCGCCTTGGCCGCCCTGGGACGATCAGGGCCGCGTTTGAGTTCCCACTGGGGTAGCGGGGGTGGGGTGGGGGGTGGGGGTGGAGACGGTGCTAGAACTTCGCTTTTATTCATTTAATGATAACTACAACCCGCACGCCTGTACTCTAGCACTCTGGAACACCCAACTTGCACTGGTACATCTCCTCTTTTGATCCTCAAACCACCCTGGAGTCAAGATTTTAAAATACCGTCTTTCTTTTAACTGGGGAAACTGAGGGACCGAGAAAGTTCCCGAAGTACAGAGGCAGCTCAAGGCTAATCCCTATTTTCTTCCCCAAATCTGGTGCGTTCTGCCGCCTTACTCTGCTATGGAAGCCAAGAGTCAGGACCCATTTCTCTTTACCTCTTTGATATTTTACCAAGCCCGAGGCCCACCACGATGGAGTCTGGCAAGGCATTATATCCATTATATCGAGGGGACAGGAGTGTTTTGTGCTGGGAGCGCCAGACACTTCATGGCTGCAGAAGGTGGGGTCTTGGAAAAGCGTCATAGCGCCTTGGAAAAGTTTGCCTGCAATTCGATTTCCCTCCTTTTGTTTGGAAATACTTCCGGGAGACTTTGATTATAGAGTATTCAGCAGGCACCCACAAAAGTGTGGCTCTGCACACTTCATCTGAGAGCAGCCTTAAGCTTTCCAAAGTGTAGAATAGTACGGGTAGTATGATCCCTGTTATGGAAACTAAGCAAAGTGGATCTGCATCTAAGTAGATTAATGCTCAGAAGAAAGATTTTAGGGCCCCATTTTCAGAGTTCACTATGGGGAGGTCTCAGGAGTAGGGTTACCCTACCCCCCATCTGTGGGTTTGCATCCAAGGATTCCACCAACTTCAGATTGAAAATATTTGAAAAAAATTTGCATCTGTACTGAACATGTACAAACTTCGCGTCACTGTTCCCTAAGCATTACAGTTCCATAGACTTTACAATGCATTGGTATCCTAAATCATCTAGAGGTGATTGAAGTCTATGGGAGGGTGGTCTAGGTTCTCTGCAAAGCCCCTGCCATTTCATACCAGGGGCTTGAGCAGCAGGGTTGGTGGGAAGACTCTGAGGTCAGTCCCCTGTGGCTGCCGAGGGACGGTTGTAGCAGCTTTCTGTTCTGAGTCTTGTCCGCGTGTTTGACAAGAGCATACATTACTTTTGTAATTAATAAGCGTGAGAAGGGGGGAAAAGGCAGGCTGAGAGGAGCCAGAGGCGAAGGGGGTGAATAAGTGGGAACCTTGCTCTGTGCTCAGTGGGCTGCAAACACAAAATTTAGAAGGGATTATTTTAGAACTGGGCATGGTGGTACCCACCTGTTATCCCAGCGCGCTGGGAGGCTGAGGCAGGAGAATCACAAGTTTGAGCCCAGCCTGGGCAATTTAACAACTTAGCAAGACCCTGTCTCAAAATAAAAAAAGGGTTAGGGATGTAGCCCAGTGTAAAGGCCCAGGGTTCAATCCCCAGTACAAGAAAGGAGGAGGGGACAAAAAGCCCCTGACTGTTTAAAAGGCCATTTCCTGTAGAATCTTAAAACCTGCAATAGGGCCACTGGTGACTTTCGCCAGACAGAGTTGTTTAGATGCAAAACAGAAGCTGAGGGGAAACCAACATTAACTGGCTGGGAAGGCTGCCGTAAGGACTGAGCCCCCACCCTAACTGTCCTATTCTTCCCACCAGGACCAGTCCATTTGTGAGACACTCTCAAGTATGCAAATCCCTCTCTCCTGCAGATGTGTATGAGGGGCCTTGTGAATTATTTCCTCCCTCACCCTCAGCTCCAATCCAAAAGGGCCTGAGAACCAGAGAAAGGGTCCTGTACTCCATCCCTGTGAGCAGAGGCAGAAGTTTTAATGTGGAAAAATGATGGTTTTATATTAATTCTTGAAGTAGGCATGTTTCTGTAAGGGAAAGCAGAATTGCAGTGGAACATGGGGTCCAGACAGTGGGCAGTGGGCTCATGGGGCAGGGCACAAAGGAGAAAAATCACCTCTTCTCTGAGAAGTGATGCTTATTCCATAAACCAGTCACTCCGGTCGAGGGTCATGTGCCCGGGGGTAAATATCCACAGGTATCACCAAGGTAACAAATTGTTCATTTTCCAACCTAGATGTCTTCGTCTGTTTTCTGTTGCTATAACAAAATACCCAGGGCTGGGTACTTTATAAAGAAGCAAGGTTTATTTTGGCTTATGTATTTGGAGGTGGGAAGTGAGCTTGGACAGAGAAGCCAAAATGCAAGGGGTAACCTTGCTTTATTACAACCCGTCTCTGAGTAACTAAGCACATCCCTCCAGACCTAACCTTGAAAGACAGGCATTGACCCCTTCGTGAGTGTGGTGGCCCTATGACCTGAACACCTTTTAAAGCTCCCACTGCCTTTCAACACCAGTACCTTGGAGGCTGGGTCTCTGACATATGACAAAACAAATTCACACCAGAGCACTGGACAAATGTACCTTCACGATGACCTGGGAAGCAGGCTCAAGTGAGGGACCCTGCGATGCCTTGGGGTTCTGCTCTGGAAAAGGGCAACAGATGGGGAGGTAGTCCAGCCACCCCTAGCCTGGCTTATCTCTACACCCTGAGGGCGCCATCCACAGATTTATAGACCCCTTAACCTGCATACCCAGCTCAGTGTACACCCACCACAAAATGCCACCCTTGGCTAGGAGTGGACACCCTGTCCTTGGAGGATGGCCTGTGACAAGTGCCCCCAGAAATGGACTCTGAGTCAGGGAACATGAGCCCAAGTGCGAGGTCTAGAAGGAGGCAGGGGTTTGGGTGGGAATATTGCCTTGGCCTCATGGATTTTGACACCAAAGGCCGACCACAGTTACAGGAGGGCAGGGCAGGTCCTCCACAGTGCCCAGTCCAGGTCAAGGACCCAGTGCCAGCTTCCACGGGCCTCCACGATGGGGTAGAGGGAGCCTTACTGGCTGTAGCCCAAGTTTATCATGCAGACCTGCACAGGTACTTTAACCTCTTGGAGCCTTTTTGGGTCTGGTAATTCTATACTGTGGAGACCAGGATGCCGGGAATGAGAAATGAGGAGCGGAAAGAGATGCACAGATGCTGGATCTGCAAAATATAGATCTGACTTCATTCCTTTCTGTGTGCCTGCCACCAGCTGGAGAGTCTGAGGTGCTTAGCCAAGTGCCTGGCCCTTCTCCAGCTGGGACCATCCCCTCTGACCCCCTTTACTCCCGCTGCCTCTTACCTCCAGCGAAGCTCACCCTCTTCTCCTGTGGGACATCCCGGTGCACAGAGTGCCCTCCCCGCAGCTCACACCTTCAAGGACTCCATGACAGGGGATTGGGAGAGACGGGTCACAGGGTGGCTTTTCAGAAATGATGATCCAGGAGTGGGCAGGGAGGCCCTCAGGGCTACTCCTGGGATGTGTTTCTGCCAGTGCAGAAGCACAGCTACATCCTGGCCTGGCGCAGAATTTGGATCCTTTGCAGGACATTTTAAGCAGCGGTGGAATTCAGAACCACAACTGTATTTTGCTTTCCATTTGGAAATTCTGGTGAGTTAGTTCTCGAAGAGGTCTGATCCTTGTTAGGATGATGACTCCACTGGGTCCCAACTCTGCCTCCTGGCTCCCCCTTCACTCTTCCCTCCTCCCCCTTTCTGTCTGCCTCTCTGTCTCCCCCTTTCCTTCCTGTCTCCCAGGGAGGACTGGCTTTGGGGTCATCTGACCAGGGCCCCTCACTTGGACCTTGATGCTTTCAGTTTCTCAACATGCTTGTTTTTAACTTTGAGATGTGAGATTTAATGGGACAACGGAGCCTCTGTCCTCGTGGTGTTCTGTGTCCTGCAACCTCCTGGTCTCCCCAGGATGGGTTCCAAGCCTTTCCCCACGCTGTGTCACCCAGGTCCACTTTGCCTCTCCCTCTTCACCTCCATAGCCACCTCCTGCTTTGCCTGGGGCCTGGGCCAGGGCTCTGGGAGAGTAGAGGTGGCACATGAGTACCCCATGGCATTGTGGCTGGTCCCTGTCCCAGGATGGCAGTGGCAGAGCATGTTCAGAGGGCACCTCGGCCCCGGGAAGAAGCCCCTTGCCCTCTGCATTGAGTGTACCCAGAGCAGGTGCAATGCCCTTGGGGCTACACTTGATCTTAACCAAAAGGCCAAGAAGCGATGCCCTTGGGGCTGTCTGTCCATCACAGGAAGGCAGCCCTCAGGGAGAGGGGGACCGGCTTGACCTCCCTCCTGTGGTCCAGGCACTGAGCACCAGGGACCCCGGCAGGCTGCACATGCATGGGAGTGCACACCTGGAGTGAGGAAGCTTTGCATTTTCCTCAGAAAAGCTTTGTATTTTCCTCAGAAAAACTTTGTATTTTCAGAGCGAAGATGCCTCATGTTTTCCTTTTGCATGGGCTCCACATTTATTTAGCCAGGTCTTTGCTTTCAGCTCAAGGGGGATCCAGACCTATCCATGACCTTTGTTTTGGTACTGGAGATTGAACCCAGAGGATTTACACTTAGCTACATCCTCAGCCATCTATCTATCTATCTATCTATCTATCTATCTATCTATCTATCTATATCTATATCTATCTATCTAGCTACATTTTGAGACAAGATCTCACTAAATCACTAAGTTGCCCAAGCTGGGCTCCAACTTGCAATCCTCCTGCCTCAGCCTCCCCGAGTGCTAGGGTTACAGGTGTGTGCCATCATGAAATCTGTGAATAAATCTGTATTTTAGTGACTTCCCTAGTGGTGTGTTTTGTTTTGTTTTGTTTGTGTGTGCAACCAAATTTGAGAAACACTGTGTCAAGAACAGGCCTTCTTTGGATTTCTTTCTTTCTTTTTTTTTTTTGGTACCAGGGATCGAACTGGGGTCCTTGCGCTTGCAAGGCAGACAGTGGAACCACTGAGCTAAATCCCCAGTAAGTTAGATTTCTTTCATCATGGCTCAAAATTAAGAAATAGTTTTTATGTAGTGGCTAAGCACATACACACACACATGCACACGCACACGCACACAATCCTGGAAGAAGTTTGGTGAAATAGTACTGTGACCACTCATGATGCTCCTTTCTGTTGTATTCCATCCAGTTTGTGAAAAGTGCATGCCAGGCCTCAGAAGGTGGGCTCCAGAACCCCTGGCCTGGCAGGGCTGGGTCCATGCTGGGCAGTGTGAGATGCTCATCCTGCCCACTGGTCTTCTTCATGTGCTTACACCACCGTCTTCTGCTGCAGTCACAAGCTCCCTTCCTCTAGGAAGGCCTCCTGGACTCTCCTTCCGGCCCTGCTCATCTCACCTGGGGCTCTCACCACACCCTGTGTGCCCGTGCTGGCTGTGGTTTGGGGTCTGAGATCTCAAGTCTCAAGGCTCCTCACCTCTCCTACTATGTCCACCCCACCCCCACCCCAGTGGCCCTGACCAACCCGCTTGGGACATGAGTGCAGGAGCTGGGCCTGAGCCCTGTCCACACCTAACCTGTCCCTTGGGACTGTGAGGCCAGCGGGCACCTAGTCACCCGCATTCACTGGGCCCAGGCCAGATGCTGGGGACTTCAACTTGAGGTTCAGGCCTCTGTCCAGTGGCCACTCTGGGCATGGAATGGTCACACCATGGGTCCCTCGCCGTCTGACTGCATCACACGCCTTTGCAGGGTTAGGCCCCTATCCCTTCGATCCCTGGTACCTTAGTTCCTATTGAACTTAGTTGGTTCAAGTTACTATTATCCTGGCACAGTGATGCATACCTGTGTAATCCTAGTTCTCTGGGAGGCTAAGGTAGGAGGGTTCCAAGTTTGAGCTCAAACTGGGCAACTTACTGACTTAGCAAGACCCTATCAAAATAAAATATAAAAGAAGGGCTAGGATGTAGCTCAGTGCAAAGGCCTTGGATTCAATCCCTAGTACTGGAAAAAAAAAAGTTACTATTGCTCACTGGCTGTATCCAGGTGCTCCTGCTTGGTGTTAGGGGCAGTGAGATGACCCAGCATCTGTCCTTGATGACCTGGACTGGCTGGGGAGGCCAGACCCAGGAGCAAGCATGGAGTTTGTAGTGTTGCACAAATTGTGCAAAATGGAGTGGGTAGGGAGGGTATATGTGCAATGATTTTTCTAGGAGAACCTCTGCACCCTAGTTTTCTCATCTATAAAATGAGGATAATCATAGTTACTTCCTGAGGGTGTCCTGGGGCTTGAATGAGTTCACAATAGGAAGAAATTCTGAGGGAAACACAGGGACACTTTATTGTGGCTGTGACCATGCCATGTGGTGATATGTTGGGGATCCCACAAATGTAAGAGGGACAGGACTTAGTTCATCTTGTGCTGCTGCCACTGGGACGTAGAAAGAACAGCATTCATTTCTTACAGCTCTGAAGGCTGGAAGTCTGAGATCAAGGACCCACTCCCAAGGTGACAGTGTTAATTCATTCACAAGGCAGAGTCCTCACAACCATAGCTCTGCAGAATCAGTTTTCAAGGCTGCCCCTGAGGGGTCAGAGTTTGAGGGGGCCTTGGAGGATGAGCAAGAGTGTTCCGGGCAGTGATGGGGAAGGCATTTGGGGCAGACAGGCTGCAGGGTGAGGACTCGGCAGCTGTCAGATGGGGTCTGGCTTATGCGGTGAGCAGGGCTGTGTCCCGACGGCTGGGCGGTGGGTGGATGAGGAGGGCAGCAGGCTGGGCCCCTGCAGCCTGAATGTGAGCCTTCTTCTCTACCCGCAGAAGGAGCTCAGGTTTTATAGTGTGAGCCAGAAGAGACAGGGACAGGTCTCAGACCCTGGCTCTGGCTGTCCCCAGTGCTTGGGGTGGCTGTGGTGCTTGTAGACGCTGAGGAGCAGCTGTTTTGCACCTCAGAACATTCCAAAGACTTTGCAGAGTTTTTTCAGCTTTGCAAAAAGCAGCAAAGACAGGGTTCGCACACCTTGTGTTTTTTCGGGGGGAGGGATACTGAGGATTGAATCCAAGGCCTTTGCACTGAGTTACATACATCCCTATCCCTTCTTCAATTTTTTATTTTGAGACAGGGTCTTACTAAGTCATTAAGTTTCCCAGGCTGGGCTCCAACTTTTCCATCCTCCTGCCTCAGCCTCCCAGAGTGCTGCGATTGATTACCTGTGTGTGCCACCGCAGCTGGCTATGCTTGCATTTTTGTGAGCTGTTTTTTATTTTTTCCTCCATGGAGTTTTCAGGCCAAAATTTTAGCATCTGGCCCTGGACTTGCACATTTTAGGTATTCAGTGGGCATTTGTTGAGCACATGAATGAACAAAGGGATAAATGAACACTCGAGTAGATGAATGTCTGGACCTCTCTTTTCTGGGAAATGAAATGAGGCGGTGGCCTGTGGTCCATTGCAGGTCCAAGGTGCTCCAAGGTCCTGGGGCCAGGTTCCTGCCTGTCCTTTGTTCCCACCAGCCCAGCTCTGGAAGCTACTTTCACAGTGGCCATGCAAGTCATAGCTCAGGGGTCCCATTTTTCCCTTTGAAGTGGCACTGCGTGGAGAAGAAGGCTTTTCCTGAGTCACACAGAATGGCTCCCGCGGAGGTATTGGGCGAGATGCTATCCAAAAGCCCTGGGTGCTGTGGAGCCCCTGTCTTCATCATGCTGTCTTGCCCTGCTGCTGTCTGTTATTTTGTGACCCATTCCCGGAGAAATAGTCGCTGTGGCAACAAGCCCTACCCCTGGCTTCTCCTGGCTCCGATGGGTCCCACACTTCATTGGCTGTCAAGCTCCCCGCAGGGCAGAGACCACGGCAACAGTAATGACCTGTTGGAGGATTTTCGGGAATGTCAGCACAAATGGAAATGTACACATGACACGCTGTTCTCCTCCCGGAGTTGTCAGGGTGCCTGCCCTTTGGTCTGATCTTCATTTGCTTGAATCTCTCAGAAACCAGGGCCCAGATGTTTCTCTTTGATGGCCTACAAGCCAGCACTTTGGGCTGGGGTGGACTCTGCCCAGGTTAATTCTGTCCTTCTTAAGGACAGAGTGGGAATCCAGCCTTCTGTGCCTCCTTGTCGGTCCTATCCCCAGCTGCCTCCAGAGGGACCTGCGTGCAGGGCAGAGCTGACCGTGTCACTTATGACACCACGGCCCCCCACCAGCTCTCTGATGCTCTAACAATGTTTTCTGAAGTGCATCCTCTGGGTGTCAATGGATTCTTCAAGGAAAATGTGGGAAGTAGCGGCTCACAAAGCTGCAGTTTCCTTCCTATGGAGGGAGGTTCTGGAGCTGGTTGTCTGGGTCTGGATCCCAGCTCTGTGCCTGATCTCCCTGTGCCTCAGTCTCCTCATCCATAAAATGGGGATATCACGTGTCCACCCCTTGGGGCCATTCTGAGATTTACATGAGTTAATAAAGTGCTTAGAACATGATCTAATTGACATTCTTTGCGATTGGATGAGATGGCAAACGTTCTCCAAGCCTGAGTTGCATGCTGCCCAGCTTGTATAACTTGGGCAGATGGGGGTTGGCACAGACATATGACACCACAGAATCCTTCTCTGGGCAGCATTTTGGAGGATGGGGTCCAGCCCAATGCTTGGGGATCTCCTGGCTCAGCTGACAGGGAATATGGAGCAAGGAGTGGGGGCCATCCACGTCCCCAGATGAACCTTGGCCTTGGAGGAGGGCCTTGGCTCTGTGGCTCCCTCTTCCCCACTTCCACCTCACTCAACAAGACAGGGTGCGGGACCCCCAACCTCGCATTCGCGCTGTGTGTGCATAAATTCTTTGTGTTCTGGTTTGTAGCCCAAACATTTGGTGTCTTTGTTTGGAAGAATCTGATCTCTCACTTGCTTCCCAGTTCTGGAGGGGCAGGGACCTCCCCCAGATTCCAGCACCCAGTAGGCCCCCTGGGAGGCTCTTCCCTCCTTGGAGCTTTAGGAATGATTCAGCTTTTCCCTCCATGAGGAGCTCCCTGGAATCCTGCCCCCCAGGCCCCTGCAGGCGCCTGGGCAAGCCCAAGGCCCCCTCTCCCGGGTGTTCCAGCCCTCCAGAGAGGCAGCAGTTCCCTTCTGCCTTGGCCCTGCTGTCCAGGCCAGTTGCCTTGGCTTCTGACATTTTTGTCATTCCAGCCCCCTGGCAGGGTTTATCTGGGAATCCACACCACTCACTTCCTGCCTCCTTGTGATTGACTTGGCTGCACGGCTGATCCCTGGGCTCTGGAGGTCTCTCCCTGCTTCGGTGCCCAGTTCTGGGGTGATGTGATCCTAGCTGCTATAGGATTTGGCAGCCTCTTCCCTTCTTGTTCTTCGCCTGCTGATGACAATTTGCTCAAACCCTGGAGCAATTTGTGCAGGAACTCAACAGGTGCACCTCCTGGGGAGGCAGCTGAGCAGGTGACGGAGGCTCCGCAGGAGAGACACAGAGGGAGCTCCCTCCTGACCCTGCCTGGCTGCTCTTGGCTTCTCAGCACTCTGCTCTCCACTGGCTGCCTTTTAGCCTCAAGCTCTTTCCTGCCTCAGGGCCTTTGTACATGTTCTTTTCTCTGCCTCAGTTGGTCTTTGCTTACTTTGGGGCTGGTTAATCCTGCTTACACCCCAGAGATCAGTTTAAGGCCACATCTATAGGGAATCTTTTCTGGTCCCTTGAAGTGAATATGGCCCCTTTGTTAATGGACTCAGAGCAGCTCTCTTACTGAGAGCTCAGGACTCATCAGTAAACCTCATAATGAGTGGGTGGATAACTAGTGAGTGGTTGTCTACCTGGCACTGTGAGTTATTCGCAGGCAGGGATCTAGGCTGTCCTTGAGGGTGCTGTGTCTCTGAATTCTTGCCTGGATCAGAGAACACTCAGGAAGGAAGGGATTAGCCACTTTGGAAGCTATACTGGTTTCCTGCTCTAATAGATGACCACCAATTTAGTGGCTTGAAACAACACACATTTGTTCTCCCACAGTTCTTGGGGTCAGAAATGCAAAATGGATCTCACTGGTCTAACATTGAGGCTAACATCAGTCTCAGGGGCTGGCCCTTCTGGAGGCTCCAGGGAGAAGCCAGTTCCTTCCTTTTCCAGCTTCTCGAGGCTGCCTGTGTCTTTGGTGGTAGCTTCTTCCATCTTCAAAGGTCATCTCTCCAATCTGTCTTTCTACATCTCTCTGACTCTGACCCTCCCACCTTCCTCTTATAAGGGCCTTTGAAATTAGGCTGGGCTCCTGTGGATAATCCAAACTAAGTTCTCCATCTCAATGCCTTTAATTTAACCACACCTGCAAATTTCCTTTCACAATGGGAGATAAATCGCCACAGGTCCCAGGGACAAGGATGAGGACATCCTTGGGGGAGCCATTATTTAGTCTAATATACAAATATACATGAAAAGGGAAAGGTGTACAAGATATTGGGGCCACTGATCCTAGATTCCAAGTAGCGTGAAGACTGAGAATGCTTAGTGGATCAAAATGAGAGCATGGCCTTTCCACCAGAATTTTTACATAGGCTGTGAGGGAGGGATTTAACTAGGTCCACATGGGCTGTGAAGGAGGGATTTAACTGAATGTTTCTATAAATCTCTCATGCTTTTATTGACTAATCCATCCTTCCAGTTTGAAATGGCACTTCTATCATACGCTAAATTTCCCTGTATGCATGAGCCTTTTTCTGAACTCTTACTTTCTACTGAACTGTTTATGTGATACAAAACCATGCCTACTTCTCCTCCTCTCCCTCCCCCTCCCCCTATTCCCTTCCTCCTCCTCCTCCTCCTCTTTCTGTTCTTCTCCTCCTCCTCCTCCTCCTCCTTCTTCTCCTTCATCTTCTTCTGTTCTGGGGATTGAATCAGGGGCTTGCATATAACAGGCAAGTACTCTATCACTGAGCTATACCCTTAGTTCAGTCCACACTATTTTAATTACTATATATTTATCATGTGTTATGTTAACTGAGACAGCAATTCTGCATTTACTGTTCCTCTTTATAAAAAATATTCTTAGCTATTCTTGTATAATTTCCTACTAGGTGAATTTTGGAATCATCTTTTCTTGTTCTATGAAAATGTTTTGGGGATTTTGATCAGGCTGTGTAAATTAATAGATTAATAGGATCACATGCTTTATTATAATATTTTTCAAGAAAAAGTTCTATGCATCTCCTAGTCAGATCTAGTAAAGTTTAGACATTTTATAGTTTTTTTGTTATCATGAGTGGGCTATTTTGTACCTTGAGATTTGCAACTATTTATGGCTGGTAAATGGGAAAGCTGTTAATTTGGGGCACCTTGATCTTGTCTTGATTACCTTCATAAACTTTAAAAAAATTATTTTCCTTTTTTTTTTGGTACCGGGGATCGAACTTGGGACCTTGAGCTTGCAAGGCAGGCACTGGAACCACTGAGCTAAATCTCCGGCCCTAAAAAAATTATTTTAATGGTTTTTCAGGTAGTATTCTAGGAGTTTTGAAATAGAGAATCTTACAGTCAGTCTCCCAATAGGTGTGTGAGTGTATGTGGATGAACCTGCCTAGTCACCATCAAAGTCAAAACCTTGTTTGGTCGTAGAACCAGAGGGTAGAATAATAGTTTCTAGGGGCTGTAGAGAGGTGATATGGGGAGATATTGGTCAGAGGGTACAAAGATTCAGTTACTTAAGAAGAGTAAGTTTAGAAGTTTTATGAATAGCAATGTGACTATAGTTAATGATATTGTATTGTATACTTGAAATTTGGCTGAAAGGGTAGATCTTAAGTGTTCTTACCAAGCTGGCCATAGTAGCACACACCTGTAATCCCAGCATTCTGGGAGGCTGAGGCAGGAGGATTGCAAGTTTGAGGCAAGCCTGGGCACCTTAGCAAGTTAGGAGATCCTGCCTCAAAATAAAAAATAAAGAGGGCTGGGAATGTAGCTCAGTGTGAAGGCCCTAGGTTCAATCCCCAATGCCTACCCCCCATGAAGGAAAAGATAAAAGAAGAAAAGAAATAAAGAAAACGGAGATTGTATTAGTCAGCTTCATGCCACTGTAATGAAATATCTGACACAGATTGGTAATGAGGTAAAGAGAGGTTTCTTTTGGCTCATGGTTCAGGTGGTCCAAGTCCTCCGGGGAGGGCAACACCTTGTGGTGGGGGTACATGTCACAGCCCTGGTCCATCTCCAGTCAGGGAGCCGGGAAAGGGAGAAGGATGGATCCCACAGGCCCCTTTGAGGGCATGTCCCCAATGACACAAGGACCTCCTGCCAGGCCCCACCTCTCAGTGGTCCACAGCCCCTCCCAACCCCACCGGGCCTTCACATTCGGACCTCTTGGGGACACCGTCTACTATCGCAGTAACCGTGGGAGGAGATGTGTATGACAATTAGCTTGATTGTGGCGATCACTTCATAGCACATATGTATATTAAATCATGAAGTTGCACGTCTTAAATATATACTGTTTTTATTTTTTAAATTTATTTACTTGCAGTACTGGGGATTGAACCCAGAGTTTTCACACTGAGCTACATTCCCAGCCCTTTTATATTTTTGACTTTGAGACAGGGTCTCCTTGAATCCCTAAGTCACCCAGGCTGGGCTTGAACTTCCGATCTTCCTGCCTCAGCCTCCCAGTATCCTGGGATTTTAAGCCTGTGCCACCATGCCTGGCATTAAATATATACAATTTTTATTGGTTAGTTATGCTACAATAAATCTGGGGAATAGAAGAAAAAAACTCTCTCTGAGGTGGAAGAATGGGGCTTCATCATTTTTTGCAAAGGGCTCTGGAGGTGGAGGGCTTTGAGGCGAAAGAGGCCCTGGGTTGGGGCCGGGGATTTAGCTCAGTGGTTCCGGCACCTGCCCTCAAGCGCAAGGGCCTGAGTTCAATCCCTGGTACCAAAAAAAAAAAAAAAAGAGGCCCTGGGAAGGAGATGATGGTTTGACCCCACCTCCTGCCACCCTCCCTGCCCTCCTCCATCCACTCCTTGTTCACTCTGAGGCAGGTGGGTGGTGTGGGGAGCCAGGACACGGTTAAGAACAAAGCTACCTGCACTGTGTAAGTTTCCTGATTTAGAAAGAGAATTTTTTTTCTCCCAGTGAGAGGATCCTGGGTGCTCTACCTTCATTGATTGATGGATGGATATAGTACTGGGGGTTGAACCCAGGGTGTTCACCCTAAACTACTTCCTTAATCCCCCACCCCACTTTTTTTTTTTTTTTTAATTTTGAGACAGGGTCTCACCAAGTCACTAAACTGCTCAAGATGAGGTTGAACTTGCGATCCTCCTGCTTCCGCCTCCCAGAGTCCTGGGATTACAGGTTAACACCACTGTACCCAGCTTCATATACTTGTTCTGAAGCTGGGCAGCAAGCCCCTTGGGGTCAGGAGCCCCCATCTGGGTGGCTTTGCTTGCCTTGACAGATATCCCAGGACTGAGCACAAGATGGACTCAAGCCTCCCTTACAGATTCAATGCAGCCATACCATGTGGGACGTCGCTGTGTTAACTTCCAGGCTACAGAGCCAGGCTCACACAGGAGCTCAAGGAGCTGCACTGACCAGGGCCAGCAGGGGCTCTGTCACAGGATGAGGTCCCGGCTACTGGGTGAGCAAGGGCCCATTCCGCCTTCCCGCCTGGCCACTGGCAGGAGCTGGAGACTTGGAAGTGGGCTGTGGCTGTGGCTGAGCCTGGGACAGCTGCGCACAGGGACAGCTGTCTCAGCTTCAGGACACAGGATCTGCCCTGAGATTAATA
This sequence comes from Heterocephalus glaber, assembly GCF_000247695.1. Next base: position 15,953,781 of record NW_004624740.1, on the reverse strand, counting down.
ACAGAGCACAGCCGGGCCTGCAGGGAGCAGAGCGGGCTAGGGTTACCTCGCCAGGAAGCCTGTCTGCCCGCTGACAGCGCTGGGAGCTGCACGATGGATGGGCTCTGGGGGCCTTGGCGGCTGCACCAGCCAAATCCACTCCCCTGGGTGCAAACCGACCCTCCCAAGAGCCGCCCGTTTTCCGCTGGACCCCGAGCTCCAGGAATTATGTGAAGAGTCAGGAATGGAAACCAAATGTTGGTGTCAGGTAGAGAAAGCCGATGGCAGCCTGTGGCCCAGCACATCTGGGAGCTGCAGGACTCGGCTCCTGCGGCCTGCACAGATATTCAAGTAAAAGGAGCCTCACACGTTCCCTTTAAACAAAAAGTTTATTTTCCCAGATTATATTCATTATAGACAATGTAGAAAATAAAGTGAAAAGAAAGAAATCATTTATCATTCCATTTTGTAAAAGATTTTGAACTTTAAAATTTAAAACATTATTTTGTTTGTCTTTTGAGACAAGGTCTTAATATGTAGCCCAGGCTGGCCTCAAATGTGTGGCAATCCTCCTGCCTCAGCCTCCTGAGTGCTGGGATTGCAGGCATGCATAGCGCACTTGGTTTAAATTTTAAAACTTTTTATTGTGGTAAAATATACATAACAAAATGTATCATCCTAAAGCACTTTTAGGTGTGTAGTTGAGCATGAAATACATTTACAATGTCCTCCAACCATCCTGGCCATTCATCTCCAGAACTCTTTTTCATCTTGCAAAACTGAAACCATCACAGTTAAATGCTATTCCCACCCCCAGCTCCTGGAGCAACCATGGTTCTTTCTGTTTCTGGGAATTTGACTACTGTAGGGGGCTCACAGAAGAGGAGCGTATGGATTTGTCATGTGGCTCACTGCACTGAGCAGAATGTTCTCAAGTTGCATCCATGCTGTAACCTGTGTGAAATATGTGTAATATGTGTATAGCTCATCTGCTGATGGGCACTTGGGCTGCTCCCACCTTTCGACTGCTGAGATTATTGCCTAAAATCATGAGTGTACAAATATTCTCTCTTGTCTCGGCTTCTGATTCTCTTGGGTACTCGGAGGAGGACTTGCTGGATAATAGGAGAATTTTGTGTGCAATTTTGGAGGGGACACTGTTATTTTCCATAGAAGATAAACATTTTACATTTCCATCAACATTGCACAGTGGCTCCTCTTCCACATTATTGACAATTCTTTTTATTTTCTGTCTTTATTTTTATTTTACTTTTTTGCTATACTGGCAACTGAAGCCAGGGCACCTTACTGACGAGCTACATTCCTAGCCCTTCCTTTTTATTTTTTCACTTTGAAATAGAGTCTTGCTAAGTTGCCCATGCTGCCCTGGAATTTACAATCCTCCTGCCTTGGCCTCCTGAGTAGCTGGGATTACAGGTGTGTCATATCATGCCTGGCTTTATTTATCTATTTACTTTTAATAGTAGCCAACTAATGGGTGAAAGATGGTATTTCATTGTGATTTTTATTTGCATTTCCCTAATGATTGGTGGTGTTGAGTATTTTTTCATGGGCTTATTGTCTATGTACATATCTTCTTTCAGAAATGTCTATTAAATCCTTTGCCCTGTTTTGAATTTGGTTGTTTTGTTGTTGTTAAACTGTAGAAATTCTGTATACTTTCTGGCAATTAACCCTTATCAGATACATGATTTGGAAATATTTTTTCCCATTCTGTGAGCTGCCTTTTAACTGTTAATTGTATCTTTTAATGCACGGACATTTTTAATTTGCATGTAATTCAATTTATCTATTTTTCCAGTTATTGTCTGTGATTTTGGTGTCATAGCAAAAAAATCACTGCCAAATCCAATGCCATGAAGATTTCCCCCTACGATTTCTTCTAAGAGTTTTATACTTTCAGGCTGTGTGTCTTACATTTAGGTCCTTAATTCATTTTGGGTTAGTCTTTTTTTTCTTTCCAGGATTGGAGATTGGACCCAGGGCCTTAGCATTAAGCTATAATCCCCATCCTTTTTTATATTTTTCGTTTTGATACAATAATATAGTGGCTTCTTCAAGTAGCTATGTTGCCTGGGCTAGGCTTAAACTTATGATTCTCCTGTCTCAGTTTCCACACCTGGCTTAAATCAGTTTTTATATGTGGTATAAATGGTATAAGGTAAGTATCCAACTTCATTCTTTTGCATGTGGAAATTACATTTTCCCAACACCCTTTGTTGAAAAGACTTGTCCTTGTTCTGTAGCTCATTTCTGAGGAGCAAAAACTACCTGTGTTTGGGCCATATTTCGTTTTGGTCTTTGTGCTTTTTTATTTATTGTTTTTGCACAGTTAGGATCACATAGCATATGTGAAGGAGGAAAGTCAGGATACTGGGTCTTGGCTCCTGACTTTTCCACTGACTCTATTTCCCCAGGAGTCTCCATGCAGCTGTCTCCACTCATTCTGTAGATACTTACAGATGTCTATGGTTTCCCAGGGACCCTGCCCACTACTGAGTGCACAGGTATCTCAGACAGGGGCACCACCATCAAAGTCGGTGGAGGACAGTAAATGAGCAATTACCACATGAAGTCTGGAATCACAAAGATATAGTGTTGGATATGGTTTGGGTCTGAGTGCCCCTTCTAAGTCGTTATGATAAAGGGCCGGTTGCCCATCTATAGTGCTATTGGGAGGTAGTGCAACCTTTAAGAGGTGGGGCCCAGAGGGAGGAACATCGACCATATAACCAAAGCCATCCACACTTTTTGATTGGATGGCTTTGGTTATATGGTCAATGTTGTTTTCTCTGCAGTAATCAAATATGTCTTTGTCTTCTTCCCTGATGGTCTCTTCATGATATAGAGAACTAACAACAAGCCCACCAAAACCACTTTTTGCTTCTTTTCCTTTCTTCTCTGATGTCTGAGGATTCCAACCTGGGTCCAATTTTTTAACTACTGTGATACATTCTTGCATTGCTTGGGTGGGGCTTGAGTCACCAAGAGCTTTCCATGCTTCCCACTTTCTGAAGCAGTTCGGCAACTCCTCTTTAGTGTCTTTAGTTGTGTTGTCATGACTGCTCAACATCCTGAATTCATTCAAAATTTAACTTTCATGGTCATTTTGACTTTGAGGAAGAGCCAGAAGTTGCATGGTGCATTTTTGCTTTCCTTCAAAATCAAAAAAGCTTGGTTTAGGAGTATTACAATTTCCAACTCTGACCGGAGGACGCCACGTGGTGAAACCGCCCTCAGTCATTGAGGTGTCAGTTAACTGCGTTGAGATTAGTCACAAACTCCAGAACCTGCAGTCGGGATAGGGCAAGGGGATCTTGCTATATCTTGATTGTTCTGTTTTTAAGATGTTAAGTGAGAGATGAGGGTGGATTATCACCCCTACCCTGCTGTTCTTTCCCCACACATTTTCCATGTCCCCCTTTTCCCAGCACACTTCATTTATACCACAATTCTGGTTAGTTCAATACTCAAGGCTTACCTTCTATTTTAGTGAGAGCTGGGCCATACAGTTTACTATGATTTTTCCTTTTCCTTCCCATCTTTGCTTTACCATTCTTGTTTCTGTTCACCTAACTTTCTGTGGGGTTATTCTAATTCATCTCCAAACTCTTTCCCAGTAGTGCATTAGATACTCATCTTTTGGAGAAGTTGTTAACCAAACCTCTGTCTGCTGAGATCTGAGCTGACTAAAGTGAGTTCTACAATTTGCAATCTTGGAATAATCCTTGGTCAACATCCTGAGGATTTTCTTCACCCCAGGCCTCTCCCTTGTGTTAGAACCCCTCTCTGTTGCATTTCGTGGCCATTTTTTTGTTTTGTTTTGTTTACTACCTCATTGTGATGAAACACATCCTTCAGGAGCTTTCTGAGAAGATTAAGAACTGTATTCAAGCCAAGGATGAGACATTTATTAGCTGGTCCCTAAGAATCCATCTTCTATTAGTTTCTTCCTTTTAGGAATTCCTCTCCTTTCTCTTCAATTTAGCCATAAAATAATACATATCCTTTTAGTTGATGATCTCTTAAACAGCCTCATTAGTTGGGCTACCCAGGAAAAGTTTCATGAACAAGATTAGGGTGGGGAAAGATGAACATCTGGGTCTTCCTCCAGACGCTCCAAGGTAGGCAGGCCATGTGTAGAGAATTCACACTCAACTTCTCTGTGAGCCTACTGAGTGCTAGGCAGTGCAGGGGGCGAAGTACATGCCACTTGGCCCTTGAGCTCCTGGACCACACACTCACTGGGAGCAAAGACCCCAAAGCATCTGCAGCCCAGTCACAGGTGCAGGCAGCTTAGGAGAGTAGCAAGAGACAATTCTGTGAACCTGTGAGCGATGGCCTGACCCCCTGTCCTCTAGGAAATGGAGGCATTTGTCCTGCTCCAGACAGGGGACCTGCCTGCAGTGAGGTTGTTGTCTACAGTGTTCTTATCAAAACAACTTTTTGGAGTCACTTTTTTTTTCCAGTACTGGGAATTGAATCCAAGGCCTTTGCACTCAGTTACATCCCCAGCCCTTTTTTATTTTGAGACAGGGTCAAGGTTTCTCTAAGTTACTAAATTGCCCAAGCTGGGCTTGAACTTTCCATCCTCCAGCTTTGGCCTTCCAGTGCCAGGGTTACAGGTGTGCAGTACCCTCCCTGGCTCAGAGTTACTTTTAAAGAAGCCCTAGGCTACCAGGTTGGTGAGCATGTCCAGGTGCTGGGACAGTGGCATGCCCAGAGAGGGCTGGGAGCTTCGGGCCACCCTCATGGCACCCTCTGGCTGGCCATATGTACACTTTAGGCTCAGCCCAAGTCCTTTCTTTTATATTAAACTTCTCACAGCAAAAATCAAACAAAAGGAACCAATAAAGGCCACCAGTTTTAGGGATTCTTGAGTCTTCCTTTAAAGCAGAAGTGGATGGAGGAGACTTTTCCAGAAAGTTCCTCAGGATAGCCTTCGTGGACAGACCTGGAGAAGGAGGTCTCAGGGTCAGCATCCATTCTTTGAAGCTGAGAAGCTGACTACGAGCCTCTGACGGAGCCCCAGAATCTCACGGAGCCCCAGAATTCAGCCTCTCTCTCTCTTTCCGCTCAGGACAGGGTCCCCTCCTCAGTCTCAGCTTTGGCCTGTGCCCTTTGCCTGTCTCTCTGGCCTGGCCCACTAACTAAAGCCTTCTGTGCCGGGATCAGCCCGCTGCCTGGCTGTGAAAACTAAGGGCCCCTTGAGGGGAGAGCAGCCGAAGGAAGGGGGATGGGCCGAGGCCACAGCCCTCCGGCCTGAGCAGATGGTGAAGAAAAACACCTCTTGTTTGCCTCTCTGGGGCGTCAGGGCTAAGGCAAGGCTCTCACCACTGTGTGTGAGAGTGTGTAGGGGTGTGGGTCACCCCCTCTTTTCACTGAGCGCGGAGGCCTGGCAGGGATTTTGCTTGTTTATCAATCTTCCCTAGGGCCTGGTGTTGTCTGTGCTGTGGATTCATCCTGGGCCAGGGCCATGACCTGGCCCCAGGCGGCCCATCCTGTTGAGTGACGGCTGGACCCAGGAAACTTCAGGAACAAAAGGGAGCCTGCCTCTTCCTCATTCATTCTACATAGATCTTCTGTATGGCTCTCTGGGGGAGGGAGGGAGTTCCGCATTTTGACTCAATTTTGGAAGCCTTTACAATTCTGCAGGCCTCGGCTTGGATCTGGATGTTAACTTTGGGAGTTCTGGGCTGACCATGCATGGCTGTATTTGTTGCTCACTGGACAAGCAAGTCTTGCTGTTCCCCTGGGGTACTGGGCTAAGATAATAAAGAGGGACTTATCCGAGGTCATACAGCTGGGGGTAGCTGAGCCAGGGCAGGAACCTGGGTTTTCTGGCTGCATCTTGCTGCTTAGGATTGGTATTCAGATGGATGGAGTGGCGGGGGATCTAAAATATCATGTGTTAGTGGCGAGGTTGAGGAGGAGTGAGGCCAACAGATCAGGACACGATGCCATTGAAGAAATATTTAGTAGCCACTGTTCCCAAGAAGACAGGGTGTGTCATGGGGGCCACATGAGGGAGACGGGTTGGGCAGGTTGCAGAGGGGTACAGGGACATGTGGGCAAGGGCCTTTACTGTGGCTTTGCCTGGCCGGCTGGAGTCATTTCAGGTCTGCGGCGCAGGGGCTGCTCCTCACTGGCAGGCCACCAGGGTGAGTGGATAGTGCTCTGTCATAGGAGGTAGAGACGCTGGATTGATGGCTATGTGTTTAGAAAATGCTTCCTCAAAGGAAGAGTCCTCTTGGGCATGGCAGGGAGACCAGAAGCCAAAGGGAGGGACTCAGATATATTATCGGGTCCCCTGGAAGGAGGAGTCTAGCAGATGGCTGCAAGCAGAGGTGACAGCATCAAGTCTGCAGAGACTAGAAATGTGGGTAGGGCCGGGTGTTTAGCTCAGGGGTGCCGCTGCCTGCCTTGAAAGCATAGGGTCCTGAGTTTGATTCCCGGTACCAAAAAAAAAAGAAAAGTGGGTAATATGCAGGGTCTGCTGAGAGTCCACCATGGAGCGTCACCCACTCCGAAGCAAGCACAGTTGTCACTGCTTGGCTGATATGGGCCCATGAAGGCCTCAGACAGGCAAAGGTTGGTGCTACTGCCACACACATTTTTAGCTCAGGCTTTATTTCTTTATTTATTGGTTTTTGAGACAGGGTCCTGCTATGTAGTTCAGGCTGACTTTGAACTCACTATGTAGCCCAGGCTGGCCTCAAACTCATAGTGATCCTCCTGCCTCAGTCTCCCAAGTGTTGGGATTACAGATGTGCACCACTACGCTTGGCCAACTGTTGATTATTTAATAATGACTCATTTGATATCTGTGCCGTCTGCTGGGTGATACACTCCCCACGGAGAGGGACCAGGTCTGCCTGGCTCCTGCAGCACCCTGGACACTGACCTAGGCAAATACTGAATTCATGCTTCTGTGGCTGGTGCTGTTCTGTGTGTGTTCAATACACTCGCTCATTTCTTCTTCCCAATGACCTCCACAGGCGAGGTGCTGTTATAATCTTCATTGTATAGGTGGGGAAACTGAGGCACAGGGCGGTGTCCTAGGTAGCAGAGGCAGAGCTGCGATGTGAACCCCGTGCAGGGCTTGAGAGTGGAGGGTGAGTGGTGCAGGGAGCAGAGACAAGGGAGCTGGACACTGCTTGGCCAAGGGAAGAGGGCCACGCGTGTGTGGGCATGGCTGAGGACAGGTCATTCTGGCCAAGGAGGGGCCAATAGCTGTGGCTTTCACTGCAGAGGTGTGGCACAGGCTGGGCCTCTAGGGAGGCTGGCGAGAGGTGGGGGCTGGTGACTGGTGACTGCAGCAGGAGCCAGGGTGCCCCGGGGGCGGTGGGGGTGGCCTGTGGGATACGTGTGCACCCACTTTCCAGCTTGGGCTCCTGTGCAGAGTCCCCTGCCCCTTTTCTGAGGTGGGATTTTGCTATGTTGCCCATGCTGGTTTTGAACTTCTGGGCTCAAGCTGTCCTCCTGCCTCAGCCTCCTGAGTGCTGGGACTATAGAAGTGCACAGATCCTTTTTGCATCCGCTCTTACAAGCAGGTATCCTTGGTGGCAACCAGCGAACAGGCTGAGGGTGATGTCCTGAAAGGGTGACAAATGTTTGGGATCCAATTCCCGATTGTCTGCTCATCCAGATGAAGAAGGAACTCGGAGTCTGGAGGGCAAAGCCTGGATCCCAGGTCCGCTTGACCCCTGCTGGTGTGCATGAGGCAGGAGACTGGGCCCTAGCCGTACCCAAGTCCTGATCCCGGGAACCTGTGACTGTGTCGCCTTGCGTGGGGAAAGGGGCTTCCCAGATGTGTCCAGGTCAAGGATCTGGGTTGGGAAGATCATCCCAGATTGCAGGGGGCCCAGCCTAACATCCAGGGTCTTCCAAAGTGAGGGAGGCTCAGAGTGAGCAGGGAGCTGTCACTATGGAAACAAGAGTGTCCCCCTGGAGGTGGGGAGAGAAGGGAGGAGGGGAGGATATTCCAGAAGCTGGGAAAGCAGGAAACAGATTGGCCCCTGAAGCCTTTGGAGGGCACCAGGTCAGCTGTCCTCTTGGCTCGAGCCCACATGAGGCTGATTTTGGACTTGTGATCTCCAGGCCTGTAAGATAATACACGTGCATCATTTTGCCCCACTAAGTCGGTGGTCATCCGTTGCTAAAGCAGTAGGAAATTAACACACCAGGTCCCCTCTCCAAATCACACTCTCAGCTGTGGAATTGTCACAGTGTCTTCACCCTGACTCTCAGTCTCTGAGGATCAGAAAGTAGGAGGCCGAACCAGGCACGGATGGTGGCGCATGTCTGTAATCCCAGCACACTGGGAGGCTGAGGCAGGAGGATCACAAGTATGAGGCCAGTTTGGGCAGCTTAGCAACTTAGGGAGACCCTGACTCAAAATGGAAAATAAAAAAGGGTCTGGGAATGTAGCTCAGTGTGTGAAGGGCCTGGGTTCAGCCCCCACGAACACACACATACACACTCACACACTCACACTCACACACAGCAGGAGACCTGGGCTTTTCTCTGCTGTTGATTTTCTGTCTCCCTATAGCGGTTTCCAGACCTGGCAGTGCAGGGCCCCAAATGTCCCGTTGTGAGGTCCCCTCTGAGGGGAGAGAACTTTATCCCAAGGAATTCTAAGCAAAAGTCTGGCAAAGCCACCCCAGGGCTGGTTAAAAAAAACCTTTCTGGTAGGAAGACTGCAAGTCATTAGTTTTCGGCTTTTCCAAGCCACCTCCTCCCCAGGGTGGCCCTGTTCTGCGCTTGCGATGGCTTTAATTTTCTGTTCCGAGCCCACGGAGCCCGCGACGAGGAGCTCCGCGTGGGGAGGCAGCGCTCGGTGGGCACCGCCGCTCCTCAGTTCCCGGGAGGAAGCGCTTTCATCACGGGGCCAAGGGAAGAGCAAATCCAGGACTGGAAACGCCGCCACTGGCCGGGAGAGTTGTCACCGTCCGCGGGTTTCGGGCCTTTCTTGTGGTCACCCCCACCCCACCCCCGGTGCCCTAGGACCTGGGGGGAGCAGCGAGATGCAGGGGAGAGGCAGGGGAAGGTGGGCTCCTTCCACCTTCCACCCCAGGGACATCTGCCTTTAATCACTGCTAAGAACAAAGCAGCCAAGTAATTGCCCGTGACCGGCGGAGGGCGGCTCAGGTTTCTCGGGGTTGCGGCCAGGGCGGGAATGTGGGGGCAGGGCGGGGCTCAGACTGGGTCACTGAGCCCCGCGGGGCTGCTGGAGGAAACCTTCTGCTACCCCGCTCTGTTCTTAGCCTGCCCCTGCTGACCAACTCAGGGAGGAGCCGGACTTGGTGATGCCTATGCCTGTAATCGCAGCACTCTGGAGGCTGAGGCAGGAGGATCACAGGTTCAAGCTCAGCAGCCCAACCAGGGCGATTTAGTGACTTAGTGAGACCCAGTGTCAAAATTTAAAAACAAACAAACAAACAAGCAAACACCTGGGGATGTAGCTCAAAGCAAAGGCCCTGGGTTCAAGCCATAGTACCACAAAAGAAAAAACAAAACAAAACAAACCCCAAATAACGCCCCCCCCCCCCCCGCAAGACCTCCAAAAAACAAAACTCGGGCCAAGATTCGAATTTCATGGCACAGCATTTGAGGCCTTCCGTGGATGTCTCTTCCTGACTCAGCCTCAGGTTTCTTCTCTCCCTCTGAATGCCCACACCAGCCCTGCAGAGCAGCTCCCCTGACAATTCCAGAGCAGTTAGTTTTGTGTTGTATTTTTTTTCCTGGTACTGGGGATCAAACTCAGGGCCTTGCGCTTGTAAGGCAGGGGCGGCACCACTGAGCTAAATCCCTGGCCTGTTGTAGTTTGTTCGTTTGTTTGTTTGTTTGGACTGGGGATTGAACCCAGGGCCTTCCCACTGAGGTACATCCTTAGCCCTTTTTATTCTGAAACAAGGTCTGGCTAAATTGTCCAGGCCGGGCTTGAATTTTCGACTCTCCTGCCTCAGCCTGTCAAAAGTGCTGGGATTACATGCATGTGCCATGAGGCCCAGATGAGGTCTAGGTTTTTGTGAATGCCTTGTGTGCCTGCCCCAGCCAGTGTGTTGGGGCTTCCAAAAGTGAGATTTCTGTGTCCAGGTGAGACCTGTGAGGCGTGGCAGAGGCTGGAGGAGTGGAGGTGACTGAGGGATGGGAAGGAAAGAGGATGGAGAGGGTCTGGGGGGAGAAAGAAGGGGTACGGGGACACGGGGGACCCCACCATCTAGAGGAGGAACGGAGACAGGAGCTGGTGGCAATCAGAGGAGACAGGAGAAAGGGTTATTGAGAGGGTTCATCACAAGCAAGGTGTGGTTGGTTGGAGGGAGGGCAGGCCGGTGGGGTGCAGCGCCTGGGGTGTGTACCCCTTTTTTGTGCAGCACTAGAGATGGAAACCAAGGCCTTCACACTGAGCTACATCCCCAGACCTTTTTTAGGTTTTGAGACAGGGTCTCACTAAATCACTAAATTGCTCAGGCTAGGCTTGAATTTGTGATCCTCCTGCCTCAGCCTCCCAGAGTGCTGGAAGTAGAGGCCTGGGCTTCCATGAGGCTTTGAGGCTGTGAGGTACATTTTGATCCCAATTTTGCAGCTGGTAAAGGAGGCACAGAGAGCTTAGGTAAGTTGTCCAGAGTGTCAGCACCCTGGTCAATGACTGGTCCCCAGCCACTATCTCCTGGCTGCTTCCAGTGCCCCATGGGTGACAACACAGTCCCAGGGTGGCCAGGAAGAGGCCCGACCTTCCCTGCACACCCGCAGGGTCTGCGTCTGGAAGCCACAGTTAGAAGGGTCACTGAGTCCCTGGCTTGGGGACCGTTTTGCGGACCTGGAGATGCACGGTCAGGTCACATGTCTGCAGTGGGGGGCACAGTTCTACCAAGACCCCGGCCCTCGTGGCAGTGGACACAGGAAGAGCATTCCCTTGGCCAGCCTGGTACCCAGCATGGGACCTTTCTGCCCACAGGGCCCCAGCGGGGTGGTCTCAGAGCCTCTCCCCACTGCAGGACTGCCGGCCCCACCGTGGATGCAGGAGGAGCAGCCCAGAGAGGGACAGAGACAGCCAAGTTTACACAACAGCCTGCAGCTCTGACCTCCCTGGCTTGCTCAGGAGTTTGACCCACGTTTGCCTGCACCTGCTGTGGTTTACTGAGCCACCCGAGGCTGTCCTAAGAGCGGGGAGAGAAGTCCGCTTGGAGGGAGCTTCCGCAACAGGTTTATTTCTGAGCAACGCACCTTCCCCGCTGGCTCCTGAGTTGCTTCTCATCCTTTCAGGCTACCCTTGCGGGGAAACTGAGGACTCCCCTGGCAATGAAGATCACTGTGTGTCACAGTGGTGTCACTAGCCATCCCATATTTAGACCAGAGTTGGTTATTTTGGGCCGGAGCCCAGTAGATCCCCCATGTGGGGCAGCATCAGTGTGGGTATCAAATGCCAAATTCCACACCCTGCCGGTCAGGTCAGCAGCTACATTCCTCAGATTCTTATCAGGTTTTATTTCCCCCCAGTTACACTGGGAAGACCTCCCTGCTGATTGCAGCAGGACTGGAGAAGAGGCGGTGAAGCGAGAGTCCTGGCTTTGCCTGGCTGTGTCACCATCCTGGTCCCTTGCCTTCCTTAGGTCTGTTTCCTCACCTGTGAAAAGGAGGCTGGAGCAGGAAGGTTTTTCCAAGAGCGGGGCAAAGCTTTTCTAAGTCTCCATCCAGGTCCACAGGGAAGACTTCAGCAAACAACAGACCTGGACCAAGTTCTGGTCACATCGAATGCATGGCCACCAGTGTGTGACCCTGTGTCCCCTCCTCCGTGGGGATCTGATCCTCCACCTGGAATGCTGCCACTGAGACTGAGTTCCAAGGGGCTAGGCTCTCGAGGAATGTCCTCGGGTGTCCATGCTCCCTGGCTCAGCACCCAGTGGGTGACAGTGCATTCATTCCTGTACTACCCGGGGCACTGACACCCTGAACCCTTTACAAGCTGCCAATGGCTCATACGTCAGTGTGTTTCTCTTGGTCCTGGGTGACAGTGAGGCTGGAGTTTTAGGACAAGAGCCCCAGCTCTAGGGGGTCCCCAAGTGCCAGGCTCAGCATCACCCAAGAGGACAATTCCAGTCCCCTCATGAGATGAGGGCTCCTGTGTGGGGTGTGGAGCAGCCTCGATTTCCAGCATGGGGCTCCCGCTTGAGGGTGACCTCATGGTGGGGCCATCTTTTTTTTTTTGGTACTGGATCGAACTTGGGACCTTGCGCTTGTGAGGCAGGCGGTGGAAACACTGAGCTAAATCCCCGGCCCTGGTGGGGTCATCTTTGAGTCCCTGCATTTCCAGGAACTCAAGGTGGCTGCGGGTTTAGGGCGGTGGCTGGGGACTTTGAGACATCGCTCTGGGCGTCTGGAACTGGGCGTTGTAAATGCTGGCCCTCGGAGCCCCTTCGAATCCTGAAAATGACTTCAGTTCCTCTTATCTCGGGCGCCTTAAGCGTTTAACCTGCCCACGTGGAGAGCTGGGCAAGAATGTGGCTGGAAGTGATTATTAATAAAGGCAACAGATATTAAAATGAGGCGGAGATGCCAACATTCATCCTGCTTTTAGTTCTCCATCCGGTGTTTTTTTGCTTTGTTTTATTTTTTGGTGGGGGACAGGGTCTTGCTGTGTAGCTCAGCCTGGCTTTGATCTCTCGATCCTCCTGCCTCAGCCTCCCGACTGTGGGCACAGTGAAACCCACTGAGGCTGATTGGCACTGGCTCTGGAGCCTGACTCTGTTTGCCCACCCATCCCGGGCAGTGCCCATGGCCCAGCACATGCAAGGACAACCCTGCAGCCACACTGGGGCCTTGGCTGGCAGTGGCTCCATGGACATCTGTGGCACTGGTGAGTGATGCCACTTTTGTCCGTGTCACTGAGGGTGAAGGAAACTTCTTTCCACTTGCTGAAACTAGATAATTTGTCTGCAAAATGAAACGACGGCAGGCGGATCTACAGAAAGCAGGCGCATTAAGCCAATTATTAAATCAGGCTCTAAATGACGTAACTTTCAGGGCACCAGAGCTGTATAACCCTTGAAGCCCACAGGAGGGCCAGATGCTTGGAGCTGAACTCCCCTCCTCATAGAGAAGAGGGGGCTGCGGGGATTTGGGAGGAAGAGAAAATGAGTTTTAGGGGAGGTGAATAGGCCTGGGACCAAGGTCGTCTGGGCGTAATCTCTGACCTTCAGCCCCTTCTTCTGTGAGGGCCGGCATCTTGCCTTCCAGTGGGCTTTGATGGTGACCGCGCCCTTCTGGGTTTCAGACAGACAAGGGAACTCCAGGCAAAGTCCTTTCCTGCCTTTGCCACTGTCCCAGGTCTCTGCTTGCTCTCCTAAGTGGCATATTTTGGGGTGTCATTTTCTGAGCCCCCAAACCATGCAGAGCCAGCAGTCTGGCAGCCAGCAGTGGGAAACGAGTTAGTCCCGCCTTGTGGTGACATTCCCATTACGTGTGTGATCGCTGCGGAGTAGTAGCAACACCTGTCTGCAGGAGGTTTGCTGTCCACCAGCGATAGCTCATGTATGGCGCTGCTCTGGGGCTGCTGCAGCCCTGGGAGGGGAAGTGCTGTTCGCAGTGGAGGAAACGGAGGGCATGAAGTTGAGACATTCCCAAAGCCAGGTGGGTGCTCAGTGACTCCACTAAGGCACAAGCTGGGCCCCCTGGCCTCATATTCCGGACGATACGGTTGGCAGTACTGATTGACAGCTGCTTGTCTTGGTGAGCATGTTTTCAGACATGGCCTGTGAGTTGTGAAAACCCTACTGATGTGGGTTTACACAACAAGCCCACTTAATGTTTCACACATCGAGAATTGGGTGGCTCCAGCATGGTAGTAGCATCACAGACTTGAAGGCTCTGCTCTTGGTCTGCTTCTCCAGGCTCTCTCCTCTCATGGCGCTAAGATGGTTGCCACAGCTCTAGGCATCACATCCTCACACAACTGTGTCTAGAAAAAGGGATACAGCTTCTCTTCTTGCATCTCCCTTTCTTGCAGAGGATGAAGCCCCTCAACTGAATTCTTACTTGTCACTAACCAGAACTGAATGAACAGCTCACACTTCAACCACAGAGATAATGATCTCATCTACCTCTCATGAACTTTCTGATGTCTCAAGTCTGAAGAGACCCAGGGGTCAATTAGCAAGGAAGGAGGAAGGGGAGGTGACTGTTGGGGGCTCAAATGTCATATATGACAGGTCACTGGTGTACCTGACTCCCTCCCAGAGCATTCCAAAGGGCACGGTCCCCCCAAGTGTCTGCTGGAGGGGGTCCCGGGCTCCCTGTGTGGTCCCATGTGACACCCCTCCAAGCTGACCCAGCCAGGGGAGCATTTGACCTCAAGCAGCCATCTCTGGGCCAGCTGGGGCCTGGTGTGGACTGAGGGGCTGAGCCAGTCCTATTGCCCTGTGTCTGGAAACAACCAGGAGAGGATGTTCAGATTCTTGGAGGAAATAGGCACTGACACCTGAAGGCGAATCCACTGTGTCCCGGAACACGTATTCCTTATGTGTGTGTGGGGGGTGGAGTTAGCCCCTCCTGTTTTCTCACCTGTATAACAGGGATGCTAACCCCCTCCCCCAGCACTTGGTACTGAACCCAGGGCCTCTGCACTGAGCTACATCTCTGGCCCTTTTTATTTTTATTTTTTATTTTGAGACGGTATCTTGCTAAGTTGCCCAGGCTGGGCTCAAATTTTCCATCCTCCTGCCTCAGCCTCCCATAGTACAGGGATTGCAGGCCTGTGGCACCGTGCCTGGCTTGCTAACTGCTCTTACCGTGTAGGGTTCACAGGCTACAGGAACGTAATGTGTTGGGGGCGTGGTGTCACCTGGCACAAAGTAACTGGTCCCTGTAGTTTGAATGCTCCCAGTCTCCCATGGCCCTATGGGAGAAGTCTTGGTCCCGTTGGCTATACTGGGACTTGGCAGAGTGTTTAGGAGGTGGGGACTTGTGGCAGGTCCTTAGGTCACTGGGAGCACATCCTTAAAAGGGATACCAGGACCTTGATCTCTCAGCTTCCGCTTCCTGGCTCCTGGTGTAAGGGCTTTGCTCTGCCAGGCACTTGCTTATGCTGTCCCTGGCCCGGGCCTAGCCCAGTGTGTGGCCTGACTTTGCATTTGACCTCCCACAGTGGAAACTGAACAGACTCTTGCCTTTATAAATTCATTAAAGCCAGGTATGGGGGTGCACCCCTGTAATCCCAGCACTCTGGGAGGCTGAGGCGGGAGGACCTTAAGTTTGAGCTCAGCCTGGGCAACGTAGCAACTTAGCAGGACTGTGTTCCGAGGTAAAAGTAGAAAGGGCTGGGGATGTAGCTGAGTGTGAAGGTCCTGAGCCCAATCCCAGTACTGGAAAAAAAGAACTGTTTTTTCCTCCCTGTTCTGGAGACTGGAGATCCCAGAGGCTTCTTTCCTGTCGGGGGCTGTATTCTCCCTATTCTCCTGGCTCTTCAGTGTCCTCTCTCTGTATGCAGTTGTATCCCAATTCCCTCTACTGTAAGCATCAGTTAGATGGAGTAGACCCCCCCAAGACCTCATTTTAACTTGATCTCCTCTTAGAGACCAAATCTCCAAATGCAGGACTAGAGGTTGGGACTTCAAAATGTGCCTTTGGGAGAGACACAGTTCAGCCCATAACTCTTGTGAAACTGCTTTGCCAACCGTGAAACAGGCCTTGGAGTGCTGGGCCCCACCTGCCTGCGGGAGAGGCCTGAGCAGGGCTGGGAAGTGGCTCCTCTGCCAGCGTCTCCCTAGGGACCAGCTTCTGTCCCTCCATTCGTGGGTGGTGGCCTGACAGTCATCCAGCTTAGCCAGCTGGAAACTGCCCCCTCCCCATACGGGGGATTGAACCCAGGGGTTTCGCACTGGGCTGCATCCCCAGCCCTTTTTAGTCTTTATTTTGAGACAGGGTCTTGCTAAGTTACTAAGTTGGTCAGGCTGGGATGGAACTTGGGATCCTTCTGCCTCAGCTCCCCAGACTGGTGGGATTACAGGAGTGTGCCACCATGTAGGAACCCTGGCTTCTCGGGAAATGGGCAAGGTGTAACCAGGCAATTGGAACAACAGAAAAGTAGGGAAGGGGCTTGGGCCTGAAACTGGACACCCCTACCCTTAAGGTGACCACGCTGGGGTTCAGGACCTGCCCACAGCACAGCCCTGAGCAGTGGCTCTGGGTGAGTGGCCACCACCTGACTGAGCGGAAGGCCCCTGTGGTATGTACCAGAGGTCCCGGCAGCGCCCCTCTGCATGGAGGCCTGCCCTGAGCCTGCTGTCCTGAAGAGCCTGAGGTGGCCTGAATGTCCCAGGCTCAGACAGAGGCAAGGCGTGCTTGGCCCATGGGACCTAAGGTGGGGAGCACGGGGTCCCAGAAGGTGTGAAGAGGGGAAGGGCCCCGAATGGAGACTGGTAGTAGGAGAGCTGACCAAACAGAACACTGAACGGCCTGCTGGGGCACAGTAGGACCTGCAAAGGGTAAGTTAGAGGTGATGCCAGGGTGCTGTGTGGTCCACAGCACGCCCTCTGGCGGCCGATGGCAGATCCTTCAGGGAGGCTGAGGCTGGCTGGCCGGGGAAAGACCACAGGTGAGGCCGGGCCTGCACGCTTTGTAATCCTAGCATTCTGGGTGGCTGAGACAGGAGGATCGCAAGTTCGACTCCAGTGAGAGCAATTTAGAGAGACTCTGTTTCAAAATGATAAATAAAGAAGGGCTGGGGATGTAGCTCAGTGCGGGATTCAGAGATGGCTGGCGGTCTCTCTGGGCCTGAGCCCTTAGAGCAGGTGCAGCAGCAGGGCTGTCTGCCCTCTTCTCACAGAGAATCACTCCTCTCCTGCTCTTCAGAAATGCATGCAGGAGGGGCCAAGGCTGCGGAAATGTCCCCCACTTCTGGGCCTCCGTCTCCTTGAGTAAGTGGAAGAGGCTGGATTTGCCGAGTGTCCTGGGTGGGCAGGACCTGCTGATCCTCTGGGATGGACGGCTGGGTTCCTGGCCGAGCTCAGCCTCTAGTTAGGGCTGAGCCATGGCTTAACCTTGCATTTTCTTTTCCCATCTGCAAAACGAGAGGACAATCGTCAGACTCAGTAACACTGTGGATTTGAGGATCTAATCAGCACTGACACCTTGGGTGAGGCAGCGCCATACATGGTTTGCCACCACCAATGTGGGTGTGCTCATTTGGCCCTCACTGTAACCTTGACATGTAGATTTTTTTTCAGTCCTGGGTATTGAACCCAGGGCCTTCTCACTGAGCCACATCTTCACTCCTTTTATAAATTTTAAAACTTTTAGATGGGGTCTTGCTAAATTCTAAGTTTCCCAGGTTGGGCTCAAACTTGTGATCCTCCTGCCTCAGCCTCCCAGAGTGCTGGGATTACAGGTGTGCACCGCCATGCCTGGCTTAGATTGTAAAAAAGTATATAATTGAGGTTCAGATGGGGCACATAATTTTGCCTAAGCCACAGAGCAGACTGATGGCCAAAGCAGGTTTTGAAGTAGGTCATCTGGTGCCTTTGGGGAGGCAGGTTGACTTTTAACTACTTTTCTCTCTTTTTCTGTGGTATTTTGTTTCTGCCAGCATTGGTAGGATGTTTTGTCCTAGAAAATTGTCCAGTTGTCAAGATTTTGAAAATTTTTGATGTAAGGTCATATATAATATCCACGTATACACTTTAACATCTGGAATTATTCTTGTGTTTTATGTCTATATGTATGTCTTTTGTTTGTTTCTCATTAAGGATGGTTTTAGCTTTGTTGATTAGATTTTTTTCAAAAGCCTGTTTGTGTTCTGTTTGTTTTTTTTAGAGACAGAATCTTGCTAAGTCACAAAGTTGCCCAGGCTAGACTGAACTTGTGATCCTCCTGCCTCAGCCTTCCTCAGTGCTGGGTTTACATGAGTATGCTACTGTGCTCAGTTTATTATTTTGTTAAAGAACTTATTTCATTATTTTTTGCTTGCCCTTTGTTAATTTCTTTTTCAATTTTACTCTCTTCTAACCAGTGTGTTTTTTGTTGCTACTTTCATTTCAATCATTTTGTTGAGTTGATCAGGTTTTCTTTGTCTTACTTTTTTCTTTCTTTCTTTTTTCCTTTTTGTATTGGTTTTGTCAGTTTCATGTTTTCCTTGATAGTATTTATCTTAAGATTCAAAATATATTTAATCATGTATTTTTCCACCGCACCTAAAACTGCATGATTTCTATAACCTTTCCTTAAATAAGACAAAAATCTCTGCAACTTTCAGTTCCTTTAACTTTCTTTTTTTTTCATCTTCCATATCAAGATTACCTTTATTTTAGATCTAGGCTGTTATTAAATCTTATTCGGGTTTTTTTGGCCCATAACTGCTACTTATATTTAATATCTTCCTTCTAGGTCTTTTATTTTATTTTGTGAGAATAAATTCTGTAGTAATTCAGAAAGGGTGACTGGTAAACTCTCTGGGATCTTTGTGCACCTGAAATTTTTTTTTTTTTTTGTACCGGGGATCAAACTCGGGACCTTGCCCTTGTGAGGCAGGCGGTGGAACCACTGAGCTAAATCCCAGGCCCAAAGGGAAGGTGAGACCCTCGGAAGGCAAGGTCTGAAAAATCTTTATTTGACCTTTTTCCTTGCAGGTTAGTTTGGCTGGATATAGAATTCTAAGTTTTTCTCCTTAGAACTTTGAGGCAGTCCTGCCCCTATATTCTTGAATCTGATATTGCTGATAAAAAAAATCTCATTTCAAGTAATAGGTAATCTTTCACCCTTTCTTTTTTTTTTTCTTTTGGTACCGGGGATCGAACTCAGGTCCTTGCACCTGTGCAGCAGGTGGCGAAAGCACTGAGCTAAATCCCCGGCCCTTTCACCCTTTCTTTCTATGGCATTTAGTGTTTTCTCTTCATCCTGATCTGAAATCTCACCATAATAGCACTCAGTGAGCCTCTCAAATCAGGAGTCATGTCTTTCTTTAGCTCTGGGAAATGTTCTCTACTACTTCTTCAAGTACATGCTTGAGGAAGTTCTGTTTGCTCTCTCGTTTCCCTTCTACATTTACTAATAGCTAAGTGTTTGCACTTGCCTGGCTTCTAAGTCCTTTACCTTCTCCCTCACATTTTCCATCTCTTTGTCTCTTTGCAGGGCCTTCTGGGAAGCATCATAGATCTCGCGCCATCAAAAATTCCTTAGCTGTTTGCATTGTGTGTGTGTGTGTGTGTGTGTGTTCTAGTACTCAGGATTGAACCCAGGCCTTTTGCACTGAGATACATTCTCAGCTCTTTTTATTTTTTGAGATAGGCCTCTTTAAGTCACTAAGTCACCCGGTCTGGACTCAAACTCTTTATTTTATTTTATTTTTTTGGTACCAGGGATCGAACTCGGGTCCTTGTGCTTGTGAGGCAGGCGGCAGAACCACTGAGCTACATCCCCGGCCCTGGGCTCACACTTTTGCTCCTCCCAATTGCACAAAGGTTCCTGGCTGTGCACTGGTCTCTCTTACCTGGTGCCAGGGCCCAGGCTGCTCCTTCTCTGCTAATGCCACCTTCTCCCCATGGCCCCACAGTTGCTCAGCTAAGGGACCTTTCAAAGCTCAGCTGGTGGCCTTTCCTAGGACTGGCCCTGCTCTGTCCCACAGCTCTGTCCCCCTCACCTGTTGGACCTGTCATCCGTGCTCCTGGCTGTTGCCTCCCTGGCCAGAACAGGACTGCGGGGCAGCAGCTGATGGCCCTCACCCATCCCACAGGAAGCGTCAGTTACAGAAGTGATGGGCGGGAGGCCAAGGGGTGTGGGTGCCCCCTGGCCCGGCAGGCGGTCTTGGTGGGCCCCTTACCCAAGAGAAAGTGCCTGGGGATTTGCTGGGTCCCCTGCTCCCCCAGCCCCGCCCCCGACCTCAAGGTCCTCAGGAGGGAGACACGCTGACGCTGATGTGACTCCTGCTCTCTCTACAGGCACTGGTGCCATCACACGGTGACACGGACGGTGTCTTGCCAGGTACAGAACGGCTCGGAGACCGTGGTTCAGCGTGTGTACCACAGCTGCCGGTGGCCTGGACCCTGCGCCAACCTCGTGAGGTAAAGGCCCTGGGTTGGGCCCTCGTCCTCTCTTTCCCTGGGGTGTATCCAGCCGCAGCCCAGCGCTGGCAGAGGCTGGGTTGGTGCTTGGAGACCTGAGCTGAGCACTTATTTACCGAGCACCTTGGTGTGCAGGTGGGGGGTATGTGTGTGTACAAAGGGGTATGTGTGTGTACCGCGATACAGAGCCGCCACAGATTCGTGGGCGAGGGGACTGAGGCAGCAGAGAAGGGCAGATGGGGCCGAGGAAGGAACTAGCCAGCTTTGGAGCCTCGGATTAGAAGGTGGGACCGCTGCTCTTTAGCCCCGCCCCTCACCGCCTCGCCCATCAAGCCCACTCTCGGAGCCGCACCCTCCTAGCCCCGCCCCACAGTCGCACCCTCTTAAGCCCCGCCCAGGCACCACTCCCTCCGGGCCCCCGCCCCCCGGCCTGTCTCAGCCCAGAGCTCTTCCTGGGCCTCCGCAGGGAGCGATCTCGGGTCGCCGGCCGCCAAGCCTGGCCTTCAAGGCCTCCGAGGCTCTACCTCACCCCTCCCCTTCTGCTCCCCTCCGGGCGGCGCTGCAGCGCGGAGCCTGGCTCCCCCTAACCTGTCTCTCTCAACTTGCCAGTCTGGGGCCTCTGCCTCTCGGACCCCTCCCCGTCCCTGGGATCCCCATACTCCGAATACTGGTCTGTCCCGGGCTCTTCAGGGAAATCCAATCAGTAGGCGGTAGGGTCGCTCAGGTGTGGCGCTGTCAGTCAGTAGTTAGGAGGCTGGCGGGCGGGAGGGCAGGGGACAGAGGTGACGTCGCGGCCGGCCGGGTGAGGCTGGATCGGGCAGAGCGCCCTCTCCCTTCCTGGACGGCCGCGGAAGCTAACTGGATTCACTCCCCCTAAGAAACACCTTCGCTGCGACTCCCACTCATGCTCCACCGCATGGCCAACGTGACTCATGACCCTAACCATCGCAGGACCGTCAGAAAGTGGGTGTATTTTCATTGCTAAAACTGGACGTTGGGCCCGGACTGTCACCCAGCACCGCCCTGAGAGATCAGCGCCCGGGTGCGGTGCCTAGGATTTGACTCCAGCTGCGCCGGGCGCAAGTGGGACCTGCGGCGATGCAGAGGGGCCCTGGCTGGCTTTGTTTCATTTTCTAGGTTCACATTCTACCCTTTGTTGTTGTTGTGATTATGAAGATAAGTGATCTATTAAAAATCCCAGTGTTACAGAACTGGCTATGGTACAAAAGGCGCGTTCTCCCTGCTGCCAATACCACTGCCACAATCCTACTAGTAGTATTTCCATTCCAGATGCTTTCCCCTATTCCAGATTCCATAATTCCCGGAACTCACCTCATTCCAGAGATTTTTTCGATATATATATAAGTTTTCCCCTCAGAAAAATATTTTGGGATAATTTCCCATGGGCCCATCTTTATAACACCTGTGTAGTATTCCATTATAAGAAAGGATCATCATTTATTTCCCATATCTTTGACTGATAGATTTTTAAGGGTTTCCTAGTTTTTGATTTTATAACTATGCATCAATGAGTATTACTCTGTGTGTGTGTGTGTGTGTGTGTGTGTGTGTGTGTGTGTGTGTCCACAACCTTTTTTTCTTTAACTTTTTATTTTGGAATATTTTAGGTTTATAAAAAACGTAAATGGAGTTTGTCTGTGCCTATACCTCCCACCTGGATTCCCCTAATGGTAACTAAGTAACCACTGTATATATACCCAAGCCAGGAAATCAACAGTATTACAGATAGACCTTCAGATTTTGTCAACTGTCCCCATAATATCCTTTTCCAAGCTGGGCATGGTGGCTCATGTCTGTAATCCCAGAAGCTGGGAGGCTGAGGCAGGAGGATCACTGTGAGTTCAAGGCCAGCCCGAAACACATAGGGAGACACTGTCTCAAAACAAAAGAAATGATAGGGCCGGGGATTTAGCTCAGTGGCGCCACACCAGCCTCACAAGTGCAAGGACCTGAGTTCGATCCCTGGTACCAAAAACCAAAAAACAAAAAACCCAACAACAACAAAAATCAAAACAAAACAAATGAAACAAAACAAAAAATTCTTTTCCAGTGCAGAATCTGACTCAGGATTTAAACTATTCTGCCTCCTCAGGGTCCTCCAGGCCAAAGCATTTTCAGTGGTCTCTTGTCTGTCTCTTGATGCTTTCGAAAGTGCCGGCCAGTGGCTTTGTAGCGATTCTCCAGTCTGAGGGTGTCCGACACTCCCTCACCATTAGACGGAGACGTTGCATTTTCAGCAAAGACACTGAGAAGTGCGGTCGTGCCCTGTGTGGAGCGCACGTAAGAGACTCGGGGAGCTAGGAGGGCTCTTGACTGGCGGCGCGGACGTGGGTCACGTGACCAAGGGGGCGTCTGCCGGCTTCCTCCGCTGTCGTGCAGTTCTTCTCATTCTTGTCCTTTGTCTGTACAATTGTTCCTCAGGGTCCACTGGCGGCCCTATGACCTCCCGCAGTCCCCGAAGTGCATGGAGACTCGGGCTCCCCTGCCATAGGGCTGGGTGTCTGTCCCGCCCTGCGCCAGCTCCGGATGACGCCCGATGCCCAGTGCAAAGCACACGCCTGGCTGTAGATATGTCCACGCTCTGGTGTTTCGGGAACGACCCCCAAGAAAGGCCTCTGTGTGTTGAGTGCAGACGCAATTAAAAAAATTTTTTTTCGATAATCAGTTGGTTGAATCTGAAGGTGCAGAACCGTAGATGCGGAGAGCTGGCCGTGTGCTGAGGAGATACTTAGAATCTATACAAATACCGTATTTCTCATCATACTTTCACCCACTAATTTTTGCATCCTTCCCAATTCTGGCATAAAGAGCGATTGCTCTGGTGACTTTCTATTTTCACTGTTCTTTTTTTTTGGTACCAGGGATCGAACTCGGGTCCTTGGCTTGCGAGGCAGGCAGCAGAACCGCTGAGCTAAATCCCCTGCCCTTTTCACTGTTCTCTAATAGAAGGCTTCTAGCTAGGTGTGTGGTGGTGGACGCCTGTAATCCCAAATACTCCGGAGGCTGAGGCCAGAGAGGTCCACCTGGGTAACTTGGTGTGTCCTTGTCTCGGCGGCGGGGGGACGCTGAAAATAAAAAAGGAAAAAGAAATGGTAGGACAGCTAATTATTAAAAAGGTAAGAAAAAGTAGAGCAGCTCACCTGGGCTGCAGCATTTTCAAATGATAATTGATTTTCACGATTGCCCTCTGCTTTATGACGTAAGTAGCAGTCTGAACAATGTTTTGAGGGCTTCGGTGTGGGTGTTTGCTGGCCTTTGGGGAGGTTTTCTCTCCTCCTGAGGGTTGAGAGCAGAGGAGAGAACATTCAGGGTCAACATGTGCGTCGTGCCTTTGCTACAGAGCTCGCTGTCAGGAGCTGACTCCATACCTCATTGCTGTGGTTATTATTCTTTGTTAAGGAAGGAGGGGTTGATACTTTTCTTTCTCACTGATAACTCATAATTGAGCTAGAATTGGGGTGCACCCCCTCTTATGAGGCCTCGGGGCTGCTGCCGGGGCAACGGTTATAGTTTGCCACCTGCTCCCCGAGTCCCCTGGGTTCCATACGCATTCTCATCACTGGTCCCAGTTTTGCTGGCTTTCCCTTTGTGGGCCATCTTATTTGTAGGAGCCCCACCTCAGGTCTCCCTTTGGAGACTTGACTCTCCACTGGTCCCTGCGTGTCTCTGCTGTGACATTCCTCAAGGTCACAGAAGGGCAGCAGGGGCTCCAGGCATCGCGTCTCATGCAAGAATGTCACAAAAAAGGAAGAAAGGGAGTGGGACACAATATTCTCCTATCAGAAGTTTTAGTAACCAGGATTGGTCCTCTGAGCCTCAGTTTCCCCAACTCTAAATGGAGGTAATAGGGAGCTACATCAAATTTCCAATGATGAATGTCATTATATTGTATACTTAAAATGTACCAATAAAATTAAGTTTTTACAAAAGAAAGCTACATCATGAGATTGTTGGAGGATGAGGTGATAGTGAAGTCTTGCATGAGTCTGGCTTGTGATTTGGCTGGGACTGAGTAAGGAAGTGGATTCCAGCACAGCACAGGGCCCCCAGACAGCTCTGGGTACGGGTCAGGCCTGGGCCCGCCCTCCCCCAGCAGCCCTGTACAAGTTCCTTTGCTCAGATCCCAGTTGCTTGCCCTGTCTGGCCACATTTCAACCGCAGAGTTTACAGGGACCTGTTCCGGGCTTTGTCTTTCTTGTCCATTCTCTGCCCACTTTTCTGAAGCTGTGTGGGGTCCAATTTTGGTTCTCTCCATCCTTGGAAGCACTTTGGATGCTTTGATTTGTGTTTGCACACCATTTCTGTGGGGAAAGCAGGATAGGGTGTGGTGCTCTCTTCCTTCCCAGTCCTGCCATCACTGTGGTCAGGGTGCAGGCCACCTCAGGTTTCTTGTTGTGACAACACACACACACACACACACACACAGGACACTTTAGCATGGACTGTTTAAGGATACGGCCATGACTCTTAGCAATCATTATTGCTGTTTCCTCTCCACCTGGTGAATTGTCTTAGCCTTTGAGGTCCAAGCAAAGGTTCCCCTTGTGACACTGTTGTTTGCACCCTGCCAGGCAGACAGATAAGTCCTTCAGTTATGTCCTTCCACAATCAGTGGTCACAGTCCCCTTAGGGCAGGCGACATCTGTTTATCTTAAATCTTCTGGTGCCTTGCTTGGAAATGCATGGAGAAGGAAATCATGTGAGCTTGGTAGAGCTTCACCACCTCTTACCTCCTTCCTGCCTCCCATCCCAACTCTCCCAGCTCCTAGGCTTCTGACTGCCCAGGTACTCCCACTCCACAAGGAAGGCCACGGCCAGCTGGTCCCTTAGCCAGAGCTGCACCAGAGCTGATGGGAACTCATATTTAACTGAAGACTTCTGGACTGTGTCTCACCTAAGCCATCTTTCTATAAGGAGACTTATTGGAGGTCCAGCTAGAAAAAAGGAAGGCCTTTTTACCTTCATGCTTGTGGCTGTTTGTGAGGCTAGAATTGAAGGGTGAGGGTAGTCCCATCCTAATCCCCTCAGGTGGCCCTAAGATGTCATCAGACAGGGAGGACCTGGGGGCACAGTCTAATTGTCAGGAGAGAGTAGCTGGGCAGAGATGGTCAGAATTGGAAGAGTGCATTAGTCAGTTTTCTGTTGCTGTAACAAAATCCCCAAAGCTGGATTAATTATGAAGAAAAGAGGTCTATTTAACTCACAGTTTTGGAGGCTGGACGTCACACAGCCTTGCTTAGGCACTGGTGAAGGTTCTGGGCTGGGTCATGTCACAGTGGATGGTAGCAGGGTAGGAAGGTGGGGCCAGTCTTGCTCTTTTGTAACAGCCTCTATAGAGTGAGAACCAACCTGGGCTTCTGAGAACTACATCCATGCTTCCTCATTCATTCATTCATTCCTCCCACAACCTTGAATGAGGCTCCACCTCTTAAAGGTCCCCACACCTCTCACATCACCACAGTGAGGACCAATCTTATAGCGTATGGACCTTACAAACTGCACCCAAGCCACAGTGAAGGCTTTTAGGGTGAGGGATGCATGGCTGCTGAAGCAGAGTCCCCATGGGCAGAGCTACACCCCAGTCTCTCCTGATAAACTTCAACCCTGGGGCCAGAGCATTGCCTGGTGCCAGACTCTACCAGGAGGTTTCCACTAGTTTGTCCTGGTTTAACATGACAAGGACAGAGGGCCTGCTGGTGGCACAGGGCTGGCAAGTGATGGGACAGGAAGCCACATCTGACTTGTCACCTGAGTGACATCTGACTGGGCAGTCAGAGGAGGGGCTGCTCTCTGGCTGTGTCTGTGTGTCCACGTGGCCATGTGTCCAGAGCCCCAACACTGCCTGGTCCATGGCTACACCCTCCCTTGGCTGTGGGTGCCTGAGTTGGGCCTAACTGGTCCCTGTCCCCTGGGCTACTCACTTGCAGCCTGCAGTGTCCTGGCTTAGAAATATTTCCAAACATGCTGGCT
Source organism: Heterocephalus glaber (assembly GCF_000247695.1). The sequence continues at coordinate 15,927,733 of NW_004624740.1, read as the reverse complement.
GTGTTACTGGGACATAGCTCCCTGTGGGCCTTCTCTGGCATCCTCCTGGGAGTTGGGGACAGCAGGACTGTTCCTGGGCAGAACCACTGGGCCATGAATATTCCTACAGCTCAGATGAGGGATGGTGAGTGCAGCCCTGCCTAGCTGTGGGTACATAATTTTGGGGTGCAAGGAAACCCCTCCCGCAGGATGTTCCATTTTAGGGCACTGCCAGGCCTCATTTGCTTCCCCCCTCGCTGGTCACTTGTTTGTTTCCACCTCCTGGAGGCTGGCTTCCTGCTGAATGAAGCCACATGGCTGGCAGCTGCTCTCAGGGAGGTGGCACTCCAGAGACATGTGAAAGATGCGTTCCCAGGGGTGACAGAGTCCAGAGTCAAATCCTGGCAGGGCTTGGGAGGCTCCAGGGAGGAGGTCACAGCTGCGCGTAGGCCAGACCTTGCAGGTGACGAGAAGGGGCAGCTGAGCTTGCGTACAGAGGTGACTGACTGTGAAGCAGGAGGGTCCCAGGACCTGGCACACAGACCCATGTACTCAGCTAAGGTGTGGCTGTGAGTGCATCAGGGAGCCATTAAGAGTTTTTCCCACCAGAGCTGAGAATTGAACCCAGAGCTTTCTGCATTCTAGGCAAGGGCTCTACCCTGGGGCTACATCTGCAGCCCCATGGGGGGCTTTGACCTGATTTAGTTTTTTATTTAATTTAATCTTTCGGTTTTGAGATTATTGCACCACTGTACCAGTTAGATTAACCATTCTACCACTGACAGACACCTTGAATTGTTTCCAGTTTGGGGCTACTATGAATAAAGCTGCCATTAAAGACATATAGGTTTTTATGTGAACATAAGGTTTTCTTTTGTTCAGTACCAGGGATTGAACTCAGGACCTTGTATTTGCGAGGCAGGCATGGTGCAACTGCCTAAATCCCTGGCAAACATGTTTTTATTTCTCTGGGTAATGCCCAGGGGTACAATTGTTGGGTCATGTTTGTTGTTGTTGTTGTGTTTTGGGGGCTCATGTTTGCTTTATAAGAAACTGCCACACTCTTTTCCAGAGTAGCCATAGTCTTTCACATTTCCACCAGCAACATGGGAGAGATCCAGTTTCTCTGCATCTTTGCCAGAATTTGGTGTTGGCACTATTTTTTATTTAGCTGTTTTAGGGTGCTACTTCACTGTGGTTTTCATTTACATTTCCCTAATGACTAATAATGTGGAACATTTTTTCATGTGCTTATTTGCCAACTTATATCTTCTTGGGTGAGAAGTACTTTTATGTCTCTTGCCCATTTTCTAATTGAGTTCTTTGTTGTTTCACTGTTGCATTGTGAGTGTTCTTTATGTATTCTAGATACTAGTCCACAGGCAGGAATGTATCTTGCAAGTAGTTTTCCCTCCCTGTGGCTTGTCCTCTTGCTTTCCCTTCAGTCTTTCAGAGCAAAACTTTTAAGTTTGATAAAGTCTATTTTATCAGGTTTTTTTTTCCTTTATGGATCATGCATTTGGTGTCAAGTAAAGGATCTCTTTGCCTAGTCTTAGATCCTGAAGATACTCTTCTTTTTTTTTCTAAAAATTTTATAGTCTTATGTTTTACATTTAAGTCTGTGATACATTTTGAGTTAATTTTTGCACAAGGTTTGAAGTTTAGGCTGAGGTTCATTTTTGGTTTGTGGCTGTCTAATTGCTCTAGCACTGTTTGTTGAAAAGGCTATTCTTCCTTTATAAATTGCTTTTGCATGTTTGTCAAAAGTCATTTAGTACATTTGTGTCAGTGCACTTCCAAGTTCTGGGTTCTGGTCCATTGATCTATTTGACTATTGTTTTAACAAAATATAGCCCGATTATTGTAACTACAGAATGTCTTGAAATCTAGATGATTAATTCTTCTTACTTTATTTTCTTTTTGATAATTATTTTAAGTATTGCTATAGTTTGGGTGGGTCCCCCAAAGGCTCATGTGTGGAAGGCTTGGTCCTCAGTTTGAAAATATTGGGGTGTGGTGGAACCTTTTAGAGGTGGGGCCTAGTTGAAGGGATTAATGTAGATCTCACAGAACGCTGGTTCATTCTCACAAGAGATGGAGTTGCAAGCTTGGTGTGCTAGTGCATGCCTGTAATCCCAGCACTTTGGGAGGTTGAGGCAGGAGGATTACAAGTTTGAGTCTCACTTGGGCAACATAGCAAAACCTTATCTCAAAATAGAAGATAAAAAGGGCTGGGAGCATAGCTCAGTGTGAAGGCCCTGGATTCAGTCCCCAGCACTTACTCCCCTTCCCCTCCTCAAAGGAGTTGGAGTTGCTATACAGAGAGTGTGCCTGGTCCCTGAGTCCCTCTGTCCTTCTGTATAGCCAAGTGATTGCTCTCAGATTTGCCCCACCACCACAGTGCCATTTGCCACAAGGCCCTCAGCAGTCCCTGTGGAGATGGGGCCACTGGATCTTGGGCTATCTGGTTCCAAAACTGTGAGCTAAAGAAATCTCTTTTTTAAATAAATCACCAAGAGTCAGGTATTTTGTTGTAGCAACAGAAAACAGATGAAGACAACTATTATAGCTCCTTTGTCTTTTCAGACAAAATTTTAGAATAATCCATATGTATCAGAAATCTTGATGAGATTTTCATGGGAATTGCATTAAACCTGTATATGCATTCAGGAAGAATTGGTATCTTTATTACATTGCCTCTTCCAATCTAGGAACTGGCATCTGTTTCCATTTATGAAGTTTTAATTTTGGGGGGTACTGGGAATTGAACTCAGGACCTTGTGCTTGCCAGGCAGATATGGTCCCACTGAGCTACATCCCTGGATGAAGTTTAAAAAATTTTTTTTTCTTTAAGCTTTCTTCATTGAAGAAAGCCAGAGCTTCTTATAACTTTCAGTATAGAAGTTTTGTACTTCCTTTGTTAGAGTTACACCTAGTTATTTATTTATTTGAGTGATTATAAATATTTTTTCATAAAAATTATGAAATTGCGCTTTTGGGTTTGATTTCTATGGTTTTTTTCCTAGTGTATAAAAGTACAATAGATATCTGTATGTCTGTCTCATATCCCATAACCTTTCTGAACTCACTAGTTCACTAGAGAGTTTTGCAGTTGTCCTTTTTTATTTTTAGATTCTTTGTGGTTTTTTTCTATGAAAATGATCATGCTATTTGTTAATAGAGACAGTTTTATTTCTTCCTTTCTGATCTCTATCATTTTTCTTTTCTTTTCTTGCCTTTGCTTCAGCTGGAACTTCCAACAGGGCCGAGAGTGGACAGACGACTTTGTCTTGGGGGGAAAACATTTCATTGCTAAGTACAGTGTGAGTATAAGGTTGTTGCAGGTGATTTTTCATTAGCTGGTTAAAATGGCAATTATACAGAGTGATTGTCAAATAATTGAATAAGTGTTATATTCCTGGAGTAAGCTCCACTTGGTGATAAGGTAGAATTTTTCCCCCCATAGTAATGAAGCTTATTTGCTAATATTTTGTTAAGGATTTTTGTGCCTATATTTATGATAGATATCGGTCTATGGTTTTCTTCTTTAGTACTTTTTGTGTCTGGCTTTGGTATCAGGGTCATATTTGTCACACAAAAACAAATAAGAAAGTATTCTCTCCTCTTTTATTTTCTAGAAGAAAATATATGTTGGTGTTAATTGTCTTTTAAATATTTGGTGGAATTCTCCAGTGAAGTCATCTGAGTATGGATATTACTTTCTTGGAGTTTTTAAACTACAAATTCAATTTCCTTAATAGTTACAAGGCTTTGGGTTGTGGTAATGTGTTTTTTATGAATTACAATGTACCGCCCCTGCCCCCCGAAGTCGCAGTTCAGAGTTCGCAGCCTCTGTCATTAGCAGATTTTTCCTTAGAACTTAACTAAGAATTGTTTGTAGAAACCCCCACAGTTTCAGGGAAACCACAACTATCCTCCTCAATTGTTTCTTTGGCGGGAGGTTTGCAAGTAGCCAATCCGAGAGCGTTATTCAGTTCTCCTTGTGCTGATTGGCTGCTTCCCTATAACCCATCTCCCAGATGCACCAGCATTCCCGCATCATATCATGTTGCTGTACCGCGTGTACTATCTCGAGTGTTCTTGGTTTTGTTCTTCTTAAAGCCCTAAGATCCCTAAGATGCCACCAAAATGCCCTGCACCTTCTAAGGCTTTATTAATACAATATTTTATTAAATTAAATTACATAACTGCCGGAGACTTAGCATAATTAGAGCTTAAACTACAAAAATAGGCATTTATAGGCATTTTTCTGACCATATCTGAAATTTGCATTTTTTTCACAGTTTGCTGATGCTCTAGGAACATAACCCTCAGGAATTTCAGGTCCACTGTAGTCTTTCATTTGTTTGATACATGTACAGAGTAATATCCTCTATTTCATCTCTGACATCGATAATAACTCGTACTTTCATCTTTTTGTCAGTCTTGGTAGGAGATTAGTTTATTTCATTGATCTTCTCAAAGATTTAGCTTTTGTTTCATTATTTTTTTTTCATTTTAGAGGCATTTTATTTGAGAGAACTAAAAATAATTGAATGTTCAGAAGCATACAACAAGAGAAATCAAACCAGTTACTTTATCATGTATTCCTTCTTCTTTACAACTGAAGCAAAAAAAGAGAGAGAAGGCATTCTGCTTTAAGGGAAATGTCAGAAAGCTAGGCAAATATATTTTTCTTCTCCATAATAACAAAAAAAGCTACAAGAAATTTAATTGTAATGACACAAATTGGATGTTGGCTTGCACGTATTCATTAAAAAGACAAGAGGCTTGGGCCGGGGATTTAGCTCAGTGGTTTCGCCGCCTGCTGTGCAAGCGCAAGGACCCGAGTTTGATCCCCGGTACCAAAAAAAAAAGACAAGAGGCTGTTGCTACAAGAGCCCGGTTCCCGCCTTGCCTTCTCTGATGCTGTTTTCACTCACAGGTTGCACGGAGTCAGCTGCTCCTGCACGGAGGCTAATTCCTATTCCCGCTGTTTACTGCTGCATTTGCCGGCAAGCAGAGTAACTCAAAAGGCTGATGCTTTTCTCTGCTCGCCCCTTTAGTCCATAAATGATATACTTTCTGCAGCACATGCTTGATGCTCAGGCTTTAACTCCAGGAGTTGGAGAATAAATGGAATCTGAATTTTCTGAAGCAATTTCTTCTGGTTCCTGTTCGGTTGTCTCTGGAGAACTGATCTTTGGTTTTGCCAATTCATCGCTATTTCTTCCAGAAACACACATTTCCAAAGGCCACAGGTTTTTCCTACCACAGTTTGGCACAGTCTGAGTTCCATCTTCATGGCCACTGGCATAGAGTTCTCCATCAGGACTGAATCTCACACAGTGAATGGGACCAAAGTGTCCTTTGTAGGATTCTAGTTCTTCTCTGCTATTATAACCATACTTATAAAGTTTAAAATCTTCACCACCTGCAACAAGAAATTCTTTCTTGGGACGAAGAGATGGAGAATTGATGATTGCAGGTGCTTCAAAGGATTTAACTGGCTCCAAACTTACTGCACTATGAAAAGCAATAGATCGTCCATAAGTAATAACCAGGATCTCTCCCTCAGGAATATATCCCATACTACTAACAGACATATTAAAGTTCAGAGATTTCACCTCTGTCATAGTAGCATGATCCCAAAGGCGAACAGTTTTATCATCAGCTGAAAGAATCTGTTTATCCTCACTGCACCCTAGAGCTTTTTTAATACCGGAAGTGTGACCACTGATTTCTTTAGGTTCTGCTTCAGGTTTGTTTAAGTCATATATGTGTAGCAGTTTATCTTGCCCTCCAGTTAACAAGTAATTGCTATCCTGTGTGAAATCCGGAGTCTTGACAATGTGTTTGTGATTCAAGGTCATCAGTTCGTCTCCTGAGACAGCATCCCACACTTGGGCGGTGAAATCTGCAGCTTTGATGGCCTCCTTATTCCATGTTGTACCCCAATCAGCACTTTTATGACCCAAAAATGTTCCGATCCAATCTTCTGTATCTCCCTGGCGTAACATAGGTTTTCCATCTTGGCAAGCACTGATTAAGAAATACCCATAAGGCGTGATGCCGCTGAAGGCCAAGTCAACCACGGGACGCTTGTGGTTGGAGCAGGCGAGAGGCATCTGCCTCATTGCCACGGTGGCGGCAGGGATCAGGTTGCAGAGCACAGGGTCGTCATCCTTTCACTGGCTCCACAGCCGGGAAACAGGAAAGGAAGGCCAATCCAGTGGCAGTGGCACCAGGGTCCGAGGGGTCAGGGAGGGGGCCAAGGAGTCAGCCACCAGGCAGGGGACAGCCACCAAGGAAGGGAGAAGGAGGGAGGAAAGTAGGGGAGGGGGAGAAGTGGAGAACCGGCCCAGCCACGACCTGCAACCGTCTACCTGTTTCATTAATTTTTGCCTCTATTGTTTCATGTTTTTCAGTTTCCTTCCTTTCTGTCTCTCTCTCTCCCTCAGTCATGTGGATTGAAGCCAGGGCCTTTGTACTGAGCTACATTCCCAGTCTTTTTTAGTTTTTATTTTGAGATATGGGCTCAAGTAACTAAGTTACCCAACCTGTGCTCAAACTTGCAATCCTCCTGCCTTAACCTCCTACTGGGATTACAGGTGTCAGCCAACATACCTGGCACAAGTGCATTATTTTATTATCACTAAGAACACTACTAACCACACTGTGACACGCCATCAAGTATAATTTAAATGCTAATGTCAGAGATGTTAACATGATCCCTGTGTGTTAGACCCGAGGACACATGGTGAAACTGAGTCCTCAAAACATAGATGGAAAAGTCATAAGTCTATAGGTGGCCTTGGGGTTGAAGAGATGGAGAAGGGGTGATGGCCTCGAAATAGTCCTGAGCACCCCAACCTTAGGGATGGGGCTGAGGAAGACTGGGAGTCCTGCGAGTTGAGTTTCAGGATCGACAGAGGGAGAGAGAGCAGAACTGTCCCCAGTGTTACTGTGAGGTCCCCTAGGAGTGACCATTGATTTGGCCATGTGGGTCACTGGGGACCCTGGCAAGTGCAGTTTTGGAGAGTGGTAGGGATGTGGACTGAGATGGCTTGTGGGTGGGGAGAGGGATTGGGAGATGAGGAAGTGGAGACTCAAGAAGTTTTTCTCTGAAGGGAACGAGAAATAGGGCCTTAGCTGAGGGGCCTGTGGGGCGGGGAAGACTTTTTATTTGTCTTGAAGGCAGGAGAAGAGGGAGGGGCCCAGAAGAGGGAGACAATGACTGGAGCAGGGGAGCACAACCAGCTGCAGGAGCACATACTGGAGAAGCCTAGGGATGGGATGCTTGGCAGGGGGTAAGGGGAGAAGCAGTAGGAAGAGGGCCAAGAGGAGGTCCCCTGCAGAGCCACCCAACTGATTCCCAGTTGACTCTTGCCACCAGCCTCCGAGTGCTTCAAGGGCAAGACCGCATCTTCATCTTCATCCTGTTCTTCCCAAGGCTTGCTCCAGTGTCTGGCACATTGAGGTGCTCAGCAATCCCCATGAAATGAGAGCAAATTTCCACACACACACACACACACACACACACACACACGAGAGCTCCTGTGTAATTTTTCCATTCTGATTTTTATGTTGGACTTTTGTAATCAGATACATTAGAAGTAGGGGTAAGAATACTACCCAAAACTAATGGTCCCGGACCAATGTAAAGCCCAGAGACTGGGCTGGGCATCCAGTGAGTCACCAGCATGGTGCAGACAACAGCAGGGCTCCCACCTGGCCTGGCCAGGTGTGCTGGGGGTGTTGGCATTGCCCTAGGTCCTCAACCTTCTGTTCAGTTGTTTTTTCAGGGCTCACTGAGCCAGTGCCAGGCACTAATGTGTGGGAAGAACACAGCCCTCTCCTTACTCCATGTGTGTGTGTGCGTGCACATGTGCGTGTATGGGATACATGCTAACTGAAGACTCCCAGGGGTGAAGGGGTTTCCTGAGGAATGTCATATAAGCAGAGGCCTGGGGATTAGGACTTTTCAGAACAGCCTTGAAGCTGGGTATGGGAGCTCATGCTTGTAATCCTAGCGCTGGAAGGCTGAGGCAGAAGGTTTGGAGTTTGAGCTGGACCATTCTCCTCCTTGTCCTAAGGCTCTGTGGCACAGGAGCTGGATGAGGGCTTCTCAGAACTCACTGGTACCCCAAAGGCAGAGAGGACAAGCTGGATGTCCCTTCTCTGTGCCTCAGTTTCCCTTCCTTGGCAATGGAAATCTCTCCCTTTCCCTCCTCCAGCTCTGTCATAGAAAACCCCTGGCCTGTGCTGTGTTCCTTGCAGGGAGGTGACAGGCGTTACTGATGCTGCCCTTGGCCCCAGGCCCCTTGGTCAGCTGGCGGGGGTGAGCCAGGCACAGGGGCCTGATGGATGCTGAGGGACGAGTGCCAGGGATGTGGGGGTTGTGTTTCCTCCACCAGGCTCCCCCTGCCCTTGGCTGCCTCCCCAGCCCCTCCGAGATCTTTGATGGCATTAGAGCCAACCTTTTCCAGATGTGCAAGCGGAGGGGTTCTCCGGAACTCTCCGGGGCTCCATCTGCCTCCTCCTTCCCCTCTGCCAGACGGCCCCCTGCCAGGCAGCCTCCCCCTCTGGTTGGGTTGCCTGCTGCTCAGAGAGATGCCCGGCAGGATTTAAAGACTTTCTTAAGACTTGGCCTTTCCTGCCCCTCCTCCTCCTCCTCCTCATGCTCAGCCTGCCTGGGGGGTCCTGCAGCTCACCAGGGCTGCAACCCCAGCAGGGGAACCTTGTCTAGGCCACATCCCCTGCCCCTGCCACTGCCCACAATGGCCTGGGCTATAGAGGGAGGGGAGGCTGGGCGGGAAGAGGCTGCCCTCCAGGCTGGGGTCCCCACTGTTCCATCCATCTGGCATCTGGGAGTGACTAGCTTGGACACTGGGGGGCCCAGAAGCCAGACTCCTCTCCCTGCCTCCTGCCTCTGAACTGTGCTGGGACAGCCCCTTCCTTCCCCACTGGCCACTGCTATTAATCAGGAGATTAATAATCCCCTGCTTTCCCCTGAAGCCCCCGCTCGTTTCCTGTTGAGACTCCAGCCTGTCTGTTACCTCCTGTCCGCTCCTCCTCACTGAGGTCCCTGGTGAGGAAGTAGGGGCCGGGGTAGGAGCAGGGGCCAGGCAGGGATGGAGGCCTGGACAGCTTAAGTGCCAGGGAAGGAGGGGGCATGAGGCTCCTGCAGATGAGGTCTCTGGGCTGCCACTTATTTTGAGTGAGGGACGCCTGGACCTTGGCACCTCATGATGTGCTGGGGATGTCACCTTTGGAGCTGGAGAGCTGTGGCTCCTGCTTACCTCACTCCAGTGATGGCCATCTTACTCCTGGATGCCATTTCTACAGATCTCTGTTCACAGGACCTTGCGCCCAGGGCTGTCTTTGGGGACACACGAGACGTGTCTGCTACCTTCCAGGACAGTCACCAAGTGGCTGCAGCCTGTGGCCAGCCCCTTGGGGTCTTTTCCAGGCACCAGCCCTAGTGTATTATCCAGCAGGTGAGAACTCACCCACTGAGCTGCCTGGGTCACCACACAACCTGCAAGGCCTTAGCCTGATCCTCTGTAAAGTGCGGCTGTACATCCCTCTTCTGAGCAGCAGCCCACGCAGCTCCCCTCCTCTTCCACCTCTCTCTCTCCTTCCCATCTGGCCACAGGCAGTGTCTCTGTTGAGGGCAGATTGAGGGGCTCCTCTGTGCACAGCCTTGGGTGGGCTTCTCGTGGGCAGGAGGGGCTGTCTGTGGAGAGGCAGGAAAACCACATCACATTGTCTGTTTATTTTTTAATCTACAGAAGAAGAGAGAAGTGAAGCACTGCTGTTTTATAATATATGCAAAGACAGTAAGTAAATGGCATGCGTACACATTAACATGCACAGACTGAAGCCGAAGGCGCAGAATTATTTTCTTGCTCAGGAGGGAGACCTGGGAAGCTGGGGGAGCTCTGGCATCCGGCGTCTGGCGTCAGGCATCCGTCAGGCATCCATAGCCGAGTCCAGCCTCCTTGCTTGCGTTCCGGGACTTTCCCAGCCTGGAGCTGCTCTGTTTGCTCTTCACAACGCCTACTCCCCAGATGCACCCACAGCACCTCAAACAACCCCCTGGGCTCTTGAGGCTCTGGACATTTGCTTGTCTTATCTCATCAGATGCCCAACGAGGGTCTCCCAGTGGGAAGCTTCTCTTTTTTGTGTGTGGTTCTGGGGATTGAACCCAAGGCCTTTGCACTGAGCTATATGCTGAGGCCTTTTTATTTTTTATTTTTTAAATTTTGAGACAGGGTCTCACTAAGTTGCCCAGGATGGACTTGAACTTGTGATCCTCCTGCCTTAGCCTCCCAGAGTGCTGGGATCGAAAGCTTGAGAGAGCCGAATCCTAACCACTAGACCACCAGGGAAGCTACGCAAGCTTGAAAGTAGCTGTGCCCTGCCCCTGCATCCTGCAGTCCTCAGTTTCCAGAGCCATACTCAGCCCTTTACCCCCAACTCTTCCAGAGAGACACTATGTCCTGTCTAGTACTGCAGTTCCCGGCTACCATCCCTGGGGGCAAGTACACTGTTCATCGTGGCTTCATTCAGCCCACCAATCTATTGTATGCATCCGAGGGCTTTGTGTCTTTTTCTTGTCGATTTGTGTGATTTCTCTTTTTCTTATTAGATTCTTATTCTTATTCATATATGAATATATATAATCAAATATATGAAAAAAAAAAGTCAGCCATGAGGTCTGCAGTTGAGCCTGTGACTTGGCGGAAGAGACAGACATCAGACAAATAATGTGTAGGTGGGCGTATAATTTTAAGTGCTTGGAAAAGAAGTCTAGGTTTTTTGAGAGAATAAGTTGAGGGGACCCATGGAAGAGGAGGCTCTTCCACTGAGCTCTGGGGGCTGCATTGTAGCTGCTTTGTGTTTAGGGCAGAAGAAAGAGCAGATGTGTAAGCCCTGATGTGGCTGGTGGGTTTCTGAGTTGAGGGAGGAATAAGCAGGAAGGTGACCAAAATGGACAGTGCCACATCTTCAAAGACCTCATGGCCATACTAAGGAATCTGGGAAGTATTCCTTAGTGGAACCACTAAGTGGATGTGGTCATGCAACCTGTAATCCCAGCACAGGAGGCTGAGGCAGGAGGATCCTAAGTTTGAGCCAAGTCTGGGGAACTCAGCAACTTAAGATCTTGTCTCACAAAAAGAAAAATTAAAAAGGGCTGGGTACATAGCTTCATTCGAAGGCCTGGATTCAACTGCTGGTACCACAAGAAAACAAACAAAAACCAAAAAAGCTTCTCTTAGAGGAATCTGAGAAGGCTCATCTGGCTCCTCAATTTATCCAGGTGGGAGCCAGGTGGCAGCCAGTGAGGGCACGCACATGCTATTGGGGTGAAGGAAGGACGTTGGCAACTGGATCCTCCATTTCCTGATGGTGCAGTGCTGTGCCTGTCAGCTGCATGGCCTCTAGCTATTCTGTGTTCTTTGCATTCTTGTAGGTTTTATACTTGGCCTCATAGTTTTTGCAAAAAGAAGGCACTAGGATTTTTATCAAGATTACATTGAATCTATAGATCCAATTTTTAGCAAATTGATTCCTTAATAACATTGAGTCTTTCTATCCATGAACATGGTATAACTTGCCATGTATTTAGGGCTTGTTTAATTTTTCTCATCAGTGTATGGATTTTTGTGAAATTTATGTCTAGCTATTTATATTGGTCTGCTTAGGTTGCCAGAAAAATACATAGACAAGATGGTTTAAACAGCGGAAATTTATTTTCTCACAACTTTGCAAGCTAGAAGACCAAGTTTCTGCACAATTCCATTTCTGTTAAGGGTTCTCTTCCTGGCTTGCAGATAGCTACTTTCTCCCTATGTCCTTACACAGCCTTGGGGTGTTTATAGGTCGAGAGATGAGAGGGTCTTGGGTGTGTCTTCTTGAAATAACACCAAGAAAAATTCTGTTCATGTTCAGTACAGGTGAATTTTTTTTCTGAATATTTTCAATGGAAGTTAGTTGAAGCTGCAGCTGTCAACATTGCACATACAGATGTCTGAGTGTATATTCCTTTAATATATTCTTCTTTGTATATGAATATTTATTGTGAGCAAATGAGAAAAATAGAAATCACACAAATCAATAAGACAAATCAATAAGAAAAAGATACAAAATTCAATTTAAAAGGGTACAAAATTTGAACAGGACTGCACAAAGGAAACTGTCCAAATGACAAACAAAAAAGGGACTCAGCCTTATTTAGTCAATAGGAATTTCAAATAAAAACCATAACAAAAGATTACTACACACACTCAAGAATGACTAGTGTAGATGACTAACAACATTCAATGTTGGTGGGGATGTGGAGCAACTGGAACTCTCACATGCTATGGCTCAGCATGTAAGCAGGTTCACCCAAACCTGTTGGAAAGTTGTTTGTCATGTCTACTAAAACTGAATATCTATCTATTCTCTGGCTCATCAATTCTATTACAAGTATGTACCATGGAGAAATGAAAACCCATGTCCAAAAAAGACTTGTACAAGAATGTTGATAGAATCTTTGCTCATCATACCTCAAAACTGGAAATACTTAAAAGTCCATCAACAAGAATATGGACAAATTCCAAATATTCATGTATCATTTATATAGTAGAATATTCTTTACTAATAAAAAGGGACAAATATCACTACATTTAACAACATGGATGAACCTCAGGCATAATGGGTGAGTGAAAGAAGGAAGACAGAAGAGTGCAAACTGTAGGATTTCTTTTTGTTTTTTCTTTTTTGGTACAGAGGATTTCTTTTCATGAAGTTCTAGCTCAGGCAAAACTAATCCATGGTGAGAGATGTCAGAAAAAAGATTACCTCTGGAGCCAGAGAATTGTCAGGAGAGATTTTGTTTTGTTTTGAAAGAGTCTTGCTATGTAGATAAGGTTGCTTTTGAACTCACAATGAAGCCCAGGCTGGCCTTGAATTTGCAGTGATCCTCCTTCACCAAGCCCAGCTTGGAGGGGGAGTTTTGAAGGAATAGGGATGCTGGTGAGCACAAAGGTAAAAGCTCACCAAGCTAAACACTAGATTTTTCTTTCTACTGCATGTAAATTGTATTTTAATTACAAGGAGCAGTGAATTCACTGCTTTCCAGCTTAGCATGTCCCATCATGGGTCATAAGTTCACATATATGGTTCTGTGATTTGTGCTGATCCCACCCCCTTTCAGCCATATGCTGTGGCAGAGTTCATTCCTTCTTATATTCCTGTTGGCTGCACAAAACAGGCTCTTGGCAAGTGTTTGCTGAGTGAATGAATGAATGAGAGCTGGGTTATAACCAAGCTCTATATCAGATGTGTAGGAAGAAAGGGGTGGGGAGAGAGCCTGTTGACTGCCCTGGGGACAGGGATGCTTCACAGAGGCAGGAGCAGTTGAATAAAACCCTGAAAACTCCTTGGGCTTTTATCAGGCAGAGTAAAGGAGGAAGGGCATGCAAGCAGAGGCACCTATATTGTGCGTACAAAGGAGCGTGGCTGAGTTCATTGCACCCTGGGCATCTTGTGCTATGATGGTGGTGGCAGCCCTGCTGCTGGTGGTAGAAGGAGGGGAAGGTAGAAAGCTCGGGAGTGCCTTATCAGCTGACCTAAAGGATTTGGTCTTTAGTCTATGGGAGCCATGGAAGGTTTGGAGAGTAGGCAGTCACCAAACTGGGTCTGCATTTTAGTAAGTTTGCCAACTGGATCCCCAAGTCAGGGCTAGGATTTTTTTAATGGATGTAGAAAAGCAAAGCTCCTTCCAGATCTCACCTAGGCTGGGTGATGAGCCATCACCTCTGAATCTGCCTTTGGGACCCAGGTGGCACCCGAAGTTCTACCAAGCGGAGCTTTGGCCTGCTGGTCGGTGAAGTGGCACCACCTATTGGCATGCCCCAGCCTGGATTTTACAGGCCATCTACTTCCTTTGCAGCCTTCTGGACCACAGTGGCATGGCCTGCCCCATGGCCCAGGAATGGGGGGCCGGAAGAGAGCTTTTTGGGGGACGAGTCCTCCTTTGAGATCAGGGGTGAGATCAGGACCCTTGTGTGGCTGCTGGGAGAAGTGTTTCCTTTGCAGGGAATAAAAATGAACTAGGGTGACCGGTGCTGAAACCTATTCTGTGTGGGTTTAGATCCTACTTTCACTGCCTTCCAGCACTGTGACTTGGAGAAAGGTCCTTAACTCTTCATGCCTCAGTTGCCCCATCGGTATATTGGGGATAACAATGGCATCCACCTGTTAGGGTTGCTCTTCATTTAAGACATGGATTGGGGCACGAATACCTGGTGCATCTGGGGGTCTGAGGGATTGGAAGGGGAGGGGTGGCGTGTAGCACCAGCGTGGGGAGAGGTACTGCCCCAGCTGGAGAAGGGCTGGTGCATGTGGCTCAGGAGCTGGGATGCTCCCTGTGACGGGGAGGGTGCTGAAGAGAATGCAGAGTCCACCTTCAAGTTGCAAACCTCCCTCCAGCACCTTGGTCTCCATTGGTGTCCTCGGCCTGCAGACCAGGAGGGGAGTCTGAGCGGTTAACTGTGAGAGTCCGCATAGTGCCTTTGGGGCAGAGGCTGAAGGGCGCCTCAGCCCATCCTTCGGAGGTTAGAGGATGGTCTGCAGGCTGCAAGCAATAAACAACATGCCCTTTCCCCTGCCCTAGCTGTCATCTCCAGATGGATTCTACAGCTTTTCTGACCTCTCAGTGGAAAGAACAGACTCATTTCAAGAAACTTCCTCTTGTATCTGAATTAAGGCCTCTCTCCTCTTGCTGCTGGGCCTGTAGCAGCAAGGAGTGGCTCAGCCCACCTCTCTGTCTTTATTTCTCATTTGTTTGTTTTTTTGGTACTGGGGATCGAACTCGGGCCCTTGTGCTTGCACAGCAGGTGGCAAAACCACTGAGTTAAATCCCTGGCCCTCTGTCTTTATTTCTCACTTGCAAGCACAGGAAGGAGAGAAGGGGGCCCACATGGCTGGTGCTTCTGTTATCTGGCCTTGAGGTCCCTGAATATGCTCGAGTGCCCCACGGGTCCCTTCTCGGGGTCGATCTCGGATCTCCCTGGATGGTGCTTGCCCAGCCTGAGCATCTCCACCCTGTGGGATCCTCCCCAGCTACAAGCTCACGCCCTTGCCCTCGGCCTCAGGGACCCTCCAGGTGGCCCTCCTGTGGAGTCCCTCTCAAGACTTCTAAGTCTGGGGTTTCACACTGGGCTGACATCAGATGCACACATGCACTGACCTTGCCAAGGAGGGCAGCTGGCAAGAGTCAGATTCGTGGCCCCCAAACTCCCAGGGGACTGTGTCATGTCTGCCCCAAAGTGCTCTGGGGGAGACACCCCAATCCCTCCTGCAGGGTGTTGGGATGGGGCTTAACACATTCCCCAAGGGATCCCCACTCAGAATATGGAGATTGTCCCTCCCTCAGCCCCATTATTTTGCTTTTTTTTTTCCTGTGGTACTGAAGATTGAATCCAGGGCCTTTGCCCTGAGCCTCACCCCAGCCCTTTTTTATTTTTTATTTTGAGCCAGTCTCACTGCCCAGGCTGGGACTGGACTCATCATCTTCCTGCTTCAGCCTCTCAGATGCTGGAATCACAGGCGTGCACACCATGCCTGGTTTGGGCTGTCTTTATGTAGCCTGGAGAGGTGACGTTGGGGGTGGCTAAACTGGCTTCCCAGGCGGTGACCTTTCCCAAAGGGCTGCTCTGGACCTCACCCTGGGCTCCTGGGTGCCGGTAGTGTGGCTCCCAGACTTTAGGACCCAGGACACGGGAGATACTGTTATGGAGTAAGGAAGTGGGAGTGTGAGTGAGCTCGTGCTCCTGTGTAAGTATTGAGAATGTGTTTGAGTGAGTGTGTGCAGGGGTGTGAGCTAAGAGAACATGTGGGTGGTGAGCTTGTGTTAGTGTTAGCACACGAGCGTGTGGTATGTGACTGTGAATGTGAGCTGTGAGTGCATGAGTGTTTGAGCATGGCAGTGACTATGTGCAATTCACCACCTGTCCCCAGTCACTCACTGTAAGGACTGACTCCACCCCCCACCACCACTTTGTGACTCAGTTGCCCCTGACCCTAGCTGGCCCTACAGCGCTCAGCTGGGGCTGCTCCTCACCAGAAGCTCCCCTTGCAGGCAGGGGGAGCTGGTTGCCAGAATGCTGATGAAACATGAGTGAGAGGGTTTTCAAAAGAGAAATTAGTGGAACAGGATTTTTCAGATTCAGAGCCCTACTTCTGAAATCCAATTTTAGATATTTCTTTGACTTGTGCATTTTCCTGTCATCGGGGGATCTCTGGATGGCGCGCATACTGCTCCCAATTAATTCGTCGTTTTCCCATTCACCGATTAAGTTGCTTGACGTTACCAGATTTAACTTTGTGAAGTCATGTTGTTTGTTTTAAAGGGGAAGTTATGCAAAGTTATAATGATGCACAGAAAGTGAATAAGAAAAGCTGAACGCACCCCCCTTATGAAATTCGGCTGAACATTTAATGTCCACTTTTCTTGGTATTTCACAAAATAGTATGAAACTTATTTGTAAGAGAATTTCAGAGCTGGGTGTGTGGTGCATGCCTATAATCTCAGCACCTGGGAAGCTTGGGCAGGGAGATCAGAGGTTCGAGGCCAGTCTGGCTACTCAGCAAGATCCTAGCTCAAAAAACTCAGGAGGGGAGATTTCCACACTGGTGTGTAGAACTTTACCATGGGGATCTACAGCATTTTTCATGAGCTGTTTGAAATTTTATTTTAAATTTTATTTATCTATTTTTTAATTAAAAATTTTATTTTTCATTTAAAATGTTTTAAAAAGCAGGAGGTGTGTGTATGTGTGTGTGTGTGTGTGTGTGTGTGTGTGTGTATGTCTTGGTGGTAGTGGGGATTGGACTCAGGACCTTTAGACAGAGGTTTTTCATTGGTTGGGCTGGAACTTGTGGTCCTCCTGCCTCAGCCTCCCAGAACTCTGGGAATACAGGTGTACACCACCAACTTCAGGAGCTTTTTATTGCCTTAATATCCCCTAATGTATTTGGAGATGTCATTGAAATGTCCCACTGCCCAGGGATGCAGACTCAGTTTCACGACTTCAACCACAGGATGGCACAAAATGGGTGCTCAGTAAGTACTCTTTAGACGAATCACGAAAAAGGAATAATGCCTGGGAAAAGGTTAGAGTTTGTGAGTTGAGGGTGTTTGGAAGTTTTGCAGGTTTTAACAATATTTTTCTTTTCCACATTCATATCTTGCTCAGTGTGCAGGACGTTTCCCACGACAGGTGGCCACATTTGGAGAGGTGTAGAAAGGACCTTTAGCTCACACGGAGTGAACATGGAGCTGGGATGGCAAGGCAGTGTGGTGGTCTTTGCAGTGCTGGGTCTCGGGTGACAGGGAGCCCGAACTCCCTGACGCTGTGCTTGTGTTAGTTACAGGACTCTCATCAGACCCACGTACAGGGTGTCCTACCGCACGGTGACAGCGCTGGAGTGGAGGTGCTGCCCTGGCTTCACCGGGAGCAACTGTGATGAGGGTGAGTCTGCCAGGGATGGGGCCCCGAGGACAGGGCACCAGCCAGGGTGGGCCCCGATGGCTGTGGACATCTCTCCCTGCCACCTCCTCCTGTGATTGCATCTCCTTTCCTCCTCTGCTGCACAGCTCGAACTTCTTCTTTCCTTTTCCCAGCCACCTCTGTGAGCCCAGTGCTCTGGGCTGGCCAGCCTGAGGAGGAAACTGCCCTACTCGTGGGCCCAGGCATGCGGTCCTGTTTTCGTTGCTGAGTAGGGGATGGAGGAACCTCATGGGCTCGGACCTGGGGGAGGGTGTTTGGTTTATGCTTCTTTCTCCTGGTTTGGCTCTGATGAACCCGTAGTGGGGTGGGCCCTTACCTCCCAATCCTCCAGGCCAGCCTCAGTCTGGATCTGGAGCCCGAGGGGCCAGACAGTAGCATTCAGGGGAAAACAGAGGTGGTCAACAGCAAATTCCTGTCACACTCATGACCAGGGAAGGCTGGTCCAGACTAAGGTACAGGTGTGCAGCCACCTGGGTCCCCAGCAGAGCTGGTGGGCCCCAGGCTCGGAGGACAGTTTTGCATTTCAAAACAGTACCTATGCTCAAACTTGGCTTTCTGACAAAGTCATTCTCCCATCTTTTATTACCTAATTTACTGTTTTACTATGTATATACAGTTGTCCCTCAGTCCATGGGGGACTGTGTCTAGGACCCTCTGCAAGTAACAAAAACTTTGGGTGCTCCAGTCTCTTTATATATAAGGCACAGTATTTGGATAAAATTGGAAGACAATTTTTCCACAGATCAGGGATGGAGATGATTATGGGATGATTCAAATGCATGACACTTATTATGTACTTTCTTTCTATTATTATTACAACTCACCAAAATGCAGAATTGTGGGAGCCCTGAGTTTGTTTTCTAGATGGTCCCATCTGTGGGTAATGTGAGACAGTAACGCCCAGAGTGTATTGCTGATGATCAGTGTAGCCTGTAAGCACAGTTTTGGTTGCTGTCACTGGAGAAAACCCTGCTTCACAAAAACGGGATGTTGGAAATGGAAGCAGGCTTTTCAGCATTTCTGTGGCAATCTCAGGATATTTTGCCTTGACTTTCAGAATGTATGGAGATTTAAAGTTGTCTCAACATACTTTGAAGACCACCATCATTTGCAGTGTCAAGCAGTTGATTCTCTTCCAGCATACACAAAGTCACTTCACCTGGCTTATTTACAGCTGGGTCATGAATCCATTCCTTCCAAGTTCAGGGGTCTTTGGTGGTTGGAAAGTAATGCTCAGATTCTTCTGAAAGCTGAGATAGGTGATCATGCACCAGCAGAGAGAAAGAAGGCCCTGGCTCGGTCTTTTTCAAAATGTCTGCTTATGTGTGAAACATGTCAAAAATCCCAGTGTTAGCTGGGGATTTAGCTCAGTGGTTCCACTGCCTGCCTTGCAAGCACAGGGACCCGAGTTCGATCCCCAGTACCAAAAAAAAAAAATCCCAATGTTCATTCATTGCTCCTATAATTCCAGTTTGGCTTTGAATGCATCCACTTTATCTGGCAACTTGAACATGATTATGGTTCTCCCCTGAAGTGATAGACTGAGTTCATTGAGCAGGTTGAATACGTCACATGAGTAAGCAAATTCTGCAACCCGTTCCATGACATTGAAATGTGCTGCCAGTGGTGACTGTTTTTCTAAAAAAATAACTCTGGACTGGCTCTCATAGCTCAGAAACTCTGGTAAAAGCCACATCACTTCTGGGTGTAAGGGAAGATATGTGTGCTCTCTATCCATTTCCTCACAGAACTGTGCAAACGGACATGAGTTAAGAGCATAGACTTTATTGTGGTTGATAATTTTAATCACATCCTGCAAAACATTAAGTTCAGGTCACATTTTTCAGATAGCCAGCATTTCTAGGTGGATGACACAGTATGTAGACTTAATTCAGAAGCAACCTCTTTGACCTGAGTGATGAAACCGGAAACCCATCCAGTCATGGACCATGCATCCATCCACACACAATGACCAGTGCAGTTTTCCTGATACTTAATCATTCAAAGACTTGAATAGTCCTGCAGCTGTGCTGATGGTTGGCAACAATGTACATATAACATCTCATGCACATGCTCCTGAAAAAATATATCAACAAACACATTGTTTCCTTGTTTTCAAAGTTGGTAGATTCATCAACTTGGATTTCATAACACAGTAACTCATTAGTCCTTTGTAACAATTGTGCCTCATTCTCTGGCAGTTCATTAATTCATTAATGAATTAAGTTATGGTGCTGAAAGAGGAACACATGACACCGTTTGAATTGCAGACTCTCCTAGAAGATCATAACAAATATCCTTAGCAGTAGGCAAAATCAACTCTTCTCGAAGAGTAAAGGGCTTCCTGGCTTCGGCAATGGAGTTAGCCACTAAGAATGGGCCTGTCAGTACAGGCGCATTTAATAAAGTAGTGGCCTTCAGTAATTGCCTCAGTTCTTTGTGTTCACATATTTTTCTTTTGAAAAACTCCAAAGGCTTGTTTTTTAATGCAGAATGCTTGGTCTCCATGTGGCAAAGCAGTTTTGAAGGTTCCATGGCTTTGTTAGGTAGCTGGCTGCCGCATATTGTACAAAGCAGGCTTGGACAATGTGAATCACCTGTTGAAACAAACTTGTAATTTGAATAATACTTTTGGTATTTTCTTTTAAATGCAGCTTTCTTTTAGTTGGCAGTCTTAGAGTCTTCTGCTGTCTCATCATTGGTCTTCTCCCCTTTTCAAACAAGCACTCCAGTGACTTCTGTTTGTCTGTCTGTTTTACCCATTTTAGTTGGAGTTAGCTCATGGCCTTACCAAACCTGTGACTGAGACAAGTGCACAGTGTGGGAAAGAGGAAGGAATGGAAGTGGTAAATAAAATAATACGCAAGGTGCACATGAACTAAAATAAGTGTCAGATTCTGACTTAAAGCCTGCCACCAGGTGCAGCTTAATTGTGACTTGCCACTCACTGATAGAGTTTTGATATGAGTCTTCAAGCAATTGATTTATTAAGGTCTCTGTGCAGTTAAATGTCTTTGCTAGTGTTAATCTGTGTTCACAGCCACTCCCCAGTGTTAGCATCACCACCTCAGCTGCACCTCAGATCACCAGGCATTAGATTATCATAAGGAGCATGCAATCTACAGCTCTTGCATGCACAATTCACAGTAGGATTCGAACTCCTTTGAGAATTGAATGCTGCCAATGATCTGACAGGAGGCAGAGCTCAAGCAGTATTGCAAAGTAGGGGGAATTGCTGTACATACAGATGATGCTGTGCTCCTTTGCCCACCACACACTTCCTGCTTTGTGGCCTTGTTCCTAACAGGCCATGGACCAGTACTGTGACCTAGGTGCTGGGGATTCCTGCTTTCAACCATCCACAGATGACTTAAAATACCTAATGCTATGTAAATACTATGTAAAAATAGTTGTTACACCTTATTGTTTAGGGAATAATGACAAGAAAAGTTTGTATATGTTTGATATGGACACAATTTTTTCTAAGTATTTTTGATCTGCAGTTTATTGAATCTGAGAATATTTTCAGATATAGAGGGGCTGATGCTGTATACTTTTGTTGTAAATGGCCTAAAACCCTGTTATAGTCAATCTTGATTGTTAATTTGACTGGATTAAGAGATTCTGGGAAAGGGGATTGGATTGTGAGGCTGCTAACCTCATCAATTGATTAACTCATTGGTGAATTCATAGCTGAGTGGGCTATTAGGGGCTGGGACTAACTGGACAATGTAGGTCATGGAGGTGTGACCCTAGGGATTGTATCTGGTCTCTGACCCCTTCCTCTCTGGCTCTTTCCCTGCTGTCTGCTTCCTGGATGCCATAGCTGCTTTCCTCTGCCTTGGAGTCAACAGGCCATGGACGGAAGCCTCTGAAACTGTGAGCTAAGAATATCGAGGGCTGGGGATTTAGCTCAGTGGTTCTGTTGCCTGCTTGAAACTGTGAGCTAAGCTAAACCTCTCCTCTTGTAAGTTGCAGGTGTCAGATATCTTCTCCCAGCAATGGGAAGGTGACAGATACAAACCTTGCAATTACAAATAGTACTATAATGATTCCAGAGAGAGCAACAATCATAGTGATGATGCTTCAAAGGGCCTGTGACCCCGAGCACAGACAGAGGAAGGGGATGGCTATGAAAGTGTCCGTGAGGTGCCTGGTACTAGAGGGGCTGGTTTGCACTTGATGGTGTGTGTGTGTGTGTGTGGGGGTGTTACAAGGCTGACCTGGTCCCTTCTCAGGGAGAAGCAGGAGGACCTCAGAGGTGAGGGGTGGAGGGACCTGAGCTTCCCCATGGGAGAGGTATGGTGGGCAAGACCCAGCATACAAGGGGTGATAAAAAATATGGTGAATGTTTCAGTTAAAAAATTTATTACAATAGAAGACAAATTCCCATTAATTCCCTTCAAAACACTCACTCTCACTTCAAGCATGCTTACTCCATCATTCCTGCCCCTTTCTGAAGCAATTCTGGAAGTCTGCTTTCATGAAGGTCTTTATAAGGTGTGATAACAAAATAAGGCGGATTCAGCTGCTGAGTTCCATCCACCAGAAAGACAGCCTTGTAAAAACATGCAGGTGTGTACCATCATCCACCTTATTCACTGGATCTAGGACCATGTGACTTTTGGCTCTTCCCCAAAGTCAAAATGGCCATGAAAGGGAAACGTTTTGAATCGATTCAGGATATTGAGGCTGCAACAGCACAACTTGAGACACTCATGGAAAAGGACTTCCAGAACTTGCTGAACTGAATGACCACAGCCCCACCAGGCCCCTTGCAGCAGCGCTTGAATCTGCCATTCCTGCAGACCCATGGCTGTGGACAGAGGTGTTCGGTCCCTCCAAAAGAGCAGACAGGCCTGCTGTCTGGATTCAGCATGAGGCTGACAAGGCGATGTTTCTAGGAATGTGATTGGTTTACCCTTAAGTAACTGCCTGAGCCATTCTAAATGATCAATAAAATGAGGGGTGCTGAGCTCCACCCAGTGAAGCACTGGCGGATCTCTGTCGGGGGTACCACTAGGGCCTTGTTTTCAGAGGTCCTTTCAGTTTTAGGGGAGCTCTGGGTCCTTCCCAGCCCCCAGAGCCTGGGAGCCCCACCCAGGTGCCATCAGCCACTGTGATTTTCACATCTGCTTCCCCCAAAACCCCTTATTCCTTCCCATTCTTCTGAGAATAACCAAGCCCTGACCAAGCAAGCCCTTTCCTCTCTCTCCCAGAAGCCCCTCAGAGTGGAGTATATATTTTTACTTCTCTTTTCAGATGAATTACTAAATGAAGTCTGAATGTCAAAATATTTAAGTCATAGTTTTCAGACAAGTAAATAGTGCATACTGCTTTATTTAACTCATTTAATGAGGGAAACAACAAAATTACAAAGCTGATTCAAAAGATTAGAGGTACCGATCTGTCTCTTTATCTACCTATCAATCATTTGTGTATCCATTTATCTATCACCATCCATGTATCTGTCTTATTTATTTATCTATCTATTCATCTATCACCCATCAATCCACAGATTGGTTATGGCTTTTTACAACACAAGGAAAAAGATTAAAACCACCCAATATAAAATTAGGACCTGAAATAAGATCACATAATTAGATTCTACAAAACAATAAAAACAAAACCTTTGGAATTATTAGTCTCTCGAAGCCTCAAAAATCATTTAACATTCAACTTTGTAGAACCTGGGCTGTAATTCATAGTAGACAGGCAACTTAGGCAAAGCGACAACCTTCCAGGATGTTGGATGGCACTTAAGCCAGCTCAGCAGACAGTATCCTAACATGATATGGAGAGGCTAGGCTGTTCCCCATTGCCCTACTTCCATGCCTTGGATAATTCTAAGACTAAGAACTAACTGGGTGAAGACTAAGCAGACTAAGTGGGTGAAGCACTGAAGCCTGCTCTCACAGGTCCAAGGAACAATCCCTCTGGCTGGGCCATTTGACCACCAAAGCAGGGTTGGGGACCCACCCCTCTCGGTGGAGAAGACAGGGGTCAGGTAGGGGTGACTGAGCTGGCCAAATGCTCCCAAAGGTTTCCAGATTCGAGGGCTTGGCGTCTCCAGAAGAAAGTTCTTATCTTATAATCCCCATCAATACTGATTATCATTATGCTCACCTGAAACATCTGGGTTTCCTGGGCTCACTGTGAGAAGTTGCTGACCCCTTTCAAGATCTCAGCCTCAGAGCCTCCATCAGTCCCTCCAAGCTGGAAGAGCCTTCTGGGCTCACCCCCCCTTAAGATGAGCAAGCCGAGCATCCACCTCATCTCAGGGCGAGGGATGCAGCTGGCCTCTGTCAGCAAACCTAGCCTGGGCTAAGGGGTGGCTGCCCAGCGGTGGGGGAAGGGGTTGCAATTTTGAGATGGAGGAGTCGGCAGTCAAGGAATTCCTGGGAGTGTGAGAGCCAGTGTGGGCTGGCTCCGGAAAGCCCTTGTAAAGATTTTACATCCCAAACAAGAGTCAATAAAGACAGCAGGCGAAATCAAGGCCATGTCCAGGACTGTAGGCACATTCCTAAGGTGGCTCCTGTGAGTCCTGCAGCTCTTATTCCTCTCTCTCTGGGGACCCCTGCTGGTCAAGGAGGCACCCCCCCCCCACCGCGCCCCCGCGGGTTCTCTGGGTGCTGGGATGTCCAGGGCTCCCTTTCAGGCTCTTGCTCTGTTCAAAGAATTGAACAAGTGAAAAACTTAGAAGTTTTACATTTATTTTATTTTATTTTTTCTGGAACTGGGGATTGAACTCAGGACCTTGCGCTTACCAGGCAGGCACTGCTGGCACCACTGAGCTAAATCTCTGGCCCTTAGGTTTTACATTTATTAAAGGTATTAAAACACTGAGATTCCATCTTATCCTGCAAAGAATGGTCATCATTAAAAAATTAAATGAAAACAAATGCTGGAGAGGATGTGGGAGAAAAGGAACCCTTCTACATGGTTGGTGGGAATGTAAACTAGTATAACCACTATGGAAATCAGTGTGGAGAGTCCTCAAAAAATTAAAAATAGGAATTCCATTTGATCCAGCTATCCCTCTTCTAAGTATCTTTCCCAAAAGAGTTAAAGTCATAGGTAGATCTTGGAAACAGCATATATGTTCATTAACAGATGAATGGACATATTATGTACAGGTACAAATTCCCCATGATAAATGTGATCATTATTTATATCAAAAATGTAAAATTCATTTTTAAAAACCCAGATGAATAAACAAGGAAAATGTGGCATTTATACACAATGGAGTACTACTCTGCCATAAAGAAAGATGAACTTGAGGCATTCAAAAATAAGTGGATATAACTTGAGAAAATAATGCTAAATAAAATAAGTCGGACACACAAGTTTAAATACTACAATTTCTCTTACATGAGAACCTCTTCTCTCTTTCTCTGGCACAAAATAGGAGATAGATAAATAGGAAGGAGGGAGAAGTTCAAATAACTCCCTAAATTATCTATTGTGTTGTTTTGAAAATATTTTAAGACAAATGCTAATTTCTTTCATGTATATAACTCGTGAGTGAGTGTGAGTGACTGTGGGAAGGGAAATATTCCCTGCACACAGGATCACTGAGAAAGAAAGAAGGCACCGGCCACAAGGACAATGCCCACTATTTTTTATACCCCATTCTGACATCGGATCTAGGCCATCCTACCAAAAACCTGCTTTATCTTGTGCCAGAAGGACTGAAGATACCATTCTCTGATTGGCATCAGGCACAGGACTCAGAAGCTGTTGTGCACATGGGTCCTGGCCATGACTGACAGGTAATGCCCTTCTTATTTCTCTTTTTATTTAATCTGGCCCACAAGCCTATTGGTTGATGCCACTCACACCCAGGTTGGGGCTTCCCTCTTCAGTAAATCTATCATCTACACGGGTTGCTAAAGCAATCAGTGCACTAATCTAGTGTCACACACCCATGGTCCAGTATCACACACTAATGGGCCAATATCACACACCCATGATCCAGTCACCTCCCCAAGTCCCCACCTATGAGCGCATGAGGCTTTGGGTGACATCCAGATATAAACCATTACACTTAGTTTGTTGAGAATTTTCAGCATAAGTGTTGAATCTTATCAAATGCTTTTTCTGCCTCTGTATTGAAGTGGTCATTTTTTTCTAAGCTTTTATTATATTAGTGTGGCCAATTACTTTGGTTTTGAATGTTAAGCTGACCTTTCATTCCTGGGAATAAATCTCATTTGGATGTATTACTTTTCTGTATATTTTTGCATTTGTTACTTTTCTATAATTTTCTTTCCTTGTGATGTCTTCACTGGCCTTTGGTTCTAAGACTTATTGTAGGTCTCATAAAAGAGTTCCTTCCTCCTCTATTTCTGAAGGCATTGGGGAGGGGATATAAAATTGTTATTCCTTTTTCTTAAATGTCTTATAAAGTTAAAATGAAACTTTCTGGCTCTAGATTTCTTTGTGAAGTTTTTAATAATTAATTTTCTTTCATAGATATAGGACTGTACATGTTTTCTGCTTCTTATTTTCTAGCTATTTTTGCATTTTAAATCAATTTTTGGAGGTATAATTACACACCTCTTATTACATACATGTAATTTATACATACCAGAGGCTTATAGTTCAATACATTTTGACTCCATGTGTACTTCTGGAGCTCTGTTTTTGATTTTGTTTTTGAGACAGAGTCTTTCTATGAAGTTCAGGTGGCCTTGAACTCACTATGTCGCCCAGGTTAAGCTTGAACTTGCAGCGATCCTTCTGCTTCAACCTCTTGAGTGCTGGGATTACAGGTGTGTGGTACCACACCCAGCTGAAGCTCTTTTTCTGCATAACTCTATTCTTTTTTTTGGTACTAGGGCTCAAACTCACAACCTTGTACTTTCGAGGCAGGCGTGGTGCCACTGAGTTAAATCTCTGGCCCTGCGTAGCTCTATTCTTTCCAATACATGGCCCACCAAATTTACCTTACCATGCCTGACTCTGACTTCCTTCTCTCTGATTCCAAGACATTGCCACACACTACCTGGTCCTCTTCCCTCTGCACTGGTCCCGAAGGTACCTCAGGAGTCACCTGTTAGTTTTCCTTCTCTCCCAGATCCCTGTTCTGTGTGCCTCTTATTAAATGTCTATGAACATTTTCTCACAAATTTTGTCCAACTTCCTGGTTGTTTGTGGTGGGAAAGCAAGCTTAGTATGAATTAGTCTAACATGTCCTCCATGGTTGACTTTTCCATTCCACTTCTCAGTATTATTTCTTAATAGTTTTTCTAAGGATTACAATATGCATCTGTAACTTATGATAAATAGGACTATTCCATGCAAAATGGAAGGAACTTTCAATGGTATAATTTCATTTATCTATCATTTTTCATGTTATTGTTTTATATTTCAAGTATCAATAGGTTGCACATTTTATAGGTCAATGTCACAAGTTTTACATTAGTCAGGTTGTCTCTTAGAGAAGTGAAAGGAAGGACTAAAAATCTTCCATTCATCCTAAGTTATGATTTCCACTCATCTATCTTTCTACTTGGAACTCTAACCCTGCATCTGATACTCTAGATGCTCATCTCCAAGAAGTTCTTTCAGCTTTTCTTGCAGGGCAGATCTGCTTGGAATTAATTCTTTCTGCTTAAAAAAAATTGTCTGAGTATCTATTTTACCTTAATTTTATTTATTTATTTACTTATCATAAAATGCACACAATATATTTACCATCCTAATCATTTTAATATGTGTAATTCAGTAGCATTAAGCACATTTGTAATGTTTTATGACCATTATCACTATCTGGTTCCAGGACATTTTTGTCACACTGAAGGGAAACCCTATGCACACTAAATGGTCATTCTTCATTTGCTCTTCCACAGCCCTTGGCTACCGAAAATCTGCTTTTTATCTCTATTGATTTGTCCATTCTGAATATTTCTTAGAAATGGAATGTTACAGTATGGGGCCTCTTGTGTCTGCTTCCTTTACTCAGCATCATATTATGAGACTTCCTCCATCTTGCAGGATGTAGCTGAATAATGAATAATATTCCATCATATGGCCAGATCATATTTTGTTTATCCATTCATCAGTTGATGGGCATTTGGGTTGTTTCCACCCTCTGGCTATTGTGAATAGCACTGCTATGAACATGTGTGAGCAAGTTTTTGTTTGAACACCTGTTTTCAATTATTTTGGTTATATATATCCAAGGTTGGAATTGCTGGATGATACGGTAATTCTACGTTTAACTTGTTGAAGGACTGCAAAATGGTTTTCATAGAGACAGCACCATTTTACATTTCCACCAGCAATGCTTGAGGGTTCTAATTTCTCTATATCCTCTCTGCTATTTTATTTCCCATTAGTCTTTGAATAATATTTTCATTGAGTTTGTAATTCTGGACTATTTTTTTTTCAGTACATTACCCAGAATGATTGTCCCATTGTCTTTCGGCATTCATGGTTCCTGGTGAGAAGTCTATGATAAATACCTGGTTTTGTTCCCCTTCTAGCTGTGTCTTTTCTTCCTCTGGCTATTTTCAAAATTTTTCATTATCCTAGCCTTTCAGTAGTTTGACTAAGATACTACTAGGTGGAACCTCATGAATCCTACTTGGGGGAGTGGTTTCTTCGAGCATCCTGAATCTATAAGTCCATTTTCTTAAACTGAATTGGGAAAATTTTGTCCATTATTTCTCCAATTTTTTCTTCCTTATTCTCTCTTCTCTTCTCCCAAGAATCCATTCACACATAGTAAATTGCTTGATATTGTTGTTAAGGCTTTGTTTGCTTTTTTTTTGTCTTTGCTCTTTGGATTGAATAATTTCCATTGCTCTGTTTTAAAGTTCATTGACTCTTCTGACAATTACAATCTTCTGTTAAGTTCATCTAGTGAATTTTTCCTTTCTGATAATATGCTTTTCAGTTCTTCAATTTTCATGTGTTTTTTCCTTATTCTCATTGTTGCTTATATTTTTCTGATAAATTTTCTTCATTTATTCATAACTTACTTTGTATCTTAGGATATATACATACATATATATAATATATATAACTTTTAAATTCTTCTTTTCTATATCTAATATCTGGATCTTCTTGGGGAATTGTTTATATTAGTAAAAGTTCCCCCTTCCCTCTCTCCTTCTCTCCCTCCCTTCCTATCTCTGTCTCTCTGTCTCTGTCTCCCTGTCTCTCTCTCTTCTCTTTCTCTGTCTCTCTGTAAGCCTTGAGTGACATGTTGTGGAGATTTTCATTACCTTGAAGATTGCTAATTTTTGTTCTAGCAAGCAGTGAGATTGCCATACACTTGTGAAGGCTCAGCATTTATATTTTATTGGGATGGGTAGGTAAAGCCCTTACACCTGGGATGTAGTTTTTGCCTTTAAGACATAGTCTTTTTGTGGTTTCCAAAGCAAACCCTAGATGTTAACTAAACCTCTAACTTGGAGAGACTCTAACTTTCTCTCGTCTCCCTTCTTGGGGCAGTAGCTGACACCTCTCCTGGGCGTCTGCAGCCTCTCTGGCTGCATCCTCCTGAGTTCATTGGGCTCTGCCTTACACACGTGTAGTTCCGGGGCCAGCCAAGGAGTTCAGGGGGGCTGTGCAGGCCATGAGGCTGTCTGCTTTGCTGTAGCTTCATCCCTGATTAGATTTCTTCCCTTGGTTCTCAGGTCCTCTGGCAGCCGTAAGCCCAAAGACTGCAGTTTGGACTTGAGTTCTGGCTCCCCGGCTTGCCTTGGGGAAAAGCTGAGCCCTGTAGGATCTTACAATACTTGTCTCCTTTTTCAAGGATTGAATCCTCTCCACTTTCTGCCTACAGTTTATTTCCCTGTCATGCCTTCCAATAATTGTTTTTTTTAAAAAAACATGTATTTTATCCAAAGTAGAGTTAGTCTACAAGTTACTCATCATGTCTGGAACTGAAACTTGGTGGACATTGTTTGAGCTAAATCTCTGCTCACACCTTGCGTAATTCCTTTAGGATAAATTCCTAGGAGTCTGCTGATTACAGTGTTGCTGACTGTGAGGTTCTGTAAGGTGGAGGGCGTGTTGTCATTCCCTGCTACACTTTGTGGAGCCCAACACAGAGCCTGGAATTTACCTGGGCATGAGTGCATTCCTGTGTCATGTGTGTGTTGCCGGAAGTGGAACCCAGGGCCTCACACATGCTAAGCACATACACTACCAAGAGCTGCACCCCAACCACTAGCTAGAGTTCTTTATAAGTTGCTGACAGGCTGTGCACCCAGGGCATGATTTCTACCAGTACTGATCAAAAGAGACAGCACTGAATGTGGGATAAGGCACCAGCCCTTCATCGCTAGGTTTAATTTCCTACCAAAGATGTCCCTCCTGTGAGTTCCGTCTGGCTGGCAGCAGAGGTGACACCAGTACCTTTGTCAGCCTCATTCCCTTGTGACTCATTTCTCACCTTTCAAGTGGCACTTCACAGTGTGGTCAGGGCTTTCAGTTCCTTGTATATTTTCTGTTCTGTAGATGCAAAAACTGAGGCTCAGAGAGAGATCTTGGCCACTTCCACTAGCTAAGAAGTGGCCAAGGCAGAGCTGGAACCTGGGTCTTTTTGCTCCTCATGGATACTCTTTTTTCAGTGCAAGGGATGGACCCCAGGACGCCCTGCTTGCTAGGCAAGCACCCACCACTGAGCCATGTCACCACCTTGGTGACTGCTCTTATTCCAAGCTGCTTGGGGCTTTGAGGTTCTGGGAAATCCCGCCTGAAGTTGTCTCAGCCCAAGGGACAAGGCAGCTGGATTCTAGACTGGCTCCTTCCTGGAACACCTAAAATTGTCTCTTAATGATTTAGGGGCCAGATCTCATATTGCCTTGGTGCTGTGAGACTTGCCACAAATAAAGCTGATAGACTCAACCATCAGGAGATGCGATGTTTGACTCAAGTATTGGATTCTCTCTTTTTCTTTCTTTCTTCCAGCTGGAAATGAATCTGGCCAGGACAGGAAATGAATCTCGAGGGCCCCCATATGGGCAAGGGCAGGCCTGGGGCACAGTGACTTAGCTAGTGCATCCAAGCATGGAGCCGACTGATTTGTTTCCAAGGCGAGGCTGCCCTCTCACCCCGGCTCTAGCTCTGTGTTTGAGTCCGTTTGTGTTTGGGATGGCTGAGGGTTCAAAGCCAGACGGAGTACTCCTGGGAGGAGGCTGCGGCCCCTGGCTGATCTGCACAGCTCAGCATTTTAGGGAAATAATTCCCAGTGATTCTGCTGATATCTCTGAGACTCGCCTTCCATGGTTGTCATTGAAGCTAAGGACAAGCAAGAGAGCCACTTCTTAAAATGAACCAAGTGCCCAGGGCATTCCAGATATTGTGCTGGACACTTGGGTCACTTGATAAAAAGGGAAGCTCAGGAGCCCTGGGATGTAGAGGTAGAGAAGTGAGCAGATAATCCCACTGTTATAAAAGAAGGGCTCTGCTAAAGTTCTGTTCAAGATGTCATGGGTCGATGCCTGGGGTGGACCTGGCCCTCGGGATCCAAATCAGCTCCCTTGCTCAGCTCCTCATCTCTCTATGAGTCCATGTTTCCCCTGCACTGGTTCCTTCCCATCATCCCGTAAAGATACTCAAGTATCTCTTACCTGCAGGAAAACATCACAAGGGCTGGGCTGCAGCTCAGTGGCAGGGCACTGACCCACCAGGCATGAGGTACTGGGATTGATTCCCAGCCTTGGAAAACCAAACCAGAGCCGATCAGACTGAATGTGCACACCCTTTACCACTGCCTCGTCTCTGGCTTCCTTTCTTATCCAAGCTGCTTGCAGGAGCTGCCCACTTTCTGTGACTCAGTTTCCTTGCCGCCAGAGTCTTCTCCAACTTGTGAGGTGACTGTCTTGTTTGTACCTGCAGGGCTTGAGTTTCTGGAGGTGGCCACGTGGTAACACAAAGAAGTCAATCCCACTGCGAGAAGTTAGTGCTTACATTTCCTATGAGCACGGGGACTTGGGCAGGAGGCAGAAGCAGGACGAAGAGAAACCCAAGGCCATAGCCTTCCTTGGGGTTTCTGCAGGAAATGCAAGGAAGAGCAAGTGAAAAGCTTAGGAATGGCCAGCTTGCGTCCTGCTGTCAGGATGTGGGTGAGGGAGGCAGCCTTTAGGAGCCTGGTGACCTGCCACTGGGGTGATCTGGGGCTGAGGAAATATTGTCTCTGTATGTGAGAGTTAGGGATGGGGGTGGTTGGCTTGCATATGAGCCATGCTCCGAAGAACATTGTTTCTTATATTTAGGAATTAGCTATTCCTGGAAGGAATAGTCTCTTCCTGGGTTTATAAGATTCCCAAGCTGGGAGCCGGGGATTTAACTAAGTGGCACCATGCCTACCTCTCAAGCACAAGGTCCTGAGTTTGATCCCTGGTACCAAAAAAAAAAAAAAAAAATTCCCAAACTGGGCATGGTGGCAAATGCCTGTGACTCTAGTACGTTGGGAGGCGGAAGCAGGAGGATTGCAAGTTTGAGCCCTGTGTGGGGAACTTAGTGACTTAATAAGATCCCGTCTCAAAAATAAATAAATAAATAAATAAGGCTGAGAATATAACTTAGTGTGGAGGTTCACTTCCGCATAGGTTCAGTCCCCAGTAACACACACAGACACACACACACAGACACACACACACACACACGCACACACACACACAGATTCTCCCAGATGTCCAACGGCATAACATACAGAAAAGAAAACACATGAAGAATATACTTTCTGCTGTCTTCTCACGAATGAACTCCATGCAGGTTCGGTCGTTCTGCTGACTGGTCTGGAACCTGGAATGTTTCTTGAATGAATGAATGGATGGACAGATTGCCCTTAAAGGCACTGTCCCATGTGTGACATGGGAGATTCTGATCATCCCCATTTTATGGATGAGCAACTGAGGCTTAGAGAAATGCTGATACTGTCTATGTGAGGCCCTGCTGCAGCCACCAGAGGAGGTGAGGACAGTGACAGGGAACAGGAAGGTGTCCGCCTCTCCTGCCAGCTCTTTGGCTGGCTGAGGTTGGGGGACATCTCCTTAGCCCTGCCCATGCCCACTCCTAACACCTTCATCTCTGCCCGCAGGCGCCTTGCAAACTGTGGGGCCTGGCCAGCTGGAGGAGGGGCAGCTCAGGGTGGGTTCCTTCCACCATCTGCTCCTGCTCAGCGGACACCAGGCTTCGAAGTGAGTTCCTGGGCCTTTGATCCTCCATCTCCACCTGGAACTCATCCAGCCACTGGGATGGGTTTTGTTGTCAGATGAGTATCTTTCGTCACCTCCTGTCATGCGGCGTGGGGCTGTAAATATCCGCAGATGTCATCTGCCTGCTTTTTCCTGGAAAGTGCTCACCCAGGGCTGGCCCAGGTCATGTAGTGCAGTGCATGACTGGTTTGTCCGCACATTCAGAAACTCCACACTCCACACGGCCACTTCTTCTCTGTCCCCTGGCCTCTCACACGGGGGCCAGAGTGACACCACGGGGGATGATTGCTAAGTGTATGAGTTTCCTGAGCCTCCCCAGTTAGAGCATGTGCCCAGGGCCTGCCAGGACCTTCTAGTCGCTTCTGTTTCTCTTCCTGGGCTCTCCAGGACTTCAGTGTCCCTGGGACCTCCATGCCTGTACTGTGGGGACACAGAGGTTGGAATGGGGACCTTCAGGTCCCTCCAAGGGGGACTGTTGGAGGAGGTCTGTGGGCTGTGAGCCCCCCATTCTGCTGGAGCCTGGAATGCTGGGGTGTCCTGATTTTGGGGTGCAGGCATTGGTGGTGGGGTTCAGCTTCAGGAGCCATGTGCTGTGTATTCTGATGCTTTTTCAGCCACTCAAACTCCCTGGCAGGTGGGGGAAGGAAAGCGGGGTCCCTGCCCCCAGCCACTAACTGTGGAGGTGACGTCACAAAGCTAGGAGAGCGAGCCCACCCAGCACCCTCCTGCCTCTGCAAGGGGTTGATGCTCTCTCCTCCCCAACACATGGAGATGTGTACCTGGATCCTCAGTCCTCAGTGGAAAGATTTTTGCTGCGGGCCTGGTTCTCCTGCCCAGGGGAATGTGATCAATAAACCACATCTGGCCCAGGTGCATGGGGCTTCAGTCTGCTCCTGACTTGTCTTTCAGGAGATGAGCTCCAGTTAAGTCATTCTTCCTGTGCCTTACATGGTGGCCTACACCTATAATCCCAGCACTTGGGAGGCTGAGGCAGGAGGATCTCAAGTTGGAGGCCAGTCTGGACTTTATAGTGAGTTCAAGGCCAATCTGGGCTACACAGTAAGATTCTTTCTCAAAAACCAAAAAAACCCCAACATGCCTGCCTAGCAAGCACAAGGTCCTGAGTTCGATCCCTGGAACCAAAAAAAGAGAAAAAAACCAAAGAAGCAAAAACATTATCCTTCCTAATGTCCTGTGGCTGACCCAGGCCAGCTTTTGGTGCCTTGGGAGTCTAGAACGTCCCCCCTGTACCATTTGAACAGGCTCAGCCTTGGGGCCTGGGCAGGGGAGGGCCACTTTTCCTTGGTAGCCTTCCACTTGGTAGCCCCTTTTCCTCCCTTGCTCCTGGGTAGGACAGCTCTGGGATGGATAGCACTGGTGACACAAGACACCAGGCCCCTTCCCATGTCACCAGGAGCCATGAACAGAGTGTGGTGATTTTATAAACAGGACGAGCATGGTGCAGGGCAGTGTCACCTTCCCGGGGGCCTGCATGTGTCCCACAGAGTGCCAGAGTGAGCCAGGGCAGCTGGTGGGGACAGAGATTCTCCACCTTCCCTCTCCTTGTCGCCTGACTTACCAACTGCCTTACTCAGGTGGCTCAGCTTCCCAACTAGAGCTCCAGCACCATGGCAGATGGGTCATGTGTCATTTGTCATTTGCCACCCCCAGTTTCACCCTGCTGAGCGATCCCCTCCTCCAGTTGGACTGTGGAAAGGCTTCAGGCTTTAGCAAATCTGACCACAGCTCACCATATATGCAAAGTACTTCCTGCCTGAACCTCAGTTTCCTCACCAGCACTTGTCTCGAAGAATTGTTAATTATATTGCTTTTTTTTTGGTGGTAGTGGTACTGGGAACTGAACCTAGGGCTTTCACACTGAGCTTCATCCCCAGCTCTTTTTTTATTTTTATTTTTTTTGGACAGCATCTTGCTAAGTTGCCAAGTTTCCTAGGCTGGGCTCAAACTTTTTTTTTTTTTTTTGGTACTGGGGATTGAACTTGGGTCCTTTCACTTTCAAGGCAGGCGGCGGAACCACTGAGCTAAATCCCCAGCCCTGGGCTCATACTTTTGATTCCCCTTCCTCAGTCTCCCAAGATGCTGGGATTACAGGCATTCATCATGACAACCAGCTCACAATGCATATTTTTTTTTTGGTACCGGGCATTGAACTCAGGACCTTGCATTTGCAAGGCAGGCATCAGAACCACTGAGCTAAATCCCTGGCCCTCACACTGCATTTTAAATCAGATGACATGGCACATAGTAGGCCCATATTAAATAGTTTTCGTGCTATCATTATTCCCCAACTTCCCCAGTGCTAGGTACAATGGTATTAGACATGCACACTGACTGGTTTTTGTGTCTTCCCCTTCGGGATATGGATGTTTAGGACCAAGATGGACCCTAAGACCTTGGTTATGTCCGTGTGTGTGTGTGTGTGTGTGTGTGTGTGTGTGTGAGAGAGAGAGAGAGAGAGAGAGAGAGAGAGAGAGAGAGAGAGAGAGAGAGAGAGAGAGAGAGAGAGAGAGAGAGAGAGAGAGAGGGACTCAGTCTCTGTGTTTCTTTTGCAAGGTAAGGATCCAATGCTGTGACTGGGACTTGGGGACCTGCAGGTGGCATGGACAGAGTTGGGGTTTGAGGCAGGAGGTTGTGCCTTTTATAAGTCACCTGCTTGCCAGTTGCTCCTCTGCAAAGGAGGTCACAGAGACAGCATTGAGGGGTGCTCTCTCTGATGTCTGTGACACCCCCTGCCCCAGGCCTGTACACCCCACTCCCTGCAGCAGGGCTTGGCGCTATGGAGAGGCCACCATGACAGTGATGAGCTCTGGTTATTGTCAGCCCCCAGAAGAAAGAGGCACACCTTCCTGTGAGGCCATGTCTAGACATGAGGTCGGGTATAAATTAGGGAGACAAAGCAGCGTGCTCGATGGTTAGACCATAAAACTTTAACAAGAGGTTTCTGTGTCTTGAACACATGCAGGGAAAGATGGTGGGGTTATGAGGGGAACATCTCACTTCTACCTTGCTTCTCCACGGGACATGGGCTCCGCAGGAGTGGTAGTGCCTGGCGCTGCTTTCCCTGGACCTGGTACTGGGGCTGTGATCCACTGTGCTGGGAGAACCTGGGTCAAATCACAGCCTCACAGGGCCTCAGTTTCCTCATCTGTAAAATGAGGCCTGGAGCTGGACATGGTGGTGTACATCTGTGATCCCAGCATTCTGGGAGGCTGAGGCTGGAGGATCACAAGTTCAAACCCAGCCCAAGCAACTTAGTGATTTAGTGAGGCCCTGTCACAAAGTAAAAAATAAAAAGGGCTTAGGATGTAGCTCAATGCAAAGGCCCTGGGTTCATCCCTAGGGTGGGGATGGAGACAGAGCTGGAGAATCTTTCAGGATCAGGGTAATCCACAGGTGAAGGGCCTGTCCCATAGGACGGCTTCACTGGGATTCAGATGCCAGCCTGTAAACTCAGAGATTTTCACAACTCCTGGTTCAAGTTAGATGTTTTGTACTGGGGTTTGAACCCAGGGAGCACTTTGCTACATCCCCAGCCCTTTTTACATTTCACTTGAGACAGAGTTGTGCTAAATTCCCCAGGTTGGGCTCAA
The DNA here is from genome assembly GCF_000247695.1 of Heterocephalus glaber. Next base: position 15,891,397 of record NW_004624740.1, on the reverse strand, counting down.
AATTGAGATCTTCCTTTCTCAGCCTCTTAAGTAGGCGGGATTATAGGTATGCATCACTGAGCCTGGCTAAAAGATAGGTTCTATTTATTTATTTTATTTATTTTTGGCTATACTGGGAATTGAACCCAAGGCCTCACACAGGCTAGCCAAGTGCTCTATCATTGAGCTGTAAGGTAGATATTTGATGTACAGAACTCAGGAGAGCACTTTCCTTATGATTATAAAGGAAGCCAAATGCAAGAGCCACATGGGGAAGGGACAGAGGTTGGGGGATGGGGTGCCATCCTCCGGCACATTCGTGAGTTCAGCAGTGTGGAAGCTCTGTGAGCCCCATTATTAGGGGTGTTGTGTGGGGCTGCATTTCCTAGGTCGGATTAAGCCACTGGCCACTGGTGATCCTGTCGCTAACTTTCCTCCCTTCCTTGGGGATCGGGATGGCATTGAAAGTTCCTATTCTTTCGTAACATGGCTGGCACCTCTGGCCACCAGCCTGTCCTGAAGCTGTCTAGGGGCCCGGCAAGACTCACTCATTGGCATCAAGTCAGAGTAGAAAGGAGCTTGTGAACAACCAAAGAGTCTCCTACTGCTCAGGAAATTCCAAGGGTTTTAGGAGCCCCATGTCAGGAACTGGGGAAAACCCCAAATACATACATTTCATTTTCTCACAGACACGAAGGCCTTCTGAAAGAGCCCTGCAGGCTTCTGTGTGTGCTGAATGCACCCTCCTGGGCCTTAGGTGTGAGGCAAGAAATGCCCTGGTGTCTGGCAGTGACATTCCTCAGTGCCAGCCCCTGGGGTTGTGACATTAGGGTCTGCTCCCAGGGCATCTACCTCAAGGGCTCCATCCTGGCCATACAGGTGCTGGTGATGGCAGAGACTGAGTAGGGTGGCTGAGTTGAGTCACCATTACGCCTTTCCTGTGTGGGTGGACCCTTGGATTGTGGGACAGTTCGCCAGCGTGCGGTGCTCCAGAGCTGTGTGATTCTAGGACTTGTGGACAGGGTTGCATCCCTCACACCCTCTCAGAGAGCACAGGCAGCTGTGATGATGCCAGCTCTTTTCTCGCCAAGCGTTCTGCCATCAGGTCCCATTTATGAGGTGCCCCATGTTCTCGGGAGCCTGTAAATTCTGGAATTCATGGCTCAGACCTTTACCCCTTCCAGCTGAAGTGTTGGGGGCCTCCAAGGACCCCTCCGCTCTTTGCAGGGAGTGTTTGGCTCTGGGTCTCCAGTTCCTATAAGAACCTCCTCCATGTTCTTCATGGCCAAGCATCACCTGCATTTCCCAGCGTAGGGTCAGAATGTTCCTGCCTCACTCTTTGAACAGTGATTTATCGCCTAGGTGTCTCATTCAGTGCTTCTCTAACTGGCTTGGAGATTGCCTCTGTGTTTCTCTTCCTGGCTGGCCTGTGAGGGCTGGATCTTCTCTGATACTTTTTGGTTTGTGAGGATGTCAGAGTGGAGAAAAAAGTGGAGGTTGGAGCTTACAGGCAGGTCTGGCACCATCGCCTCCTAGCTATGAAATTCAGCCTCATTTTCCCCATCAGGGAATTGAGGAAGTGATGCTTACCCTGAAAAAGGTTTGGGAAGTCTAGGTGCTGCTAGAAAGTGCCCAGCTTTGTGCCCAGCACCTGGTGGGTACCTAGGAAATGGGCCCAGTGCCTGAATATGGTCACTTAGAATTATTTCCTTTTACCTTCCTAGTAACCCCATGGAACAGATGGGTAGCATGGTGTGCCCATTGTACAGGTGTGAAAGCTGAGGTCAGGTGGCTGAGTGATTAGACAAAGGCCACATGGATAGTGATTGATATAGACTGGAAACCAGGAATGATGGTTTGTATCTAGATGTCTTCCAAGAGGCTCATAGGTGAGGCTTTTGGGAGGTGATTGGGTTATGGGGGCTTATAGCTGACTTGCTTTTGCAAGGTGGGGCCTGGTCAGAAGAGGTGGATCACTGTGGGTGTGAGCCCAAGGTTGTATCTCCCTTCGTGGCTCTTCCCATGGCCCTCTACTTCCTTTCCACCATGCCATGAGCAGCTTTCCTCTGCCGTGCCCCTCTGCCATGCCATCCTGTCTTGGAGCTCGCTGACCATGGACTGAAACCATGAGCCAAAATAAAATTCTCTTCTTTTAAGTTGTGGGTAATAGGTAATGTGTCTCAGGCAAGAGGAAAGTTACTAAGACACCAGGGCTCACTATTCTTCTGCACTCCACTTGAGGAGGAGGAAATGAATGCAGAAATGGTTGGAAGACTGTATTTTTGCTGGGGTGGGCTGGGCCTCAGGGCTGATAGTGTAGCGGAGACAAGACAGCTAGGTTCATAGCCAAGGCCCCTGAAACAAAAGACAGAGAAACATGTTCATGTTGGGGCCATAATTCATGTCTCACTGCTGAGAAGCTCTGAACCACTGGTGGTACATACATGACTGTCCCACTGGGTAGCATGGGACAGTCCCATGAGGTGGTATGGGACAGTCATGCATGTACCACTGGTGGTTCAAGTTGGCAGGAACATGTTAACAAGAGAAAGGCATACAGTTAATTTAATATGTTTTACCTGACACGGGGACCTTTAGAAACCAAGACCTAAAGAAAGAGGGAAGCCTGTGTGTAATGCTCAGTGTGATGAGGAGTGGACAGTTATGAGGAAAGATGATGGGACAAAGTGGGAGGAGCTAATGGTAACAAACTGGGGAAATGTTATGGTTTAGATCTAAAATGACCCCCCAAAGTCTCCTGTGTGAAAAATGAATGGATCATGGGATGCTATGCTCATCAGTGGATTATTCTATTCATGAGTTTGTGGCTGATGGTGATGTTAGGAGGTGGGGCCTGGTTGGAGGTCACTGGGGTGTGACCTGTAAGGGAATAGTGTTGTGTCTGACTCTTCCTCTCTCTGTTTCTGGTTGCCATGAGATGAGCTGTTTTCCTCTACCGTGCTGTTCCACCATGCCATGTCTGCCTTAAAACTGGCTAACCATGGACTAAACCCACTGAAACCATGAGCCAAGGTAAACCTTTCCTCCTTTAAGTTGTGAGTATTGGGTATTGTGTCCCACCAATGGGAATGTAGCTAATACAGATTAGCTAGCCTGTTTGCTCAGGCTCTTCTGTGTCCCTGTGTCCTCCAAGAGAAAGCCGTTTCTTCCCACTTGGCATAAAGAGGACCCTTCTCACGTGGAGCCTTAGGACTTGCATTAGAGGAAGGTCAGAGAATTCTTTTATGGCTTGCTTCAGGGGAGAAGGGCAGGAAAAGGTCAGAGCGATCTTCCCTTTTCTGCTGGTTTCTCAACTGCCAATGTGCCATATTTTGGGGTACCTTGAACTCTGTGAATAGAGAGAAATGGGGGAGCTGGTTGGTTGGTTCCACTGCAGAATAGGTTTTCAGAGGTCTCATTCAGAGACTATAAGCAAGGATGGATTTCAGGGCTATTGGGTCACAGGCTGGACTCCTGGATAAGGAGTGTGTATGCATGCATGTGTGTAGATGTATTGTGTTTATGATATACATATGTGCTAGCATGTATAGGATGAGTGTGGTAATTATGCACGATTATGTTGTATATTCACATATGCACACATGTTGGTGCAAGGGGTGTGTATTATCTGTTTATGATCTGTGTCTAAGCACATAGGGTCAGCTACATGGCCACAAAAGGAAACAATTGACATTCTACAGTGTGCTGTGTTGCTAAACATCATATACAGTAGATGTATTCAAAGCATTTTCTTTTTGGTACCAGGGATCGAACTCAGGACCTTGTGCTTGTGAGGCAGGCGTAGTGCCACTGAGCTAAATCCTCGGCTCAAAGCATTTTTGACTTAACAATATTTTTAACTTAACATTGGTTTATCAGGCTGTGACCTCATCCTAAGTCAAAGAATACCTGGATTGTTAGTGTGAATTGTAAAGCATAGTGTATCTACAGGATGTGTGTGCACGTGTGTTTGTGTGTGTGCATTAGTGTGCAAGGTGTGAGGTTTGTGTGTAGTGTGTGCAGATGTAGAGCATGTAGTGTGCATGTAACAAGCCCTCAGTGACCTTCTCTTGAGCCAGTCAGATCCCCCTGAGAAAATGTGTGTAGTCTTGGACCTGGAAGGTATAGATCTGGTCCCCTGCCATTTGGAAGCTGGGTGGGGAAATGAAGGCAGGCGGAATGTGTTGACATCCAGGATATAAATTTGCAACGGATTCGTCAGTTTTCAGTGTGACTCTCAGACCTCCCAGCATAGTTGGTGTTTTTTTAATCATGGAATCCTTGGGTTTTTCACATGAGTGTCCAAACTTTTGGCCTGCCTGGACTGCCTTGAGTGAAGAGGAATTGTGGTGGGCCAATTATAAAACATATAATATATAATATGAAATGTAATACAATACATAATATAGTGTATATAAATAACAAAACTTCCTTTATTTGCTGTGTTTTATTACAACATTAAAATGAAACAATACAACAGGATCAAGTTTAATAATTAAATAGGAAAGCTTGCATGTATGCTTAATAAGAGTAAATGAACATCTGTCTTCACAGTCACACATATGCACAGGTAGGTTGACATGCATATTGTAATTGCTGCATTTAGCTCGTAAGTCACACAAGGGCTTGCAACGCCTGAAACACAAGGATTTTGATTAGACTGACCTTGTGGAAGGCCCAGGAGCCAGAGTCAGCACTGCCCTGGGCCTTCCCCTACCTTCTGTTTCCAAGTCATGAAATTGCATGGAAATTTTCAAGTCATGGAAAATATCACTAGAAATCACATAATAATGTTAAAAGTTTATGGTCTCATGGAGGCATATTACCAGCTGTCCAAGGCTGCTTGGGTTGGACATTGCTGCTCCAGAGAGGGAGTCTCTAGTGGAGGACCCAGAGACTTCCTCCTTTGCAGAGACCCACGCATCTCCATCTGCCTTCACTTCAAGTCCAAGTACTTGCCATTTGGGGGAGGGGTATGCTATGATGTCCAACTCTTTTTTTTTTTTTTTGGTACCGGGGATTGAACTCAGGACCTTGCACTTGCCAGGGCGGTGCCAGAACCACTGAGCTAAATCCCTGGCTCCTATCTCAAGTCTTCTTGCTCAGCTTTCTTGGTGAGTAGAGTCCATCGCCATTTATTAATCTTTTCTGCAGTTTCCTTTATTCTTGTCAATTTCTTTTCTTTTCTTTTTTTGGGGGTACTGGGGATCAAATTCAGGACCTTGCACTTGCAAGGCAGGTGGCCCTCCTTGTCAATGTCTATCTTTAAGGAAAACACACCCTTTTCTGTCACTCTAGTGGAGTTTTAGGGGCATGTAGTGGTAAATGTGTAGCTGCCATCTGTGCCAAAAACAGCTGAGCTGAGGAAATGGAATGTACCCTTGAGGAAGCAGGTCACAGCTCAGGGTACCTGGGTGCGGCAGGGTGCCTTTTACCATCCTAATGGTAAAATTAAACTGAGAGTTTTTAAAACTTAGGTAAGAAATATTTTAATTTAACTGAAAAGTACATAAAACACCCCATGAAAAACTTATATACAGACCACTGAGATTAAATGGCTGCTAGTATTATGTCATATTTGCTTTAGTGTTTTTTTAAACTTTTTTTACTTTGAAACAATCCAGAGCAGTGTATTTTTAAAAAATTAAATGTTACAGGTATGGTTAAAGAGAAGTACAGCTAAAGCTCCATCCTACATACTTTTTTTCTTCCCAAACAGGACACTAGTTGCATGTTTGTATGTGTCACTCCCAGGAAAAAATTTTGTACTTTTATTATACACCTTTTTATGTCTATAAACAAAATATGCTATTGTGTGTTTTAAATTTTTCATTGTGATTATCTGCTGAATTCATCCTTTTTGCAGCTTGCTTTTCACTGAAGATATTTGTGAGATCTACCCACATTGACTGTTTACCCATAGGTTCACTGATTTTTCTTTTTGGTTTGTTTTTGTGGGTACCGGGGATCAAACTTGGGTCCGCTGTGCTTGTGAGGCAGGCACTGGAACCACTGAGCTAAATCCCCAGCTCCGGTTCATTGATTTTTAACTGCTGTATAGTATTAGACTATACAGCTCTCCTACAGTTTATCCTTTTACTGAAAGATATATTGCTTCTACTTCTACTATCGCAATTGTAAGCAGAGCTGCAGAGAATACCCCTGGGTCCTTGTACATATGACCAAAAGCTTTCCCAAACTGAAAATTCTTATCTTTAACTCCTAAAAATATTGTCAATCACCCTGTAAGCTCAGCATTCCAATTTCCATTCCAAAAACCAAAATTTCCCATACTCCTAGCCAATATTTGGTGTTACTAGACTTAGTAATTTTTACACATCTATAGCTGAGAAATTGTGTGTCATTACAAAATTTACATTCCTCTAATATTTCAGTTTCAGCTTCTTTCAGTTTCTGTTTGTCCCCAAATTATATATTTAGTCATGACCTTAATGACAGCTTAGCAGGGTATAAAATGCTAGATTGGTAGTTATTTTCTCTCTGCGCATTGGACGCATTATACCATTATCTTTTGGCCTCTGTTGTTGCTGTTAGATTATCTTTAAAGGTGATTCATTCTTCTTCTTTGGTTGATTGTAAGATTTTGTCTTTGTCCTTGGTGCTCAGCAGATTTATTGTGATTCATCTAGGTATGGATTGACTTAGTTATCTGGGGATCATTGTAATTCCTGAATCCTTATGTGAGAATTCTTATATTCAAATTAATTCTAGAAAACCCTTAGACATTATTTCTTCAGAGTTTGCCTCTTTACTATTTTCTTTTCTGGAATCCTGTTATACAGCATGTAACCTCAGTGCATTCTCTGAGTCTCTTTTTTTATATTTCCACCTTTTCATTTGGGGCAGTGTTACCAGATCCAGCTTTTATTTTATTAATCTCCTTAGCAGTGTTCAATATACCTTTTAATCTGTCATAATTATATTATATATTTATATAGTTATATAAGCAGATATGATATACTTAGCTTTTTAAAATTTCTGTCCTATTTTCAACTCCTTTGAGCTCTTTGATATTTGAGAATATTCTTCTTTTATATATATATTTCATATTTTCTTTTCTAGTAGAATTTTATTTATCTATTTTGGGGAGGTTCTTAGTTTTTAGTTTGAGTCAGGGTCTTGCTATGTAGTTCAGGTCAGGCTTCAAACTCATGATGATTCTCCTGCCTCAGCCTCCTGAGTGCCGGGATTACAGGCATGTGCAACCATGCCCAGCAGAATTTTATTTTCTTGTGTTGTTGTGTCTTTAATCTTCCTGATTGTTTTATTTACTCCCTCACTATGGCAGCTGAGTCTTTTTGTTTGTTTTCTAATTTTTTTTATAGTGATCTCGTTTTTGTCCCCGTTTGTTTCCCCGTGGGATTCCTTTGTAGCCTGTGTTATGAAACCATATTTCTGTAGTTTTATAAGGCACTCCAGAGTACCCCTCAGCAGGAATTGATTTTATGTTACTTCCTTGGTTTGTGGGTTTCTGAATACATGTTAGTGTGCTTCTAATGTTAATTCAAACCCAGCTGCATATAAGGTACATGACTGAGGTTTGGATGTATCAGGGGAGATTTTCTGTTTAAACTCAGGCAAAAGAGAGAAGCTGCCTTGTTCCTTTCCTGTGGTGATGGGCTGACAGTTTTCTAGCAAACATTTTGTGGAGGCTCTGCCACTTCTCATGTCCTGGATCACAAAAACTCATGGATATAAAAACCCCACAATGAAGCAGCTAGATTACTATAATGGTACCACACACACAAACACACACACACACACACACACACACACACACACACAAGGTCAGCTACAGCACCTGTTCCTATAGTAGCATCTTTATCTTTAGTTTGCTCTTTATTCTTACAAGCACCTCCTTTGTTTCTTGGGAACTCATCTATGCATTGAAAACAATGTTTGGTATATTTCATCCAGCATTTCAAAGGGATTGCAGCAGGAGGATTTTCCAATTATCTTATACATCATCTTGTTAGAACCAGAAGTATTGTCTTAACCTCCTTGAGCCTCAACTTGTCCCTCCCCTCCCTTTCACTCCTCCTCTTTCTTTCTCTCTCAGCCTTGTGCACGGACTCCATTTAGCTATATCCTTAGCCACAATTTCTTAATTTATAAAGTGGTATAAGTGTTGCCTTTCACAAGAGTTATCAAGCCACATGGTAAATGCTCAATAAATGCTAACAATAATGATTATTATTATAACATGTATTTTTTCCTTGCCATTGTTGTGTAGCTTGGTTGGAAACCTTTGAAAAATAAAATAGCTAACTTTCTCCTAGTGTAAGTTGTGATCTTTATGCTAAAGTTATCTTGAGAAGATGGTGAGAAAAAGGCAAGGAAATAAAAATTTAGTATTCACATTAGTTATCCTGGTCACATTACTATATATTATCTCAAATCATCCATAAAATAACCCCTTGATGTCAGATAGTGTGGCAGTCAGTATAGACTAGGTCACACTTTAGTAATAAAGAGTTCCAAGATTTCAGGGAGTTCACGCAATGGAAGTCCCTGCCTTGCCCATGCTTCATGTCCACCATATATACATGGAAGACTTAATGTCACATTGCTCCTTAGGGCTTCCATTATACAGAAGTTCCACCACCTTGCTGTTATACTCTCTGAAACAGTTGGGAGATTAGGTAGCTGCACACAGTCTTTTCATGGTCTCAACCTCTCATAACTTATTTATGCAAACCAGCCATGTGACCTTGGCCAACTCTAAGGTGTCAAGAAAATATAGGTGGGCTGGGGATTTAGCTCAGTGGTTCTGGTGCCTGCCACGAAAGTGCAAGGTCCTGAGTTTAATCCCTGGTACCAAAAAAAAGAAAGAAAATATAGGGAAGAAAATGAAGTATTTGGTGACTCCAGCTGTCTCAGCCACAGGTAGAATAGAAAGAAATTGACTTTTACCAGCCCCTTCTAAGTGTCCACATGGTTCTGGCTATGCATCTCGCATTCTCTTTCAACTCTCAGCAATGTTGCAGATGAAGAGACCATGGTTGAGAGATGTTAAGAAGCCAAGGTGAGACAACAGCATATGTTAGCACTGGGCCAAAAATGTGTATTTTACTTTTTGCCTCCACATCATATATTTCCACCATGGGACTAGAAAGAGCCAAAAAGAGAGGAACAGCAGAGGCGGAAGAGGCCAAGAGAAGCCTAGAGAGCAGCTCTGGACACGTTGGTGGTGGGAGGTGATGCTGTCTCTCTTGTTTGAGCCCCAGGAGCAGCAAGGTGCTGTGTTAGTCAGCTTTCCATTATTGTAACAAAATAGCTGAGCCAATCAACTTGTAAAGAAGAAAGGCTGATGATCTTGGCTCACAGTTTCGGAGGTTCCAATGCATGTTCAGTTGGCTCCATTGCCCTTGGGCCTTGTGTGAGGCAGTGCATCTTGGCAAGCAGTGCATAGTAGAGGATGGTGAGGAAGGGTCCTTGGTCCCCTTATTTCCTTCAATGGCACATCCCTGTGTATTAGCATCCCTGGAACAAAATACCTAACACTAGAAACCTAAAGGAGGAGAGGTTTATTTTGGCTCACAGTTTGAGTCCATGACTGGCTGGCTCTAAGGTAGAAATATCATGGTTGAAGGGCGCAGCAGAGCAAAGCTGCTTAGTTTGTGGTGGTCAGGAAGCAGAGCAGGAGAAGAGTGCCAGAGCAGAATATATAAACCCCAACACTACCCCTCGGTGGCCCACCCAGACAGGCCTGGAAGTGTGCTGCACTAATCCCCTGGGTGGATCCCAAAGCCAATCAAGTTGACACCCCCCCCAACTGCCACACCCAGTGGCCTGACTTCCTTCCACTAAGCCCCACCTCTTAAAGATTCCATCAGCTCCCAATGGCCATGGGCCAGTGACCAAGCTTTAGGATATGAGCCATTGGAGAACATTACGGATCCAGACAATAGCACAGCCCAAGGAGCCATGGAGCCAGCCAGCTGCATAGGATTTTCTGCCTGGGCCAGATACCCGCACACTGGGGACATGATCCATAGTCAGGCATGAATGTTGTATGATAAGTATGAATTTGGGTCCCTTGAGTCATGGGCTGTGGTTCCACAGGGGCCACCAAGCCTCCCCTGGGGCACTGGCTTGGGAGCTAGAGTACTGGGAAGGGTGTGGTCCTCATGGTCACTCTCTTCTGCATCCCAGCCTCAGTCATCAATCTCACCCCTCCCTGCTTTTTGCACAGCTGCCTTGGGCAAGATGCTGGGGACTTCATTTGACTCATCTGGGTCTCCAGAATCCTGTCCCCGAAGACTGGCTTGGAAAGGCTCTCTGTTCTGCCAACCTGGAGCTGCCTGGCCTGTGGGGGACTGACCATGGGGAGAGGGTAGCTGTGATGGAACCTGTGTGACTGACTCTGGGATGAGTCAGCCTCTAAAACTGAGGGCAGAGGGTGGTGCTGGGGGCAAAGGGATCTCAGTGGGTCTGAGATTCTCTGGGATTCTAGGATTCATCTTCACCCTCTGGCCTCACTAACCCTGCAGAGGAACCAAGCTGAATTCTCAGTTCCTGTCCCGGCCGGAGCTGGAGGCTGTCTGCTTTGCACAGTGGAGTTTGCAGACCAGACTCTGTGAGACATGGAGAAGAGTGGGGACTGCGGTTCTGAGCCCAAGCTAGGGGTCCCCCCCACCGCCACAGGCGACTCTACAGGGGCCCCCACCAGCCAGCCCTGCCTCTGCCACCAGCAGCTGCAGGGAATGGGACTGGGGCTGCATTTATAGAATTCCTGTCTGCAAAGGCCATGCAGTTGTTTTAGATTAGCATACAAATCGACATTAGCATTGTACATCTGTTGTTAATCCACGTCCCTGTGGAAGGGAGATGCCAACACGTCGTTTATTAGGCACGTCGATCCCATAATGTCCTTTCTCGCTGCCTTTGTCTTCGATCGGAGGCCATAATGGGTTCCAGGATGTCTTTTATTTTGCTACAGACCACGTTTCCTTCTGCCTAACAGATCAGGACGTAATGGATTCCAGGATGTAATTTATGCTATTTTGGAATCAGACTCTCTACTATTAATTCTGAAGCCTTTGGGAAAATCCCTAGCAAGGCCACAGCCCTACATGCACCCCATGGTCATCAGACAGGCACCAGGAACCAGCACAGTCCCTGGGTTACAGGGGAGGAAGGAGCCCAGACTGACAGCTTCCAAGTCAGCAAATTCCAGGCAGGCGTAGGCAGAGGCTGGAGGGTGCTAGGGCTGGGGGTGGGGCAGACAGAGGAGGCTGAGGTGAGGAATACAGGCAGGGAGGAGGGCCACAGATGGCCTGAAAAACCAGGATTGAGCCAGGCATGGTGGCACATGCTTGTAATCCTAGCAGTCTGGGAGGGTGAGGCAGGAGGATTGCAAGTTCAAGTCCCTCACAACTTAGCAAGACCCTGTTTCAGAATAAAAAAGGACTGGGGATGTAGCTCAGGGTGAAAGCCCTGGGTTTAATCCCCAGTACCCCAAACCAAACCAAGGGATGGGGCTGGTCACAGACTCTGGACATCATTTGGGAAGGCCTTGGAGATGAGATTTTGACCCCGGGCAGGGACGATGGCCATCCCAGGATGAGGAAAATGTGCTGTGAGTGAGCGAGGACTGTGCTAGGGGCCAGCCAGGCCTGGACTGAGGCCCAGACTTGAAGTCCACTCACGGGGTAACCCTGGCGTGGCCACTCCTTCTCGCCAAGGCCAGGCTTCTCTGCCCAAAGCCATCCCAGGCTTGAAAAGGCTGTAGGAAGGCTTGTGTGCTTGTGAAAGTTCTGGGAATGTCCTCAAAGTTTCATTCCTGGGGGTGGAGTGGTGTCCCATGCATGCCCAGCCTGTCCCCAGCCAGAGTGTGTCCCTGACACCTGTGTGCTAACTGTCAGAAGTCACACTCCAGGGCTGCACTGTGTTAGAGAGACGGTGGGTGGGGAGCGTGTGTCTCCCGAAGGTGGCACACACATGGCTCTTATAGCTTGGGCCTTTGAGACCAGGCCCAGCAGTCCTCAGGAGCCTCCTGGCCCAGGGCAGTGCCACCAGAGAGGTTCTTAAGGATGCTGACCTTCTGGGTGGACCTTTGTGTCCCTCCAGCTGTGGCCTCTTTCTGCTCTCTCTCTCTCTTTGGGCATTCAGCCCCTTCTCTCTCTGAGGACTCTGGCCTATGACCTGCCCTATGACCTGCCCGGCACTCCATGTTGGGCCTGAGGGAGCCCCAGCCATGCCTGCCTCCTCTGCCTGCTGCTAGGCCTCTGGGGCTGGGACTGATGTGGCCCTCAGGATAGGGTCTCCTCCACCTTCCCTCAGCCTTTCCTTTTATGATGCAATGTCCACTACTCTCTCCAGCCATCCCAGATGCCTTCCAGGGTGCACCTGTGGGCTGCTCTTAGGATCAGCATTGCTGCTTGGGGCTGTGGTGTTGGTGTTGGGGGACATGGAGCCCACGTTTCTCCTCCCTTCTCCCTAACAGATTTCATCATGCTCACCAGCAGCCCTGAGGCCCTGTGGGCCCATTGCTCTGGGTCCCCAGGACTCCCCAGTTTTCCACAGGAAGCCTATCCCCTGTAGCTGGACAGAAAAGGCCACCTCCTGGGATTGGACAGGCCCTCCCAGCGCTGGTCTTCCAGACCATGTAGCAAGGCCACCAAGCTACTGGGTATCTTTCAAGTTACAGACTGTGTGTTTTAAATTGTAGTAAATTTTATATAAGGTGAAATTGCCCATTTTAGCCAGTTTTAGTGTACAGTCCAGTGGTATTAACATTCACATTGTGGCTGCCCATCACTGCCTTCATGTCCAGAATGTCTCCGTCACCCCAAGTGAAATGCAGACCTTTACAAAGAGGAGGGCGGATTACTGCAAGTTCTGTCTCTAACACACCTTTCTGGGTTATCGTCACCTTTCAGCTATTTTACAACTTTGTTAGGCTGTGCAAAAGTAGGAAAACTGCACATGTCCTTGTCCTCATGAATGTGAGTTAATTGTGTCCAGCAGATGTGATCGATTAGGGCCCAGGGGAGGGACCTGGTTTACATCTCTTTCTAAATTCATTTCAGCCTCCCTCGATTGCCCCCATGAGCCTATGGCTCTATGAATTTGCCTTTGAAATGTTTGTGGCAGGCATCTCCCTGGCCCATTCCCTCTTTAATTGAGGTGTTAAGTAAAAAGCTTTGACATACGTGGTGTGATCAAAAACTATGGTGAACACTTAAATTAAAAAAAAAATTTATTACAACAAAAGACACATTGCCATGAATCCCCCTCAAAGTGCTTCTTGTCACTTCAAACGCACTTATCCCATCATTCTTGACACTTTCTGAAGCAGTTTTGGAAGCCCTCTTTTGTGAATGTCTTTAGTTGTGCTGATGTGGTTGCCTCAATGTCCTGACTCAATTTAAAATGTTTGCCTTTCATGATCATTTTGACTTTAGGGAAGAGCCAGAAGTCTTGTGGTGCCAGATCTGGTGAATAAGGTGGATGAAGACACGCTGTCATGTTTTAATGAGCCTCCTTCTCTGTTGGATGGCACTGGACTGCAGCATTCACTGTATATTTGATTGTACTTCTCAAAGATACATACTGTGTGAGCTGGAAGACTGTGTTCTTGCCCCCAAATCCTTCCTTTTCTCTGCTTCTTGGCTGCCATGAGTTGAACACCTTTTCCTCCACCATGCTCTTTCTACCTCAGAGTCTGGTGACCACGGACTGAAACCGTGAGCCAAAATAAACCTCTTCCTCCGTTCACTGAGTTGCAGGTTTCTGATCTTGGGTCTCAGTGATGGGGAAAGTGGCTAAGACAGATGTGAATACACGGAACCTTGGGAAGATCAAATGACCAGGCAGGACCACAACTGTGGCCAGGTGGCAGTGGCTAAGAAGGCCATCTTGCCTTCTCACTGACATGGAAGTTCAGTGAGGCTGAAGGACACAGTGGTCCCCAGTGAAACAGCAAGACATTTCAGGGGGCCTAGAACTGCTCAATGGGCTTTTGTTTGGTTCAGAAGAAAGGGAGTCATTAAGGAAAAAACCAAAACAATAAAAAGCAAGCATTTGTAGGAGAAATGTAAATAATGCCTGCTGGGGGACAGTTCCTTTGGATAGAAAAATGTACTTGTCACTGAGGAGAATTGGAGGCTGTCCCAGAGCAGACAGGTCACTTTGAGCCTGTCTTGAAAACAAGCCCCATCCAGGGCCTGTGGATGGTGGAATAGGTGCCCAACAACCAGAGGCCATTGATGTGACAGTTACTTCCTCCCCAGGGCCATTCTGAAGACATTGCTCTTTTATGGGACACCCTGTGGCAGAGCAGAACAACATAAGTTTTGAGTCTCTAGGTGTGATATTCACCCTGCTGATCCTCAGTTTTGTCACCTATAAAATGGGGACCATGACACTTTCACTTGAAAAGTGTTGTTGGCTTTGCCCAGCCTGGCCTCAAACTTGCAGTCCTCCTGCCTCAGGCTACCAGAGTGTTGGGATTACAGGCATATGTGGTCACCCCTGGCTTACATCTGGTTTTGTGTGTTACCTCCCACCTTTGTGTTCAGTGATGTTTTCAGTGTCTTAAAATTGGCCACAGTGGGAGAATTTATACCAGGGAAACTGGCAAATGCTAAGAGAATCTGTTGTTGACCATTTACCAGAACACCACTGGTGGTTGTGCATTTGGGATGTTCCTCCATGCCTATGTGTCTCTGGGGTGACGGGATGAGGGAGCACTGGGTGAAAAATCCTGCTTGGGTTGGCTGACCTGCTTGGGGTCCTTTCCTGGAGGCTGACATTAGTGGCTAAGGACAGTCCTGGCTGGCCTGAATGTTGAATTTAAGAGGTTGAGAGTCAAACTCTCCTGGAGGTGACATTTTCTGGTTTTGTTTCTTGCTCAGACAGCAGGATCTTTGGGAAAAGTTAAAAAAATTTTTTTTTCCATACTGGGGATTGAACCCAGGGTCTTGGCACTGAGCTGCATTCCTGGCCCTTTAATTCTTTTTTATTTTGTGACAGGGTCTTTCTAAGTCACTAAGTTGTCCAGCCTGGGCTCCAACTTGTGATTCCAGAGATGGGATTACAGACGTGCACCACACTGCCTAGCTTAGGGGCCATTATCCCATTAAATAAAGTTTGCTTGAACACAGCTCTGGGTTGCTGCTATAGCAGATCTGATAAAAGTGACTAACAGCTGGGTAGCATATACAGCGTGGATATGTTGGACAAAGGAATGATTCATATCCCATGCAGGACGAGACGGGATGGCAAGAGATTTTATCACACTACTCAGAAAGTTTGCAATGTAAAATTTATGAATTGTTTATTTTGGAATTTTCCACTTAAGGTTTTCAAACTGTAATTGGAACTACAGAAAGTACTACTTTGAGTAAGGGGGTACTTTTACAAGAGGATCTAACTGTAGGCCTGACAACTTCTAGAATCTCAATGTAGTGATGAGTGTAAGGGGAAATCAAGATAGCAGCAATAATGGGCATGTGAATTCTGTTGGGGACAAAGGCATAAATATTTCTATTTCTACTGCATTGTTGATGATGTTGTTACTATGCTCACAATAGGAAAAAATGCTGAATGTCAGTTCGAGGATGGGGAAAAATAAGGACTTAATTCTATTACTTGTCCAAATTTGCCACCCCCTGTTTTCTGTCCTTGGACCTTGGCTATGAACCTGGGTTCCAGAGTCAGGGAATCTCAAGGGCCAGCATTGAGCTTTGTCTCTTTCTAGTGCTACAAGTAGTGCCTGATTTGTGCTGTGCAGACGCACTGACTGTAGCAGGTTTGTTGAATGGACGAATGAGTGAATTAAGTTCAGGAAGGTGTGGCAGGGAGCCAGGCCCCACTCCTCCAGCTGTACTTATTTAATAGCACGAACGTGACTTGGCTTTGCCCGACACTGTGATAAGCAGCAACTTTGCACAGAGCACCGCAGGTTGCAAGCGATTCTCCCTGTCTGAGTCAGGGCCTGTCCCAAGCTGCTCAGAAATGGCTGGGATTCATCTCCTCTGCAGGAGAGGGGCTGTGCTCATCACCCTGGGCTTCCCTGCTGCTCGCAGCCCTCCTCCTGGCAGAGCCTGCTGGAGGAGCTGCTGCGGTTTCAGAAAATAATGGACCTGATACTCTTCTGGCCCCAGGAAGAAAGATCTTAAGGATTGTCCTGAAGAGCCATTACACTATCCGCTGAGAATGTCAGGCTATCAGGGAGCGGCCCAGGAAGAGGAGCCATTAGCCCCAGCTGGAATCACCCAGCATGCAGGGCTGAAATGTTATCTGCCCAATGTGGCCCGGATGTCAGACAGACCAGGCCAGTGGGACTCTGGCCAACGCAGCTTTCCAAAGCACGTTGACCTGATTTCCCTTTCTTCCTGAGAGAAACTGACTAGGTCTTCAAGTTCCGAGGCACTGCTGGTGGTGAGATTTGGTGCAAGGACATAGGCAGTGTGAGCAACCTGGGACGCTGTTGTCACATCTGGTCAGTCGGCCTGAGGTCTTCAAAGGCTTCACACACAACCAGACCGATGGCTCAGTGCTGCATGGCATGGCCCCCAGGGGTTCCTGTTTCCTGGCCAACTGGACACTGTGTTTTCCAAGGTCATTTGCCACTGCTCACATTAGAGCAGCCCTACTGGGCAGAGGCTTGAGGTAGCTAAGTTGGACCAGTTGTCTGTGGCCAGGGCCACTGGTGTGATACCACACAGGAGCCTGGCAGAAGCCACCAGTGCTCAGGGGCCAAGAGTGGCTTGAGTTTCTGACCTCTAATATGGCACCCAAGCCTTCATAGCCTCATCCGAGTGAGATCTATCGAACAGCTCACTTGGTGGCTTCTGTCCCCATGGGGTGGACACTTGTGGCTCATGAACATGCTCTAACAGGCTAGAAACTTCCCACAGCCCTTATGCCTTTCTTCCTCTTGTTCTTGTTGGTTACCAGCTTGGGCCTGCAGTTTGGAAGCCAGGCAGGGACTTGGCCATGTGGACACTGACAGGAAGGGCTGGTGATCTCTCTGTGCTCCAAGTGTCTGCAACCAGGACTATTGCCAGGGGAGCAGGAGGCCCTTCCTGTTTTGCCTTCACTTTATTTTGGCTAATTATCTATGGAACCAGGCACCCCATGTGCCAGAGGCACCAGGCTGAGCCCTTTACAGGCCCTTAATCCTCATTTAATCTCCACAACAATCCTGAGAGACCAGTACCACTTTGAGGCAGAGGACACAAAGGCTCAGAGAAGTTGAGTAACTTTTCTGAGCTCATCCAGCTATGAAGTACCCTGGCCAGGACTGGAACCTGTAATGATGACCCACTAAATCGTGTAGCCAAAATCATTTGGCCACTATCTCTTTGGAGATTCTAACCAGGAAAAAAAAAAAAGACTAAAAATTGGGCCAGGGATTTAGCTTAGTGGTTCTGCCGCCTGCCTCGAAAGCACAAGGTCCCAAGTTCGATCCCCAGTACCAAAAAAAAAAAAAAAAAAAAGAGATTCTAACCAGAATGAGACCCAGACTTTGTCCCCAGGAGCTTGTGCCAGTTACCAAAGGGAACGACAGATGCAGATAAACTTGGCTGGTGTCATAGGTGACATAACTGGGAGAACACAGGCTGTGGGTTCACAGGGGGTGTGTGTGCTGCTCCCCTGAAATCCTGGAGAGCTTCACAGAGGAGGTGGATCTGGGAGGATGAAGAGAGAGTAGTCAGGTGAAATGGGTCGGGAATGTCCTCCTGTACGAGGAACAGCCAATAAACCCAAAGCCATGGAGGCCTGGACAATGTGTGGGGTTGATTAGGGAGGGCTTCTGGGATACACAGTGTACGGGGTGGGGGTGGACGGTTGTGCCCGACTGCGGTGACACCACCCTCCCTCTGACTTGGACTTGAGGAGTTACTAGAGCTTGGTGAGCAGGGAAGGAAGCAGAGCTCAGCACAATGTCTCAGAATCTTCCCTGGTATTGGAGAAAAAGGCAGATTTCAGGGTGGAGAGGGGATTCAGGGGCGAATGGGGGATCAACTGCTCTTGTTTCCCTCTGAGAAGGGGGGTGTGCTGGAGGCAAGGAGGGGGCAGGTCTCTGGTCCAGGAATTTCCCTAAACCTTTAGCTTTCCTTATAGATGTCAAAAGACAAATGTACATTGAATTTAGTCTAAAGATCTAGTTGGCCTTTGTTAGCCTAGAATCAGGCCACTGGTTACATAAAATAGAATGAGGATTCTGGTGCACTGAGCCGTGGAGTTTGGCTTTATGGGCAGGGAAGGGTTGAGAAACAGAAGCACATTGGTCGTTGCAAAGTGAACTTCCTCCTGCAGGTTCTAACAGGGGCATCCTTATCACGCCAGCTACAACTGTCCTGTTGGGGGATTTGGCTGATACTGTTCTCTCTACTGATTTCTCAGAGGGTCTGATAAACAATTTCATTTCAGCTCAGTGACTGGAACTTTAGCACGAGTGACTTTTCCATTTTGGTTTTGTCAGTTAGGCCTAAGTGCAAGAGCTCAGCCCAACCCAGTGCCCCCTCCCTTTAGTTTTATTTAACAGAGGAAAAACAAAGCCAAAGCTGCCCCCTGAGGTCCATAGTGCTTTCCCTGGGTCCCCTACCTTGAGGCCCATCCAAGTTACACTGGAGTGATAGAGACCCACACATGCACAGCAGCCCAGGGGACAGCAGGAGCCCTGACTTGGACAGGGGACCCCGACTTCTCATGCCAGCTCCGCATACCTCACACAAGCACCTGATGTGACTAAGTCTCTTTTCTTTGCCTGAAAAACTGTGACCTTGACCATGACACTGTTGCTGTGGGTGTGTGGGGTTGCTCTGGCCACACTGACTTATTCCAAATTGTGAGTTGACCTGCAGAGAGGGCTCTGAGACGAATAAGCAACTGCGTGTTCTGGACACGCGCGTTGTGGCTCTGGTGAAATCTGAGGAGACTTCCTGAGACCAAAGCTCTTGCCCTTTGGAGACCCAGGCAGGACATGGTTTCCTCTGGAGTCTGGCAAGGTAAGGGAGGCCTGGCACTGGCTCCTCACTGCCTGGCACCCCGAGAATCCAGTCCCCATTGAGCACTCCTGGCCAGCGTGTATGTAAGCTGATCCCCGTGCAACACGACGCATTAATGAAAGTTTTGACAGAGAGATTTCATTTTGGACGCACATTCCCTGAAGGGTTTGTAATAATTGCACTTGAAATGAAGCCCAAAAGCCTCAATGCTTTCCAGATTGGGGAACAGGGCCAGGGATGTAGCTCAGTGGTGCTGTGCCTGCCTGGCAAGCTCAAAGTCCTGAGTTCGATCCCCAGTACTGAAAAAAACCAAAAAACAAAAAAACAGATTGGAGAGCAGCACATGCTCCTTTCCAGGGAAGTTGCTGGGCAAGAAGATAGCAAGAGGGACTACAGGGGTGATGCAGGGCACTGGTGACCCCTGGACTGTGTGTCCGTCTCCTGTGTCCCCCCAGCCATTTCACCGTGTGTGTGAGGACCCTCAGTTTAGAGCTGCACAAACCCATGGCACCGAAGGACCCTGCTGGAATCTGAGTCACAGACTGCGTGGGGACAGATTGGTGGCTTCTCACTGCTCCCCAGACACCTGCTTCCTTGCCTCAGAAATGCACTGGGGGATGTCTG
Organism: Heterocephalus glaber; assembly: GCF_000247695.1. The sequence continues at coordinate 15,871,808 of NW_004624740.1, read as the reverse complement.
CCTCCTGGAGCCGAGCCCTTGGGGGTCTGCCCTCAGATGTGCAGTGGTCTTGCTCCTCCTTGGCTCCAGCTGTTAGGGGAATAAATGAATGAATGAATGAACAAAACAGGACCAGGTGTCCTGAAACTTGACGTTGAGCCATAGGAGGATGAACAGGAGTGGGCATTAAGATGGCCCTGCTTGGATTCAAGGTAGTTTTAAAAATCACTTGTCAATTTGAGGCAGTTTTATCAGAAGTTTTCCCTTTATTGGAGGGGTAAGGACAGGCTTCCTCCATGTCTCTAGCATCCTTCCTGCAAAGTGGCAGGGAAAGGCCAAGCTCCGTGCTCCCCACATGTTCCTGCATGGTCTCTCCTTGGCCTGGGAAAAGGCAAACTGGGGCCATCACCCCACTTTCCAGATGGAGACTGAGGCCCTGGAACTAAGGCAGACACGGCCTGTCCGTGGTGTTGTTTAAGGGGCCAGGAAGATCACTGGGTCTAGAGCCTCTACTCGACCACAGGAGCGGGGAAGGGGGCCCTGAGGCAGCTCTAGGGAGAGGAAGGGATGCTGGCCCAGGACACAGTGGAGCCAGGTTCAGGGCAGACCCCTCCACCTTCCCATTTGTAAAATGAAGATGATCAGGCTGTGTCCTCAGGACGGTAGCAAGGACAAACGACATCTTATTTAGGAAATAGCTGTGTGAGCTGAGGAGCCTCCCACCAAAGAGCACTGGTGTGATTGTCATGGTGGGGAAGTGATCTTGGCTTTTGCTCTGCAGGAGGATTCTGCCCAGATTCAGGTCCCTGGAGGAAGGAAGTCCCCTTTCTGTTTCTGTGGGGACAGCTGCCTTCAGCTGCAAGAGGCAGAAGCCTAACAGATAGGCACAAGGGAGCCCTACAACCAACCTACAAAGTGGCTTGGAGCTGGAGTCAGCATGGACAGGTGGGGCCAGTGAGCCAGTGCACCATCTCTCTCTGTCCTTTGTCTCTGTATCTTTCTCTCCAGTGTGTCACTTTCATCCCCTTGGAGGGGTATCCCCCAAAGCACAGGGCATAACCAAAAGCGACAGAGACTCACAGTCTTATTGCTTAAGGCCAGAGGAAAGGAGGAGGGAGGTCTTGATGTTGGGGAAGGAAACATTTCCAGGGAAGGATTCTGACTGAACCAGCCAGGTCACGTGGCCACCAGCCTGTGGGCTGAGCCAGGATAGCAAGGGGATTAAGAGGATGGCTGCTCACACTCTCACCTGAGGAGGAAGGACTGTCTCCCAGAGAAGGGGCTGCCACTCCCTGGAGATGGGGAGCGGGAAGCTGGAAAACAAGCCATTAGTTTCCCTTCTTCCCTCTTCCAGGGAGATGCCTGTATCATAGCAACTGGTCTGAAAAGCTGGACTTGGGGGTGTGGCCTCCCTGGTTGCCTTTAAAATTTATTCAGGGTGGAGGGGAGTTTCTGCCCTTGCCCTTGAGTGGAAACCAGGCATTCTATGGCTATTCTGGGGAAAAAAGTAGGCAATAGAATAGTCAAAAGTCAGTATAAGTCATAAGTCATAAACTATGATTCATTACCCAGAAATGACTGGTTCCATGAAATAATCAAAACACCCAATTTAGCTGGGTGTGGTGGTGCATGCCTGTAATCCCAGCATTCTCCGAGGCTGAAGCAGGAAGATCGCAAGTTTGAGCCCAGCCTGGGCAACTTAGTGAGTTAGCAAGACCCTGTCTCAAAATAAAAATAAAATATTAAAAAAGATCTAGGGATGTAGCTTGGTGCAAAGACTCTGGGTTCAATCTCCAGAAAGAAAGAAAGAAAGAAAGAAAGAAAGAAAGAAAGAAAGAAAGAAAGAAAGAAAGAAAGAAAGAAAGAAAAAGAGAGAGAACAGAGTGGCCCGACAGCCTCCATGTCCTGTAACTGCAAAGAACTCTTGCTAAGCTCTCCAAATGGCCCACACGAGCTGTGCACAAAAACCTACACACCAGGCTTGGGCAAGGGGCAGAGTCTGCTCAGGTGGCCCCCAGCACTGCCCACCCTCTCCAGATTGATCTCTGAAAGTTCTCTCCATTTCTGCTTCCCGCCCCAACATCTTCCATGGGGGTGAGTTGCCTAACGGGTCCTCAGCCACTTGCTTTGAATTTGTTGCACTGTGGTTTGCTTCTCAACTCACTCTGCTACTCGAAAGCGTCATCATTTAGTGGAAACTTCCCACTCTGTGCCCTGATCCCTAAGGGAAACCTTAGAAACACAGTTAGTGAGAAAACCCCAGAGAAGTCTGCATTGGTTTCTCACTGAGTTTCCCCAGCACTCCCATGAAATAGTCCTTATTATGATTATATTATGTTCCCTAACACATCATAACTACATATAATAAATAACAACAATATGTTATTATCTCCATTTACAGAGAAATCGAGCAACATGCCAAGGGCCACACAGCAGACCAGTGGCCAGTTGATACCTGGCCTTTGCTGACTCACCTGGGTTTTCTGTTTTGCTGTAAATGGAAGAGGGAGGACAAGAATGTCTCTTTCAGTGGCTGATTTTGCAGATATTCTTTCCCATAGGGACAGAGGCAGGCTGGCCACTGTAGCTACTACTGACTTGTGTCTTGGCAGAAGGAGCTAGGAGTTCTTGCAAACCACTTCCTTTCCTCGGGAGTGTCGCCGGGTCTCAGACCCCTGGGCTTTCCCAAGGTCACCAGGCCCCAGGAGACACCAGTCCAACGACTCCAGCTCCCAGGGTGGAGCCTGGCCTTTGGGGTTGGGATGGACCTCAGCTTTATTAGAACCAGATTCTTCCTGCAGGACCCAAGATTTGGGCCTCTTATCCAGAGGTGTTTTATTTTTATTCTTATTAAAACAAAAGCTGCCCTGATCATCTAAATGAGGCTAACTATTGCCTAGGAATCTGCCAATGGAAATAAACCTGCAGGGCTGGGGAGGAAGTGAGTCAGTGGCCATGAGGCCCTTGCCTGGGAAGCCTGCTCACATCTCCTCCTGGCCCTGGGCCCGGCCCCTCCCCGCACTGCCGAGTTGGGTCTACAGGGCTCACGGGCTCTCACCAGCAGTGGGGTGAGCTAGGAGGGGCTGTGAGCTCAGAAGGGTCACCCTTGGAGGTGGTTCATCCTTTCAGCTCCCCAAACCTCCATCCTTTTTTCTAGATGCACCAGACTCTTCCTCCAGAAAACCCTTCCTGGCCTGTCCAAATGGGCCCTTGTCACTCTGGCCAGGTCCCTTGCTCAGGGGCACACTCCATTTGGCTCAAATGGCCTTGGGTTCAATTCCATAGTGCTCAGCATAGGGCCTAGTCCACAGTTACACTTAGATTCCTAGTGGTGCATGATCACAGTGCTTGTGTGTGGCTGCACAAGTGTGAGCTGGGGTGGGTGCACAAGCTATGAGTTTGCATGCATAGGATGTGAACATCTGCATAGTGCGTGTGCAGACATGGCTCATGCTTGTGTGGGGTGGCTGGGTATACACAGTTCTACATTCCTAGTTCTATGCAGTTCTCTAGAGAAAAACACCCCGGCTTTATCACCCCTGCCAAAGGCTTTGGGGTCACTTAGCCCAATCTTCTCCTGTTCAGATAGGGAAACCGAGGATCAGAGAGTGCACTGGGCCCCTGGCTCAGAAGCTCCTTGAGAGGTGGGTGCTGAGCCTTCTGGATCTTGGTGGCTCCCAGGAAAAGCACAGGGCTTGAACAGGAGCTGGGGCAGAGCCCTGCTGTCCCCAGGGCTCCAGGAAAGGACTCTGGAGCTACAGCCAGGAAGGTGGCTTGAGCTGGAGCCCTTCCTTCTGCCTTGATGTGGGCTGGCGGGCAACTTGGCATATGAGGTCTCAGCTCTTGGGATCTTGAGAGAGCAGCCCTCCCTTCAGTGTGTCCCCAGGTGACTGTCTTCCCTCTCCCTGGGCAGCTCTAGAGGTGGGCCCTTCCTCTTTCCCTGGGGCTTGCTGCCAGATGTTTGTCCTTTGATGGGCTGGGGTGTCCTGCATGGTGTCTGCCCAGGGACCTGGGTCCCCACAGGGGGCCTGCCTGTTCTGTCTGCCCCTTGACAGAATGGCCTTAGCTCTTTCTCTTCCTCTCCTCCTCCCCATGCTCAGGGTGAGTGACCAGTCTCTCCACAGCTGCCTGCAACCCCAGAGCCTGACCCCTGCATCCACCCCCAAAAGGAAGGACACTGTCCCCACCCCTGGAAGGAAGGACACTATCCCTCCATCCCACCCACTCCCTGATTTCTTTTCTCATTAGTGCTGGGACTTCTTTCCAGAACTGGGTCTTGGGCTCCGGGTCTGCAGGGACCCTGTCCTCTCTGCTCCCCAACACAGTGCGCTGCTCTCATGTGGGCCTATGAAACAAAGGCTGGGAAATGAAATATGAGCCAGCGCCTCTGAACTGTCCCTGTGGGTAAGTCTCCTGGGGGCTCCACGGAAAATCCATCAGGATTGGATAGGACTGGGCAGGGCCTGGGCACAGCAGCTGCCTGCTGGACCACACTGAAGGTAAAGGTGTTAATGAAACAAAGGGAATCTCCACACAGGGCGCTGGGACTGTTGGCTTTTTGCCCCCAAACCACAGGCACTGGGCAGGTTTGCAGGCAGTGGGGTGGCACTGGCTGAGTGCCATGAGGGGACGTCGCTGGAGCCTTCTTTCCACACAGAACACAGCTCACAGCCATGGGAGGAGCCTGTTGGGTGGGCTATGGGTCTGCACCACCTGCCTCTAGTTGCTCACTATCAGGGGGTTTCCAGCCTGAGCTGCCCTCTGTCCCTGCAGCTGGCCCAGGATATGGCAAGTGACCTGGGGCCAGGCAGACTTTCCCTCTGCCAGCTTCCTCCTCCCGGACCCCAAATTCCTAGCTCCTGGGCTCTTTGGCTGGTGGGAGCCAGTGTCCTCTTTTGTCCTGGGAATAACCCTTCTTTCCCTTTGGAATTAGGGCCTGAGGCCTTGTCCCTCCTCAAGATGTGCAGTTGCTGATTTGGGGATTTCCCCCTGCTCCTCTCCAGGGCTGAGGCGCCTGCCTACATTTCTGTCTGAGGGGGTGATTTTGAGGCTGATGTCACAGGTGGACATGTGACAGGGCCTGTGATCAATGAAACACCTCACCTCTGTTGTGTCCTTGCTTCCCTTCCAGGGCCCCGAGAGGCCAGTGAGGCTGGGAGGAGTTTCCTGATTTTCATACTCAGTTCAGATACGAGCCCAAGGAGCTCAGGGGAATTTAGTGAATTACTCACCATCCCAACCATAAAGAACAGAGCCTAGATTCATTTTCTTTCTTTCTCTTTCTTTCTCTCTTTCTATCCCTCTCTCTCTTTCTTTCTTTCTCTTCGTTCCTTCCTTTCTTTCTTTCTTTCTTTTTCTTTCTTTCTTTCCTTCTTTCTTTCTTTTCTTCAGTACTAGGGATTGAACCCAGGGCCTTCACACTGAGCTACATCGTAGCCCTTCTTATTTTTAATTTAGAGACAGGGTCAGTTTGCTAAGTTACTAATTGCCCATGTTGGGCTCAAATTTTTGATCCTTCTGCCTCAGTGTCCCACAGCGCTGGGATGACAGGTGTGCACTACCACATCTAGCTTAGAGCTTGGATTCTTCATTATTGCCCAGATGTTTCAACTCCCTGCGGGGGTGGGGTGAGGTGTGCTGTATGTGTGTGTGTGTGTGTGTGTGTATGGAACCATGGGTCTGGTGTATGTGAGTGTAAGCCTACGTTATACTGATATACCTATGTGTTTGACAGCTGTGTGTGTGCGTGAGTGTGTGCACAGGCCTGTGTGGCATGAGTATGGGCCCATGGCATGTGATGGCCTGGTTGAGCGCGCACACACACACACACACACACACACACACGGGTGACTGTCCTTCTCCCGCCACTCAGGAGCACTGGGTGACTATGGAAAGCCACAGGCCGCAATGTTCCCATTCTGTTTTGTGGGGAGCCCACCCTGAAGTCTTCCTGACAGGTGGAGCCAAGCCCTGGAACCAGGCCCCAGAAAGTTCTGGTCAGCTGGGCTGGCCTAGTGTAGGTTGGTGCCCTGAGCCAGCATTGCACCAGGATTGGCAGGAGCCATGGTGGGCTCTCTGGGAGTCCCTCTGGCTTTGCCACCTCTCAGTGAAGCCTTCCCTGTGAAAGAGGTCCCTGCCCTCATCCCCCAGTGGGGTCCACAGAGCTGGAATCTTGTGGTGCCCAGCACTCTGCTGGGCCCTGCTGCCCCGCACTCTGCTGGGCCCTGCTGCCCCCATATGGTGAAGTGGGGCAGAGCCACCACAGAAAGGGGGTTCCCCATGGGGATGGCACACCTGGGAGGTGAGACCAACACCCCAAAGGGGCTGGGGACAAGCTGACCCCTCCTGACTGCTCCCCTCCCAGACAGCGACACATCCCTATTAGGGGGCAGGCCAGCGAGCAGAGTGGGCTCTGGGCCCTGTCAGGGCAAGTTGGAGAAGGTCAAGGAAATCCAGGGAGCCTCGCCCATGGCCCCGGGACCTCTGAAATTTATCATGGTGGATATGGAGCCTGAGTCTGGGAGGAGCCAGCAGACACAGAGGGAGGAAGGAGCCGGGCATGGTGGCGCTCATCTGTAATCCCAGCATTCTGGGAGGCTGAGGCAGAAGGATCACTAGTTCAAGCCCAACCTGGGCAACTTAGTGAGACCCTATCTCAAAATAAAACAAACAAAAAAGGACTGAGAATGTAGCTTAGTGCGAGTGGCCTGGGTTCAACCTCCAGTACTGAAAAACAAAAACAAAAATGGAGGCAAGGACCAGGCTGTTCTTAGGAGGAGCCGGAGAACAGTCAGAGTTGCCCGCAGGATTGGACAGGGCCTAAAGAGATTGCAAGTCAAAGTGTCAAACAACACAGCAGGGTGACCATGGTGAGCTCTCAGAGGCACTCCAACCTACACAGAGCATGGACCTGCAAGATCTAGGGTAGCTGTAGGCCAGGACAGTGGCCCTGCTCCATGTCCTCATCTGGAGAAACCAGAGACTGTCAAGGGAGGAACTTTTTGTCACCTAAGCTGAACACCTCTTACAGCAGCCCAGAAGTGGACAGGCAGCATGCCTGAGATCACCTAGTGCTATGCTAGTCTGAACCTTAAGCTCCTGACCATGGACACAGAGCTCTTCCTGACCCGCCGACCTCGTTCCATCTCTGAGGACCCCGAGGCAGGAGAGGCCACCTCTGAGCTGTCCCCCACCCTTGGATTGTGCCCCTGTCCTTCCCCTTCCTCTGCCAGGCTCCAGAAAACCCTGGATTTACAGAGCTTTCTCCAGAGTCCCTTAGGACAAATATTTGAGGGTCCCCAATTACCTGACCCTCAAAGACACACTTCCTGCTGGTCCTGCTTGTGTCTGTGGCCCCGCCAGGGGCCTTCTGGAACCCCGATGTCACAGGCATATTGTAAACATATGTTTCTGCACACAGGGCTACTCACAACAAACTGATCCTGAAAACCACATGAAAATGAATCGGAGGAGAGGGAATCACTTTGTAACATGCTTTATTTTATTTTATTTTTGACTTGGCGAGAAGCATGTCTTGGCTGCAAATCGAAGAGCTGGTGGGGGTCTCAGAAGAAACCAAACTGTCGCAGGCCAGACCTGCCCAGCCTGCCCCCTGGGACAGTGGCTCGGGCTGGATGGAGCTGAAAGGGGTTCCCAGGCCAGGAGGAGGCTGGACGGCAGGTCTAGAAGCTGGAGGGCTGCTGGCCCTGGGTCCACTGTGCCCATGTGTGGAACCCTGGATCCCTGTCCTCCTTTGTCCCAACTGTAGTTGATGTCCCCAACTGTTGAAGAGGTGCCTGGGCTCTGGGGACATCATCTGTGCCCAGAAGCATGAATTCCCTCAAGGTAGTAGGCAGCATTGGGACGGTCATGGATCTCGGCACAGGAAGCAGTGACTCAGGGTCCCACTGTGGGGGGATGGAAGGGTACCCGGCCTTCCTGAAGGCTTGTCCCCCAGGCTTCTCACAGTATCTCTGAGGGAGGGTTTGGGTCTCCCTGGGGATTCTTAGCCAGAGTCCTAGATAGACTGGCTACATGCTGTGACTCATGCTCAGCTCTTTTTTAGCTTTTTATTTTTGAGACAAGACCTCACTAACTTGCTAAGTTGCCCAGGCTGGGCTCAAATGCTCTGCCTCAGCTTCCCAGAGTGCTGGGATTACAGGTGTGCACCCCCATGCCTAGTACTCCCTCCCTTAAGTGTCCTGTGGCCCCTCACCCTCCAGTGGCCCACAATCTACTCATTACCACTCCCTGGAACCACATCTAATTCTCCTTGCTTGGTGCCAAGTGCCACCCTGTGTAATGGATCAACGGTTGAGTCTGGAAACTTCAAAGCCCCAACACTCTCCTCTCCTTTGCTACCTCAGTTCTGGGGGATCCAGAACTGGTCCAGTGATTCTTTGGTCTACACAGCCCTGGAGCCCACCTCCTCTCCATCTCCTGGCCCATCTCTTAGTGTAGACCTAACCCATCTGTCAGCAGGACCACCTCAGCCCCACCAGCTTCCCTCTACCAAGAAGGAGCTGCAGGTCTAAAATGCAAAGCTAAACACTCTCCTCCCTGTTTGAGACCCCTCAGTGGCTTCCCACCCCCTTCTGGATGGCAGCCAAACAGCTCCACCTCCCAGGCATATGGTGTCTTTGTGTGGATTTGGAAAAGGTGCCCCTTCCTCAAGGCACGTGACTGCCATCTGCTGGAAAACTGTCATAATAAATGCACAAGGCTATGATGCCTGCAACGTGATGGTGCCCCCTAGAGTTGTGCACACACAATGCCCAAATCCAACTGTGTCATGCCACACAAGATACTGACCACCTTCCAGCTCTCTGAGGACACCAGGAAATTTGATGAAGCAAGTGGCCTGTAGAGACAAAATCCCAGCTCTGCCATACACCCACTTTAAAACACCTTTCCCTTAGTTTCCCCATCTGTAAAATGAGGCTACTGGTAATTCTTTCTTCGTTGGGTTAGGGTGAGAATTACTTGAGTTAATAGCTGTGAAGCATTTGATATAAGGGTTGACACATCGAAAATGCTAGATTCATATTTTTCCATTATTATTATCTCTGGTCTCTGTTCTGCCCACTTTCATTCTGTGGGGAACCCTCCTTTCCATCCCACCTGACTCTTCTGTACTTGATCTCCTCTCATTCTAACCCAGGGTCAGAAAGCCTTTCACAGCAAGGGGCAGGCAGGCACCCCTCTGGGCTACCTCCAGGCTCCCTGAGTGCCTCTGAGGCATAGGTCCAGCAACCGTCCTTGTCCTTCAGTGTGCCTTCATGTACATATGTATGATTCACCCCGGTGAATGTCATTTATTTAACAGGTAGAAAAAATGACAAGCAAACTAAAAGAGAAAGGTGAACAATAACAATTATTAATTACCACTTAGCACATTAATTGACCACTACAGTGAGCTTTTGTGCCTTTCCTCATTGCATTCTAATATCAATAACAACAACCCAATTCATAAGCCCACTTCACAAGTGAGGACACCAAGGCCTTTAGGGTGGAGCAACTTGGCTGGTAAGGGGTGGTCCAAGTGGCCCCTGCCCTGCACTGGAGAAGAAGTAGGGAGCCTGCTGGTCTCTGGGGGCTGCTGGCTCCTGCACCCAAGTCCTAGGACTGGGAAAGTAATAGGACAGGGAGTGATCTCAGCTTGGAGCAGAATAGGCACAGAAAGAAGAGAAAGAGGCAGGCCATTAGGATGGGTGGTACCCAGGACATTTTTGTGTTGGCATTAAGACTATCGCTGTGAGAGCTGTTGATGTGCACACTAGGAGGCAGGAAGTGAAATGGGCACCACATTAGCCAGGCTCAAAGGACCGGGCCCAAGTCCCAGCTGTGCCACCCACTGCTGCGTGGTCCTGGGAATGTCACCCAACAGGGTCAGAGGAGTTTGCCCAAAGAGGAGATGGGGACCTCAGCTAACCCAAATAGGTTCTTGCTTCTTCCCACAGAAAGACATTTCAGGATGTGTCATTGTGAGGCACGGGCAGATTTACTAGGCGGAGTTGGAAAGTGAGAGAAACTAGGGAAGGGACTTCAGCTTGAGGAGCTGAAGGGAGTACAGCTCTGAAATAGGACTATCTTTTTCTTTTGTACCGGGGATCAAACTTGGGACCTTGTGCTTGCAAGGCAGGTGGCGGAACCACTGAGCTAAATCCCCGGCCCTAGGACCATCTTTTAAGGAGTTGGAGTGGGCTGGGATCTGGTTCATCATTGTCTCAGTTCTGGTTTTGCAAGATGGCTTTGGGAGAAGTCCTTGTCACTTAATCTGGTCTCCATGAGATCATTGTTTCTGCTTGGGGAAGTTTCAGTTTTGTGGAGGCTCTGCTGGAATCCAAAGTGACCACAGGTTTGGGCAGTGACTGGAGACTCTGGGCTCTCAATGGTAGTTGAATATCCCTGTAAGTCTCTCACCTTGATGTTTTTGGTCCTGAAGGGGGTGGGGTAGGTTATATAAATCTAGGGCTAGTCAACCTCATATTGCTAATTTTTAGACAGATATTCTCTAAGTGATTAATACGCCTAAATGTAGAGCTAAGCAAGAGTTTAACCCAAAGGTTTATGGTGATAAAGGATATAGACACAAAATAAAGGGCAAGTGTCTCTCTACTTTTAGTTACCTCTTAGGCACCTGTTACCTACTGGGCCCAAGTGAAGAGTCTGTTTGTTTTTTTAGCAAAAGCAGCTTTCAAGTCCCAGACCACCTCAGAAGAAAACACAGACCATGCTTTTTAATGAGTAACAAGTTAAGGGCCCAAAATTTATTTGTCTTCTGTGCCTTTGGTGGTCTCTGATTGTGTCATAACTTCTCTGCGCAGCAGCTTCATCACACTAATACCACATCTGTCTCCTGCCACATGCAGGCCCAAACAAGGTTTTATAAAGTTGGTTCGAAAGAGCGGCTAACCCTATGGAGCAGCCCTGCATGAAACATCTATGGGGAAGGAATTCTCTAATGAGCTGACAGTGGCCTTTTGGGGGAAAAAAAAGTATCCTTGAGACGAAAAGGCTTATATTCCCAACTAGAAGCAAGGGCTGTTTAAGCCGGAAGTGGTGTCATTTAACACAGGCAGTGGTGACATTTTAAACAGGAAATGATGTTTTAAACAGGAAGTGGTGCTGCTTCATAACAAGCTCCTTTCCTATTAGGGAATGACTTTGTCTACCATCAATGGTGCAACAGAGGAAAAACTGGAGGGCTGCACTGTGAATGCCTTCTTATGGTGCTCAACTTGAGAAAAATGCTGACATGAGTTCTTCCTTGGAGGTGATTGGAAACAATTTATTAGTACAGGCACCTGAGAAGGAATAGGGTTCAACAAACCCATGGAAGGATATCCTGTGATTTATACAGGCTGAGCATCCCTAATCTGAAAACTTGAAATCCAAAATACTCTGAGGATTTCAAATGTTTGGGTTAGGAATGCTTAAGTGGTAAAGTCTAGGTAAATATCACCAAATCTAAAACATTTCTAGTCCCTAGCATTTTATATAAGGAATATTCAACCTATAATAGATTTTTCTGATTGTTTTAAAAATAATTTTTAAGGTTAAATTTACACAACATAAAAGTAACCATTTTTTTTTTTTTTTGGTACTGGGGATCGAACTTGGTACCTTGTCCTTGTAAGGCAGGCGCTGGAACCACTGAGCTAAATCCCTGGCCAAAAGTAACCATTTTAAAGTGAAAATTTTAGTGGCATTTAGTATCGTTACCATGTTGTATAATGACCACCTTCTTCTGGTTCTAAAACATTTCTATTACTCCAAAGTAAAACCTTCTACTCTGCTCATTAACCAGTTTCCTCCCCATCTCAGTCTACCTTTGCCCCTACGCCTCTCCTCACGGGTCTTTGGTAAGTACCAATCTACTTCCCCCTCTATGGATTTATCTATTCTGGTTGTTTTTTTTTTTTTTTTGGTACTGGGGATCAAACTCGGGACCTTTCACCTGAGAGGCAAGCAGTGGAACCACTGAGCTAAATCCCCGGCCCTTGGATTTATCTGTTCTGAATGTCAGGTATATAGCATCACATAACGTGTGATCCTTTGAATCCAATTTCTTTCACTTAACACACTACTTTGGAGGTTCATCCACATTGTAGTATGTATCAGTACTTCATTCCTTTTTATGGCTGAGTAGTTTTCTGCAATTTGTTTCAACTTTCATCTGTTGATGGATATTTGGGTTTTCACCTTTTGGCTGAATTACTAGAGTTCTTATGAACAGTAAGCATGTGTGTGCACATGGTTACTTGAACACCTGTTTTCAGTTCTTTTAAGTATATGCATGGGAGTAGAATGAATAGATCATATAATAATCCCGTGTTTAATATTTCAAGGAACCACCATAGTGTTTTCCACAGAAACTGCACCATTTTTCACTTCCACTAGCAGTGTACAACAAGAATTCCCATTTCTTCACATCCTCACATAGTTATTTTTTGTTTTAAAAATTATATCCATTCTAAGTGGGTATGAGGTGCATCTCATTGTGATTTTGATTTTTATTTGTGTTGAACATCTTTACATGTGCTTGTTGGCCATCTGTGTATTTTTTTTTTTTTTTTTGTACTGGGAATCAAACTCAGGACCTTGTGCTTGCCAGGCAGGTGTGGCATCACTGAGCTAAATCACTGGCCATGAATATCTTTTTTGGAGAAATGTAAATTCAAGTCTTTAGCTCCTTTTAAAATTGGGCTATTTGCCTTTTAGTTGTTGAGTTACATGACATAGTCTAGATATAAAACTCTCATCAAACATATTATTTACAAATATTTCCTCTCATTTTGTAGCTTGTCTTTTCACTTTCTTGGTATTATCTTTTGGTGTACAAGAGTTTTAATTTTGATGACATCCAATTTAGCTGTATTTCCATTGTTGCTTGTGCTTTTGGTGTCATATCTAAGAATTAATTGCCAAAACCAAGGTTGCAGAGATTTACCCCAGTGTTTTCTTCTAAAAGTTTTAAACTCAATTATTTTATTGATCCATTTTTGGTTACTTTCATATATGGTGTGAGGTAGGGATCCAGATTCATTCTTTTGCATATGTATATCCAGCTGTCTCAATACCATTTGCTAAAGACTATTCTTTCCCCATTGAATGGTCTTGAGAACTTGTCTAAAACCAGTTGGCTATTGGTACAGGGTTCTGTTAAAGCCTAGGCTCTTTCTCTGGCTCTGCCTCTTCCTATAGTGAGTTGTAGGAAGAGCCTTCCCCTCTCTGGGCCTCCATTTCTTCATTTGGGAAATAAAAAGCTTGGGCTTATTCAGTGCAGAGGTTGGGGCAACCTCTAGGTCTCCATATTCTGAGTTGCTATTGCCATGGACAGGCTAGTTCTTCCTTAGCTTTGCACCCTGGGCAGGGATCCTCCTTTCCTTGCCCACACTTCCTCCTGATCTCTCTGGCTTCTACAGAGCCCATGATTCTCTTTTCCCTTTTTTTATTGACTGGAAATCATCAGGGGTTACAAAGCCTTCTGCAGTTGGCCCTGAGTCTCTGCTGTGTTATCAGAATTATGGTAAAATTGGGTGACATTGGAAATACTATGGTCCCAAAGATGCCAGAAAACACTGCAACTGATGGTCATTCTCCGTCTTCCTCCCTCAACAGTCCTTGACTGTGACCTGTCCTATTCCTTTTTTAATTTTCTTTCAGTATTGGGGAATTGAACCCAGGGCCTCCTCACTGAGCTATATCCCCAGTCCTTTTGTTATGTGGGGACAGGGTCTTGCTAAGTTGCCCAAGCTTGGCTCAAACTTGCGATCCTCCTGCCCCAGCCTCCCAAAGTGCTAGTATGATCAAGGGAGAAAACACATTTCTACAGTGTGAGCGAGTGCCCCAGGGTTGAGCCAAGCTCCCTGTGGAGATGAGGCTGGGGATTCTCCTGACATTTTGCCCCTGTTATTCTCACCACAGCCACTGGGGGCTGTAGAAGGACCCCATGTGACAGGCTTGAGCATTGCCTTCCCTCTGTGGACCTGGGAGGCCATGGAACAGGTTCCCTTGGTGCTGAAGTGGTTCTGCTGAGGAGGGTTGAGGACATCATAGCTTCCTCACTCAGCCTCCTTTTGAGGAGGCCCCTGGAGAAACTTCAGTCCTTTGCCTCCATTTTCTCTGGAAGTTGTTTCTGTCCTAGAGATGTGGTGATTCTGTGCCTCACCATCTTGAAAGCCTCCATTTGTATCTGCTGGTTGACAATCAGGGAGATGAAATCCGCTCCATCTTCCTACCTGCTCTAGTGTCCCAGTCTCCAGGGTGCAACTGGCTGGACGTATATGCCGGGTGAGGGGAATTGTGGAACTTGCCTGGGAGCCTGACCTGGTTTTCCCACTTTTTAGCTGTATGACTTTGGGGAAATAACCCCACCTCTGGGCTTCTGGTTTTTCATCTGCCAAAGGAGGATTTGACTTGGATAATCATGACAAATGGTCTTAACATTTAGAGATCATGGGCTCCCCTTCCCTGGGAGTCAGACAAAATTTTCAGCCCTCTCTCCTAACATGGCCATGCACAAGGAATCTTGCATCCAGGGACCTTCAGACGGCTCCCCCATTTCTCATTTAACTGAATGTTAGGCTTTTTAGCTCAGCCAGTAGAATGAGGAGTGACCCCTTCTCCTTGGCAGCGGTTGCTTTTCAATTTCCCAGGTACTTGCTCACCCACCAGAGCAGCCTGGCCCTTTCCCAGCTGGGGAAGAAACCAGGAAGTAGACCGCACGCAGGAAGAGTTTAGCCAGCTTTGGGGTGACCATGGGTAAAGCCCAGCATCTCTCTGATCCATGTGGGAAACGGGGCTGACTCCAGACCCCTAGGTGACGATGCAGTGGCCCAGGGATCTTGGGTCTCCTTTTGCTGTATGGGGACAAATGCATCCTTTGCTGCTTCCTACAAGTGGATCTCATGTCTGCTGTCGCAGCTGGGACTGAGTCACCGAAATTCTTTCATGATCCATCTTCTGGCCCTCAGCCCTGTTTTCTTTGGACATCTGAAGGAGCATCCTAAATTTCCTTGGCCTAATTTTGATCTCCAGGAATTGTGGCCAGATGATGTCAGACTGAATATGAGATGACATTGGTCTTCCTGAGCCAGACTCTTTCGCCAGCTCCCTGCAGCTGCCCGGTCCCAGGGGTCAGGTGTGAGCCTGGGAGATGTTGCTGTCATAAGAAATGCCTTTGGCATTCGGTGTCTCCTACAGGCAGAGTGGAGAGGGCCCCAGAGGCAGGGGCAGGTCTCACTCATCAGCAAGTTTTCCCCAGCACCAGGTGCAAGAACCTGAAGACATGGAGGAGCCACACACATGTGGATGTGGACCCTGCCCACCCCATACTCAGCCAGGGCACCTTCCAACAAGCAAATCCAATCACATCACCAGGGAGTGGACCCAGGTTCATGGAGTAGCCTGACCCCCATCTTTCCCACACCCCAAGGCCTCCAGCCCCCAAGCTCTACAGCTGTTGGGGCTACTGGAGCTTTGGAACAGGGTGTGGCAGCACACACCTGTACCCTTAGCTCTCTGGGAGGCTGAAGCAAGAGGATCACATATTCAAATCCAGCCGGGATTCAAATCTTTACCAGCTTAGTGAGGCCAGTGTCAAAATTTTAAAAAGGGGCGGGGGAATGTAGCAAAGGCCCTGAGTTCAATCCCCAGCACTGAAAAACAAACAAAACCAAACCACTTTGGGCCTTCCTTGCATTTGCAGCTGGCCTGTATCCTGCAGGCTTTGACAGGAGTTGGAACCTCTGGGTCTCCTTCCAGAGGCAGGACTGTGGCTTCTTATAAACCAGGGGTGCTAAACAGGACAAGAGCCTAGCTTTGCTGGGAGTTCCAAGGAGCAGCGGCTTCCTCACAGTCCCTGGGATCCCTAGCCTGCCAACACTGCCTTTGATGTCATGTTTTGGCTGTGACTTGGGTACAGGGGAGACAGAGTGCAGACAACACATGAATAGATGCACACACAGGCACTGACATAGTCCTGGTAATACATGCACACATGTGTGTGTCAGCTAGGGCCCCCAGGAAGGTGCTGCAGTCACACATGCACACTCAAGCACACACACACACACATACACTGGAGCGCAGCTGCCATGGGCCTCTGTGTCTCTGTCTTCCCTTCTCGAGACTTCTGTGGGCATGTGCTCAGGGTGAGGTGGTCTGAAGTAGGAAGAGCCCTGGAGCTGAGGTGGCAGGAACATCACTGTCCTGTCTCACAGCTGTGTACACCAACCCTCTGTAGGCCCCAGGTTCCCTGACTGTCAAGTAAGGATACTTGGACCCAGCTATACTGAGCATGTGCTTGTAATCCCAGCACTGTAGGAGGCTGAGGCAGGAGGATCACAGGTTTGAGTCAGCCTGGGCAGCTTAGTGACTTAGTGAGACTCTGTCTCAAAATATAAAATAATAAAGGACTAGGGATGTAGCTCAGTTCAAAGGCCCTAGGTTCAATTCCCAGTATCACACAAAGAAAAAAAAGAAAAGAAAAGAAAAGACCTGAGCACTTTATCCTTTCCTCTAGAGTTCCCATCTGAGTCCAAGTTTGTGTTGGGCAGCTACACGGCCAGGGGCCTCTTGTGACCTTTGGATGGGCCACCACCCACCCTTCATGAGGCTGTGCCTGGGGAAAGCAAAGGCATTTGTGGGCAGCAGCTAAGGCAGGATGGTGCCTCGTTTGAGAGCTGGGACCCCCAGTGCTCCTTGGGGGGCTATGAGCTCAATTCCTCCTGCACATGTGGGTGCTGGGGCGGGGCAAGTGGGCAGGACCTGGGTCCTGGGAAAGCCTCCAGGAAAGGAAGCTGTGAGGCCTTCCCATGCCAGAGGCAGCCAAGCCCTGCCAGGCCCTGGGCGTGGTCATCACCAAGTGCTGCACGTGGACATGTGTGTCCCCTGTCCTGGGACATGAGCATGGTTGGTAGTTGTCTTAGTCTGTTTTCTGTTCCTGTAACAGAACACCACACACTGGGTAATTTATAAAGAATGGAGGTTATTTGTTTGTTTATGTATTTGTTTCAGTACTGGTGTTGAACCCAAGGCCTTCGCAGTGGCTTTCACAGTGAGCCACATCCTCACCCCTTTAAAATTTTTTTTTATATCGTGAGACAGGGTCTCATTAAGTTACTCAAACTGGGCTCAGACTTGTGATCCTCCTGCCTCGGCCTCCCAGAGTGCTGGAATTACAGGAGAGCCCTGAGGTTTATTTTGCTCACAGTTTTGGGGGCTGAGAAGTTCAGTGTCAAGGTGCTGGGCCCTGGCAGGGCCTTCTCCCTGCGTCATAACGTGATGAGACAGAGTGAGGGTGGTGGCTCTTCTTATGAAGCCACCAGTGCCATCACAGGCACCTCCCCTCTGTCCCACACTTCATCTAACCGTGTCACCTCCCAGAGGCCCTGCCTGCAAAGGCTGTTAACATAGGACTTTAGGGATTAGGTTTCCAGGACATGAATTCTGGGGACACATTCAAGCCATAGCAATAGCATTGAACTAACTGGCAGTCTTACAGGAAGTGGCCCTCAAATGACAAAAAGCAGGATTCAGATCTGCTGAGACTCTGGATTCAGATAACCCAGTTCTCTTGTTATAAATACTTAAAAATAAAAGATACAATAGCACAAGAATTATTTAACCTGCATACATAGCCAAATTTGAGGCAGGAACATCCTCCAGAGCCAGAACCTAAGGGGCAGATGGTCTTGCTGTTGCTATGGTCACTGTGGGGTAGAGGTGGAGTGGGGACAGGGGTCCCAGGACCCCAAGACCAAGGTTTACAAGACTTGATCATAAAATACAATGTCTGCTTAAATAAAAAAATTTATTACAATAAGACACATTGCCATGAATCCCCCTCAAAATGCTCCCCCCCTCTTTGAACATGTTCTTGCCACTTTCTGAAGCAGTTCTGAAAATGCTCTTTCCTAAGTGTCTTTTTGAAATGTGATGAAAAATGCAGTGCATGCTGCTGCCGAGCGCCATCCAGTGGGAAGGCAAGCTCGTAAGAACATGACGGTGAGTCGTCATCCACCTTATTCACTGGAATTGGCGCTATGTGACTTCTGGCTCTTCCCCAGATTCAAAATGACTATGAGAGGGAAACTTTTTGAATCAATTCAGGAAATCAAGTCATCTATGACAGTGCAACTAAAGACACTCCAAAACAGGACTTCCAGAACTGCTTCAGAAAGTGGCATGGACGATGAGGTAAATATGTTTGAAGTGAAGGGGATGATTTTAAGAGGGATTCATGACAATGTGTCTTTTACTGTACTATTTTTTTTTCCAGTACTGGGGATCAAACTCAGCACCTTGCGCTTGTCAAGCAGGCTTGGTACCACTGAGCTAAATCCCAAGCCTGTAATATTCTTTTGTTTTTGGTACTGGGGATCGAACTCAGGACCTTGCACTTTGAGGCAGGCACCGATGCCACTGAGCTAAATCCCTGGCCCTGTAATAATTCTTTTTAATTGAAGCATTCACTATAATTTTTTAGTTTATTAGTACATGTGTGTAGTACGTACTGTGTACATTCTTTGTGAGAAGTTGGCACATGTATATAAGGAAAAGGTGTTGTGCACACTATGGAGTACTACTCTGCCATAAAGAAAGATACACTTGAGTCATTTGTAGGAAAATGGATAAACCTAGAGACCATAATGCTAAGTGAAATAAATCAGATACACATGGGCTCTCTTATATGAGAAACTCAAAAGTATAAAGAGCAAAATAAATGATAGATAATAGGAAGTAGGGAGATAGATCTTTCTCCAAGGGGAAGAGGTGGTGGGAGGGGGAAGGAGGGAAGGGAAAGGGGATGCAAAAGGAATTAAGCACTTTTTTTGGGTACTGGGGATCGAACTTGGGTCCTTGCGCTTGCGGGACAGGCGGTGGAACCACTGAGCTAAATCCCCAGCCCAAGCACTTATTTTTTATTAGGCTTCACACACTTGAGTCAGAAAGGGTACAGGCTTGGGCTCTTCTGTCCCTGGGAGACAGAGCTTTGGGAAAGTGCCCACTCAGGGACCATCCACTCCCTGGCTGGCAGAGGCAACAAGCAAGCTCGCCCCCATCTGTCCCTGGATGGGGGACTAGAAGTCTGAAGAACCAGAGCCATGGCTTCTGCCTCCCACACCTTCAGGACTCAAATCTACTCTACTTCTGGGACCACAAAATATTGGTCTTAAATTAGAGCTCTAAATGGTTTAGGTAGAAATAAAAATAAAATAAGATAGGCGTGGTGGCACATGGCTATAATCCTAGTACTCGGGAGGCTGAGGAAGGAGGATGGAAGTTCAACTTAGAGACTTAGTGAGACTTTGTTTCAAAACTTAAAAAGGGATGGGGATGTAGCTCAATGTGAAGGCCCTGGGTTCAATCTCCAGTATTGGGGAAAAAAAAGACAAAAAATATAGGTCATACCAACCAGCAAGCAGCATGCTATAGACAATCTATCCGGGTAATTCAGCTCATTAACAAAGTAGAAGAGAATGGCTTTTGATAAAATTGAACAGCTGATGAAATTGATGAAAACTTCCTAATGAAAACTCCTGGCAAATGAGGAAGGAAAGAAACTCCTAGGCACACAGACACCAGGTTCTGCAAACCTCTCCCCAGCTCGAGGAGTTAGATGCTACCTTTTAGAGTCCTGACTGGGACTCAGACATGGCTGTCACGACGTGGATTCAACATCATAACCGTGTCACACTGCCAGTGAAAGGAACACAAGATGCACAGACTGGAAACTTCCTTAGGGCAAAAGATGGTGTGGCCAAAGCAAAACCACAAGCCAGAGACTGGGAGGTGATATTTGCAATGCATAGAATTGGTGAAGGGTTGGTATCTCAGATACAGAAAGAACTCTTATGAATCGATGTGAAAACAGACAGACCAATCCAACAGAAAATGGGTGAGGGTCACAAATGGGCATTTCACAGAGGAGGGAAGTAGAAATGGCTCACAGACCTATACAGAGGTCCAACTTTTAGGGCAGAAAATGCATTCAGGCTGCAGTGAGATACAATTTCACACCACCAGATGGGCAGACTTGTTGCAAATTTGGACGACAGCCTCTCCAGACCCTGGGTATAGGACAGGGGGCGGGGGACCCCTGTTGTCCTTTAGTAAGTGGCTCCAGCTGGCCTAGAGAGCAGTAGACAGTGAGAGGATAGTGCTGCCTGGGTCCTTCCCAGGCCCACTGTGCTTCCTGGTGGCAGGTCCACTCCCAGGCAGCCAGATGTGCGACTTCTGGCCACTGCGCCTGGGCCCAGCTTGCAGAGCTGGCAGGAGGGAGAAAGGGACCCTGCCCTGAGCAGACCCTTCTCCAGAGGCTGTGCACCGCCCCACCCCCCCGCCCCCAGATCTGGGCAGTCAGAGATCTGGGCCCCCGTCAGCTCCTCCCCTGTCAGCTACGAGCCAAGAGCAGGCATCAGACACCAGGCCCAGCCTCTCCCCAGTCTGCTGCCCTGGGCTCTGCTTCTGCCCTGAATCATTCTCCCATTTGCAACTTAGTAAGTCCATCTGGGAGTCCAGAAGCCTCCCCTGTTAATCCAAACCAGCATCTGGGGGCCAAAAGGCAAGGCCCTAACTGGGGGCACACCTGGAACCCCAAAACACAGAGGGAGGAATGAGCCAGGTGGGATGGCACATACCTGTCATCCTTGATCTCTGGGAGGCTGAGGCAGGAGGATCACAAGTTAGAATCCAGACTGGGTAATTTAGTGACTTAGTGAGACCCTGTCTCAAAATAAAAAGTAAAAAGTATTGGGATGTAGCTGAGTGCAAAGGCCCTGGGTTCAATCCCAACTACTTCAAACAAAAGGATAAAAAATATAAAGCATGCGCTCTGAGTAGTACTGTGTACAGTACAGTAGTACTCATTCTTACTATGGTGTGAATAACTAAGGAGGAGTAATGAAGTGCTCATGCTCATCCTGGCCTGTGTTTTTGCTCCATGTTGGTCACCATTTAAATGTGTGACTGTGCCTATGCCATTCCCAGATGTGTTTTCTAATCTGTAAAAGGGAAAGGGCTTTAATGCTAAGATCCTTTCTGTCTTATAATTAGGTGGGAGATTTGCTTTTTAATATTAGAGTACAAATAAGTATACTTTCTCAGACATGCCATGGGATCTTATCTTCTCTAACCAGCCCAGGGGCCCCAGGAAGGTGTGGATTCTCCTTGTTTTATGAGGAAAGCTCTGAGATTCAGAGAATTAAATCACTTCCCCAGGATCTTATGGGTGGCCAGAGGGCAGGGCCCAGAGATGACTAAACTACTGGGCAACCGCTGTGAACTCCTGCACAAATGTCTTTGTTGATCGAGTGTGTTTAATGTTTTCAGTAAGGGGAAAATGTCCCTAAGAAAGAACCAAGTCGTGTCTGCCTGGAAAATACAAGCAATTAGAAGAAAACAAAACAAACAACACCATCCTCAGCAAAGATCTGTGCCTGGTGGTGAGAATATCCATCCAGGCCCCTCCAGTTGCCATGGCTACCTCCTCCTCTGGGGAAGGCGTGGTCCAGGTTGGACCTGGAGAATCCAGTTGACCAGCGGACAGTGGCCCCTGAAGAGTGGAGCAGGGAGCAGGGGCCAGGCGGGCGGTTTCTGTGTGAGGCAGAGATAGGATCTCATTCACGTGCAGTTCCCCTGGTGCACAAGGACACAGGAAGGGGAGCTGAGACCTACCCATTGCTCGCCAACCTCGATCCCAGGGACAGACGGAAGGTGTCTGAGGGAAGGATGCCTGCCAGCCTCTACTTGTGCCTCCTGTCAGCAGTTGTTAGGCTGATCTATTATCCATCAGAACCCCAGGAGCAATTGTGTGTATGGGAAGAGAATTATTCCCTTATAAAACTGTTGGACGCTGCTCCTCAGAGCCCTTCTCCTGCATGAGGCTGGCCCTGGGTCCCTGCAGCCAGGGTCCAGCCCCTGATGGAGACCTCAGGAGGGCCCACTATTTTAGAGGAGCCCACCTCTCACTTCCCTAAACACCGTCATAGGCGGATGTAACACCAAGGCCTCTCCCAGAGCCCAGATGAATCCTGACTTAACACTGGAAGCCACCTCAGGGTCTCACTTTGCCTTTGGAGGAGCAGGGACCTCAAAGGGGAAGGGACCTTCCTGGGACCACGGGGCCAGACAAAAATATGCAGAGCTGGGCCCTGGACTCGTCTTCTGTGCCTCTCATCCCACCACCTGGGCTGACAAGCCAGTGGCTTGTCTTCAGTGTTTAAAACTCTCCTACCATTTCCCTCTGAAAACCTAGTGGCGAAGGACTTGTCCCTTCTTGCTCTATTTTGGGGACTTCACCTGTCCCCTGGGGAGGTCATCATCTCCTCCTTCCGATCATTGGCTGGTAGCTCCTGTGGGAGGATGAGGCACACTGGGGCCCAGCTTTTGGGGTCCTGCCAGGAGGCTCCCCAAGCTCTGGAGGCTGCTGAACTGCTGGCTTTGCCCCAGGCCCCTGGGCCTTGACCTTGGGCATGGAGCCCTGATGAGAGGGATTCTTTCCCAGTGACACAGAGCAGTGACAGTGCTGCTGCCACATATCCAAGCAGGTCAGGAATCTCAGAGCTGTCTCCCTGGGCTGCACCTGGTGTCTTTCAGACTCCAGTGGAGCTGGCCACCAGCTGTGTGAGACGAAATATTTATCTTTTCTTTCTGGACCAGGAGAAAATGGTAAGAGCACATCAAACAATAGCTTCTGTTAGCAACAAGGACTCAGAAACCTGCCCAGGTGAAACCTGGGAGTCACGGAGCACATGCAGTGGTGACCTCAGGACTCTCACTCCCTCAGATGGCTGCAGAGATGCAGTCCCAAACAGTAGCACAGCAGTCCTCATCCGAACATTCCCAGCTTTGGGGACCCCACTCTGTCCCCAGGTGAGGGCAGGATTCTCACGCCCAAATCCTCATGCTGTTGGTCCAGGGATGTGGCCCAACCTGGCCAGCCTGGAGGAAAGCCAGGCCCCGCCTGCTGGGAATAGCACTGGTGATCCGTATGCAAATGTAATCAAACAGACCTACTGTGCCTCTTATAACTCACTTGTGCTGGGGTGAGCTGCATTCGCCTACAGCCATCTGTCCGGCAGGTGACACAGCCATGAGAGGGTCACAGCAGCCTCACTGGGCTACAGAATCCAGGCATTGAAGGCCCAGGAGCTCTGTTCCATGACTCTGCTCCAGCACACTTGCTCCTGAGGTTTGCCAGGTGGCCAAAGCCACCAGAAGCAGGAAGTTGCTAAGGAAAGAGTCCTGGCTTAGGTGTTTGTCCTTGCTACCCGTGGAACCGAAGCAATGTGGTCACCTCTTCAATCTCCATTTTAATTACCTGTGAAGGAAGAGTCAGAATATCCATCGTGCAAACCTGTGATGCTAGCACTCTGGAGGCTGAGGCAGGAGGATTTCAAATTCAGGACAACCTGGGCATCTTAGCAACGTGGTGTGACCTTCTTTCTAAATAAAACATTTTACAGGGATGAAGATGTAGCTCAGTGCAAAGCCCCTGGGTTCAATCCCCAGTACCGCAGCGGGGAAGGAGACTGGAATTATTGCCCTCTTTTATTGGGGAGAAAAAAAACAAGGGCTCACTGGCAGGGAGCAGCTGAGCTGGGAGGGAACTGGGCCTCCCCCTCCTCCTGCTCAGGGGCCTGGGCTGCCTGATGGGATCACATTTCTCTACAGAAGCCTTCTCAAATGAGCCACCAAGACTGGATCCGCCTGCCTGCGAAAGGTGGACTCCTGGCCCGATTCCAGGCTTCTGGCTCCAGTTACAGCCACTGACTCAGAGACCAAGTTGCTCCCTGCGTCAGGCGGATGGGAGGCTGAGGCTCAGAGAGGGCTACACTCTGGCTGAGGAAGCACAGCACAATTCCTGACTCCAGTGTTTGACCCAAATCCAGATCCCAGTCGATGATAGTAGGGGCAGAGTGGGTTTGCTGACCTGCACTTCGGAAGGGGACTCCCCAGAGCAGGGGACTGTCTCATGGCCTCAGCAGCCAGCAAGAGTAGTGGGGAGTCATCAGCAGGGCCTGGCGGCCCCTCCTCCCGCAGCCTTCTTGAGCCCCTTTGGATCCTTTGCACGGAGAGGCTGGGGGTGGGGGTGGGCCTTTCCCAGAGGCGGTCCCGGGGGCCATGTCACAGCTGTGCCCCGAGCTGCACAGCTATGCACTGGGTCCACAGATGTCGGGGCGACACCGCACACAGCGGTGGTCAGGGGCGCAAAGCGCTGTGTGATGCGCAGGCGCAGTTAGACATGAGGGCGCTTCTGTCAGAAACAGAACTAGACAGACACATGACAGGCACCAGCCCACGGCCCTGCACACCCCACACTCACACGCCAGTACGTGTTCGCTCCGGTGAGGGCAGGGCACGTGGATCGGCCTCTCTCTGCCCTCTATTCCCCCACCCAGCAGCAGCAGTGCTGCGACCCTGTGCAACCCGGATCCGGCCTGAGACCCCGCCCCACGCGCCGCCCCATGCCCTGCTCCTCTTATTCTGAGTCAGGCCCAGTTGCCACCTCGGGCCAGGAGCAAAAGGAATATGTCAGCTTAGACATTGAAGGGACACAGCCAGGCATAGTGGCACACACATGCCAGGAATCCCAGCACTCGGGGAGGCTGAGGCAGGAAGATTGAAAGTTTGAGCCCATCCTGGGCAACTTAGCGATATTTTATTTCAAAATTAGAAAAAAATAATTAAGAAGGAGCTGGAGGTGTAGCTGAGTGTGAGGGCCCGGGGTTCAGTCCCCAGTGTCACACATACACACCCCAAAGGGACACAACTAGCTATTCGGATGGGTCTCATTTCTCAAAGAAATGTACTGATCACATTTCTGCCATTCTTTCCCACAGACATCAGGACTTGAACGCAGCCAGGACAAGGGCTACCAAGGCGATGTGCAAAGCAGGGTAGCCGGGCCCTCTGCCTTCAGAGGGTGACAAGGATTTAGAAGGACAAAGGTGGCGCCAGAGAGCAGGGAAGGAGTTGTGAGGCTGGGGCCCCAGAGGCCCCTAGCACTTTGAGCCTTGGACACCCCATGTCTGGGGCCAGGCTGGCACTGGCTGCCAGGGTTTGAACCAGGCTCAGGCACTTACCAGCTGTGTGATCCTAGGCAAGTTTCCTAACTTCTTTGTGCCTAGTTTCCTTATCTGTAAATGAAACAATAGTGGGCTTTCTGTAGGGATGAGAGGAATGTGTGGGAAATGTGGTGCCTTAGCATAGCCTTGACACTTACAACAACGCCTGCCTCTGGGGACCGGAGGTGTCCTTTTCTTTTCTTTCTTCTGACCTGCCTCCTTCCACATGGGCCACGCTTCCTCCTTTAGGGTGACACAAGCCAGGACATGCCACCTCCAGGATCAAACATCTTCCTTATCTCTACCTGAAGTCCCTGTGGCCCAGCGCAAGCTCCTCTGCTCTGTCTGGCCTTGGTGGAAATGGAAAACAGCTGTGAGGGCTCCGGGGCAGCCAGAGCAGGGCTTCCGGTACACAGAAGGGGGTGCCCCTCAGAGCTGCACGCCGGGCTCCTGGTCCCCCCCCCGCCAGGCCTCCAAGACCAACCAAGACAGGGAACCCCATCCCTCTGCAACCTGGAGCGGGCCCTGATGACTTCTCCAGGCCCCCTGCACAATGGCCTGGTCCAGGCACCTCAAGGCTCCTGAGCTCCACCTCTTCCAGATCAGTGGGGGCCTTAGATTCTCACACGAGAGGGCCCTGCTGTGACCCGTGCAGTCGTGGGAACTAGGTATGCTCACCTTTTCGTCATCCTCAAACCACCCAATCCCATTGGTGGAAAAACTCTTCCACAAAACTGGTCCCTGGTGTCAAAAAGTTTGGGGACCACTGGTACAGTGTTCACACTAGGTAGTTTTCCGGGTCTGTTATCTGTCACCCAACACAATGTTTATAAGATTCGTCCACACTGCTGCTTGCAGTGTGTCTTCTCCTATTGCTATGTGATACCTCATTTTGCAAGTGTTAACTTGTGCATCTAGTTGGCCACTGATAAGGATTGGGGTTATTTATATTTTTTGGTTATTCTGAGCTATGAGGTGATGAATATCCAGAGCATGCCTTTTGGTGAATGTATGTATTCATTTTTGTAGGATACATAGGACTGGTACTGGGTCATAATGTTGACTTATATTCAGCCATTTTAGAAACTGCCAGATAGGCACCTATAATGCCAGTGCTCTGGGAGGCTGAGTCAGGAGGATCACAAATTCAAGCCCAGTCTGGGCAACTTATTAAATCAGTCCTATCTCAAAATAAAAAAATTTTTTAAAGGCTTGAGACATAGCTCAATGCAAAGGCCCTGGGTTCAATTCCCAGTACCAATAAATAAATAAATAAATGGAAAGAAGGATGAGAGGGAGGGAAAATTGCCAGGTGGTTTTTATTTTATTTATTTTTATTTATTTATTTTTTGTATTAAATTCTTTTATTGGTACATTGTAGGTATACAACACAATTACATTTCTCATTGGGAATTGTACCTTTACATAATGCATCTTGGTTCTTATTTTTTCCCCATTCCTAGCCCTCCCTTCACGTCCTCCACCCTTCCCTATTTACAAAGACTTTATTTACATTTTTTCCATTTCTCATCATTATTTCCTTTCCCATCTTTCCTTTCCCCTGCCCCTCCCACTACCCCTACCCCTTTGGACCTTTTCTTCCCATTTTACATTATTGATTATTCATTCTAATAATTGGTACACTTTAGGTATACAATATAATGACATTCATCATTGGAAATTTGCACCTTTACATAGTCTCTCTTGGTTCTTATTTTTCACCCTTGCCCAGCCCTCCCTTCAACCCCTCCATTCCTCCCTATTTACAAAGATTTTGTTCCTATTTTTCCATTTTCTCATATTAATCCCATTCCCTTCTATCCTTTCCCCTAGCCCTCCCACTTCCTTCCCCTTTGCCCCTTTTCTTCCTATTTCACATGACCTATTATACATTTAGTCCTTATTTACACTTTCACTTTCTCACACCAGAGAAACTATTCGGTATTTACACATGTGTGTCCTATTTATTTCACTTAAGAGCATTGCCTCAATGTGCATCCACTTAGCTATAAATGTCTCTAATTTCTCATTTTTTATGGCTGAGTAGAACTCCGCCAGGTGGTTTTTAGAAGTGGTTGTAACATTGATGCTCCCAGGAGCAGGCCATGAGGGTCCCAGGTGCTCCACATCCTCTGTAGGACTTGGTAAAAAAAATCCTTCCTTCGTCTTTTTAATATTACCCATTCTGGCAGGTGGGTGGGAGTATGGCTCTGTGGTTTCATCTGCATTTCCCAGATGTGGATAATGAAGCTGAGGCCTTGCTGTATGATCATGGCCAATTGGATATGGTCTTCTGTGGGAGTATGTGTTCCCCTCAGTGTTGTGCTTCTTAATTCTCTTAATGGTATCTCTGAAACAAAAGAAAGTTTTCATATTAATGCTGTTCACTTTATCAAAATTTTCTTTAGTGCTAGTGCTTTTCGGGTCCTGCTAAAGAACCCTACTCAGAGGTCATGAGGCAATCTCCTATTTTCTTCTAAATGCTGTAGTTTGTTTTACTTCTTATATTTAGATCAACAACCCATCTGGAAGTTACTGTCATGTATGGTGTGGCTTAGGGGTCAGATTTTTTTTTTTTCTATTTGGATGTCCAATTGACCCAGCCCTGGTTATGGACAAGACTAGCTTTTCTCTATTGTGCTGAATGTGAGACTTTGTCATAAGTCAGGTGACTATATCAATTTGTCTACTTTTGTACCAATAATAATGTGTCCTGATTAGTTTATAACAGTTCTCAATTCTAGTAGTATAAGTTTTCTGTTTCTGTTCTTCAAGGTTGCCTTAGCTATTCTTGGGCCTCTGCATTTTCATTTATACTTTGGAATCAACTTGCCACTTTTCCACCCCAAAAAAGTGAAAAGAAAAAGAAAATGCTTGTTGAGACTTTGAATAGGATCACACTGACTCTACTGATCATATTATAATAGTGCACTCCTACCCATGAACTTAGTATATCTCCCCATTTATTTAAGTTTTAAGTTTCTCTCAGTGGTGTTTCGTAGTTTTCAAGAGATTTAATCCTAGGTAATTCCATACTTTATGATGCTTTCATAAATGTTACCATTTACAATTTTTTATTTTCTATGCGTTTGTGGTACGTAGGAATATGGTTGATTTCTGTAAACTGTCTTTGTATTCCAGTGACCTTGATAAACTTACTCAATAATTCTGATAATTCTTTAAATTTTGTTGAAGAAAAGATGTTTTGGGATGTGGTCCAGCCATGATGCAAGAACTATCAGGCTTGAATTCCAGCTGGAAGTTGAAATAAAGAGCCAGTCAGCTCAGCAGATCCTCCAGGGCCATCATGAGGTACAGAAGTCACAGAGAGACTTTCTGCTCATGCTCAGCCACTGTCTGGATCCTGTCATCCCATTTCCCTGATAGCTGCTGCCCTCACTTAGCGCAGCTCCCGATGGCCTTGTGGGAAGAAAGACCTGGGCTGTGGTGGATGCTTGGGTCTTGGTCTGAGGGATGTGGCTGGCAGCAAATAGGGCTCATCTGCTACAAAGATATGTTCTTGGCCAAGTCCCTTTCTCTCTGTGGACCTCAGTTTTCCTATACATAAATTATTTCCAAAGTCTGCTCCTATCCTGTTCAAACTAAGAACGATGAGTAAATGATCCTTGAGGAGTGACTGTTTCATTTATTGATTGGCAATTAATTAAAAGCCTACTGTATATCTGCTGATGTATGAGACCACAGCTTGGTTCATGGGACCAAATTCTGGGGGCACACTCAAGCACATGGGAACCAGAAGACGCAGGTGCCACACATGAGCCCTTGAGCAGGAAGCCACCCTCAGAGCACTAGTGGCCCAAGGTGTAGGGTCACCAGATCAGGAGCTCAGAGCCGGGGAAAGTCAGGGACCTGGGTACTGTTCACCCCTGGGCCCTACTGCAAGAAGCTGGCTTTGCATCTCAGGGACTTAGGTGAAGGACTGAGGTCCAGCCAGGCACCTCTCTCCCCCTGAGGGTCCTCAGCACACATAGCAACCTTAATGAGGTAGGGATGTTTGGGCCTATTTTTAGACCAGGAAATTGAGCCAAAGTAGTGTAACAATCACCCAGAAATTTTAGAAAAGAAGGAAAAAACTCACCCATAATCCTACCACTGCAGCTATTTTTATTCTTCTCTGTCCTTTTCCATGCCTGACTATAAATCTTTAAAATTATAAACAGAACACAGATACAATTTTGTATATTTTTCACATAGTATCATGAGCGTGTTCCTTGCTTTTTCTCAGTTAAAACGTTTAATTATATCACAGGCTGGGTGTGGGTCAGTGGTAGAGCAAGTGCAGATATGCACCAGGCCCTGGGTTCAACCCCCAACCACAAAAACCAGTTTAAAAGAAAAACTATATCATATAAATTAAAAAGTCAGAGAGTCCTTCAAGACTAACAGTTAAAAAGAGACGTCCCCTGTACCCATGTCAGTCCCCAATTTTCATTCTCCATAGATAAGCTTTTCTGGGGGACCTTACCTCCACAGAGCTAAATTATATTTACATATTGCTATTTCTCTTGGGTTTTTTCTTTTGATATTAGAGGCTTTGTTTGCTTTTATTTTTTTATTTTTTATTTTTTGGTACGGGGGATCAAACTCAGGACCTTGCGCTTCTGAGGCAGGCAGCGGAACCACTGAGCTAAATCCCTGGCCCATGCTTTTAATTTTTAAATATTTTTTTATTTTGAGACAGGGTCTTGATTAAGTCTCCAAATTGCCCAGGTTGGTCTTGAATTTGTGACCCTCTTGCCTCAGCCTCCCAGAGTACTGGAATTATAGAGCCAGCCACCACTTCCGGCTCAGAGAGAACTCTTCTGGCTTGTGAGGTGGAGCAGAGGCCCGGCTACAGCTCTCGGGGAGCCACTTGGGCGAGTGCTGGGGTATCACTGCTGCGTCATTACCGTGTTACTTCATTCACAGTGAAGGTAGAACGTGACTTCTCTCCCTCGCCTCCCCGCCAAACCGCGGCAGCTCAGCCCTCCTGCTCAAACCCCGGCGCTGCCCGACTTCCTTAAGGGAGCCCTTGCCGCTCTGCTTAGCTACACTGGGCTAAGCATCATGCTCCTGTTTGCTGTACCGTGTCTCTGGCTGGGCCAGAGCTGCTTTTCAAGGATGAGGATGAACTGTGAGACAAAGAGGGAAGCTGGGAATAGGACCGTGCAGAGGAAGGAACTGCATGTATCTGGGCTAGCAGTCTGGGAAAGCGCAGGCGGAGTGGCCTGGAGGGAGGAGTAGGATCTGTATGGAAGGGCGTGGCCCAGCGGGAGGTTCCCCTGGCTTTTTCCCAGGGTCTGGCTGGTGGTGGGAGAGCAAGATACTTTGGAGGCCAGGTAGTAAGCCCAACCGTGACATGGACTCTGCTGAGAGCAGGGGGAGCAGAGGTGAGATTACCAAAGTCTGACCAGTGCAGGAAGGTCCTTAGTGACCTTCAGAAGCTTTGTGTTGGGTAGGAGGCACTAAGCAATCATGTAACCTAAAGTATATCATGGATGGAGTGGAGCTAACCCAGTGTAGTGGGCTAAATGGGATCTGATGTATGCAGGCTGGGTGGGCCCACGGGTGGCCCCACCCACCCTGGCTCTTTTCTGCCTTCTATCCTCTGCCATACTAGAAACTGAGCACTCATGGTTAGCCAAGCTGGCCTGGCCCGCACCCCATATCTGACTCCCACCAACCTTGGGCTTCCTTTTCCCAGT
Organism: Heterocephalus glaber; assembly: GCF_000247695.1. Next base: position 15,841,051 of record NW_004624740.1, on the reverse strand, counting down.
AGGACCTAGGAGTATTGGCCTGGCAGGGTTCTCCTGTGGATTTTAAGAGTCTCCTCCAGCTGGGCCCAGCTATGACCTCCTAAGACCGCTCCCAGAGGAAGTTGGCTGCTGGGAACAGAACCACTGTGCATGCACCCTGGTCTCCCCTTTGGGGTCCATTGCCCAGGCTCCACAATTGGTCACCCTGCCTCTTTAGAATCCCCTGCAGTAACCAACTCCTGCCCTATCTGCAAAGCCCTTCTCAGCCTGGCCTTGGAAATGACCTCATGCAGGAGGTAGGGCCTGAGTCCTGGGAGCTGAGCTGTCTGTGGCAGCACCGCTGGCCAGAGGCAGATAGCTGTGCCCTGACCTGGGACTTCTGTCCTGCTGTGGATGGACTAGCCTGGAAGTGAGAGGCTGAGAATGGAGGACAAGGACATGGAAGCTGGGGCCCGGAGGCCTTGGAGCTGACCCAGTATAGACCTCTTATAGATGGGAAAGCTGAGGGAAGAAAAAGGTAGAAGCAGCATGGCAGAAGGGCATAGTGGAGAAAAGCTGCTCCCTTCATGGTGGCCAGGGAGCTGAGCGAGAGGAGGAGCCGGGGGAGAGAACACAGCCTTAGCGACCACCTCTAACCAGGGCCCACCTCCCAACAGTGGCTCAGCTCCGAACTCATCAGTGACAACCCCGCTGAGCAGCACGGCGCCCCATGGCCCAACCGCCTTCCACACGTGAGACTTTGGGGGACATTTTCAATCTAAATCTTCACACCGCCCTTAGCAAGGGAATCTGAGGCCCGGAGTGGGGCAGGGCTTTATCTGGTCACAGAGCAGAGGGCCGGATCAGCTCAGCCAGCCCTGTTTCCATGTTTCCGCTCCTCTGATGACTAATTAGAGAAAATTAAACAAACAAGCTTTAACTGCCTGTCAGTGACAGATGCCAGGGCTGCCATAAACCTGGCTGGATGCAGAGCGCCTGCCCGGGCTGGGGGCCTAGGGAGTCTGAGCTGGCTGGGGAGCTGGACCCCCCCAGCCCCCATGGCCACCAGCAGCCAAGCCACTCCTCACTTGCCAAGCAGGGTGCCCAATGCCAGAGCAGACTGGGCACAGGCCCAGGACGCCTCCAGAAACAGGTCCCACGAGAGCCTGAGGCCCCTCCCTCCCGGACTTTGAATGTATGCTTTGCCCACTGCCAGGATAGGGCTGGCTTCTAACTTACAAGGGCCCCATGTCCACTCCAGCCTCATCCTAGCCCTTCCTGTTGGCCCCCAGGAGTGGGGGAGCCAAGGCTCACTCTGCACAGTTGTCATCATCTTCCAGGCAGCCCAGAGGACACAGTCACCCGGCAGGGAGAAGAGGTTCAAAGACCTCTGCTCCCAGACACAGCCCCTGAGGGGTGGCTCCTTGTCCACACTGCCGGACACCCACCCGCCAGTGCTCACACAGGGCTGCAAGCGGCCTCCTGACTCCCCAGGCTCCAGGGGGATGTGGGTGGTGGCTGGAGTGGGGCAGTAGGGTGATGGATGGAGGGGTGAATGACGCTATAGGGTGGGTGGTGCATTAGTCAGCTTTCCATTGCTGGACTGGACAACCACAACTTAGAAGAGGAGAGGTTTACTTTGGCTCCTGGTTTTGGAGGTTTCAGTCCATGGTCAGCTGGTTCCAAGGCAGAAACATCTCTCAAGCCAATCAAGATTAACCATTATGGGTGGATAAAGGAAGGGGGATGGAGGAATGGGGGGATGAGTAGGTGGACAATGGGACCCTGCTTGTCTTGGTCTTTGCCCTTCCCATAGGGGGTGTCTTTATCAGCCCAGGACTCTGGCCCCCGGGGACCTATGGAGTGGCAGGGCCTGGTTAATGGGCCCTATGGAACTGGTCTCTTGGGGACCCAGCTGCTTTGTCAGAGGCCTCCCCAGGCATCAGCGTCCATGGGTTTCTCCTCGTTGGCAGGTCCCGGAGCTCCCCCAGCTGCAGGACAGCCCATGGCTCCCACCTCCCCACCCTCCCATGTTTTCTGGGCCTGGGGCTGGGGCCCCATTGTTTGCATCTTCCTGTGAGTTACTGGCATCACCTTCTGCTGGGGCCTCCCTTCGGCCTTCCTCTCGGCTCTGTGGGCTTCACCTTGCACTATCTTCACCTCCCATGCCTGAGAGACACCGGAGGGAAACAGAGGGAAACGTGTGCTCAGACCCGCACGTCACTGCTGGCCACCTCACTCCAACTGCTGGTCTTTTGCTAGGTCCTGCCCGGGCCCAGCGTTAGACCACTGTGTACATTCTTCAAGTGATTCACGCCCTGAGTGTCTGGGCTCAATCTTTAATCTGTTTTCTGCATCGGGGTTGCTGACAAGCTTTTATGGAGGGGAAAGAGAGTTCTATTCCTAAAAAATGTTACAAACCACTATAAACCACTAACTTGGCGCAGCCCCGGGTAAAGTAACCAGAAGGGTGGGCAGCAGAAGATGGGCATTGTCATCTCTGTTCCTCCATGGCGGGCAGCCCCGATGTCTATTCTCATAGTCCTTCCAGGTCCCCTCACCATCCCTTCACCTCTCCTGGAGGAGTCACTGTGTCCAAGCAGGGACATCAGCAGGGTGGGCTGCATTCAGTGATAGAGGGGAGCCCCCCAGGGACCCGTGGACAGGACGGTGCTGGAGAGAGCTCAGCAGCTGGAATCCAGAGCTCCCGCGGGCCACACGGAGAGCCATCGAGTCACCCACATTCCTCCGGGTGCCTGCGAATCTGTTTAGCCAGAACAGGGCTTCCAGGGTGGGGAGGTCGGGCTCTGAGCCGAGCCGGGAAAAAGAGGAATGGATGAGTCCCTCAATGTCCAGGGCAATAAAAGCTCTTTCCAGCAGCTTTAAAGCATGTGCTCACAAAAGTGCTCCAGGTCTGGGGAGTTGACATAAACAGACAACTGAGAGCCCGAGAAGACAGGGCCCAGGGGTCACGGAGAATGCGCTCCTAGCTGGTGTCCAGGCCCAGTCCCTCTGCCTGCTCCCACCCAGGCCTCAAAGCTGCCGGGGTGAGCCCTTCAGAGTGCAAATCCGACCTCCGCTTTCACCTGTCTGCTGGCTGCAGACTCTGCCCGCTTTCCCTGCCCCTGGAGGCCTCAGCCCGTGTTCAGTGCAGCCCTCGAGCTTCCCTTAGATGCCACCACCTCCAGGACATCCTCGCTTACTGCATCCGCCTCCGCCATGTTCCCATAGGTTTCTGGCACAGCCCTTATGACCTGTGCCATCTGCTCTGCTCCTTCCCAGATGTGGTTCTCAGTCAGGAATGTCATCTCACTTACCCTTCCTTCATCCATTCTCAGATATTTTTTGAGTCCCCACTTTGTGCTAAGCGCTGAGACTCATGGGTGGACAGAAGACAGACAGTCTCCACCCCAGTCCCTGGCATGAAGTTGACCCCTTGCTGCACAGACAGACAGTGCAGTGTGCTCTGTGCATTCGGAACGGAGACTCAGACACCCAGCAGGCTGCGTGGAAGAGGGGCCTTGAGGATAAGGCCCTGGAGGATGGATAGGAGTTTTCAAGGCCAAGTCATTTCAACACCCCTGCCTGGCTGCCCTCACCCCAGGCTCCATGCTGGCCTCACTCGACCCCCTTTTCTTTCAGAATGCATGAACTGCTCCCGGCTCACAGACATGAGCGAGCGGCTGACCACGCTGGAGGCCAAGGTCAGGCAGGCTGGGGAGCCCGCCGGGGAGCTGGCTGGGGAGGGGTGCAGGGACATTGGACACGTGTTGGGAGACTGTGCCAAGCCCGAGTCCCTCCTGACCCCGGTCCCCCACCCACCCACCAACCCAGCTGCTCCGGTGGCCGCAGAGCAAGTGTTGGGTGGAGTCACAGGTGCCTGCAGGCCTGTGGGGTCAAGGGGGTAGCTAAAGGGGCCGGGGCGGGCAGGCCTGGGTGGGGTGTGAGCTGGGAAGGGACTGGGGAAGGGCCTGGTTCCCTGGAAGGAGGAGCACCTGGTGATGCGATGAGTCTCAGGGAGCGCTGGGGAGGGGGCCAGGGCTGGGACCTCCTGACAGCAAGAGCCCCGAGAGCTGGCCCTATGGCACTGTGTCCCCACCAGGAGAACTCACAGAGCAGGATGCACACGCACACGCACACACACAGAGCCCCGGATGACCCTGTGCTGCCCTTTGGCCCTGTCTTCTTCCCACGCGTGGGGCTGGGGTGACCCTGGTGTGGCTGGGCTGCTGCCTCCTCCTCAGCAGAGCAGCCTGAGTGCAGAACCATTGGGGACCTCAGGGAGGAGGGTGGGACCCAGCTAGGGAAATGGCCGAGGGCTGAGCAGTAGCGAGGGTCAGTGCTGTTGTCTGACAGATAAGAACACAGGTGTGGGGGGATCCTGGGCACAGCCTCCCATGGCCTCCAGTCCCTCTGCAGATGACGGGACTGTCAGGTGGGGTGCAGGGAAGATGGGGTGAACTTGGCACTGGGGTAGAGATTGACGAGGCAGCTTGAGTCCGGGGGAGCAGAGGTGGCACAGGAGGAGGAGCCCGACTCACAGTGCAGTCCCCCTTTCCACAGTCACCATTCCCAGGTCAGGGCTGTGAGACTCCCCTGACCACTGTGTCCCATCCGGGTCACCTTCCAGCCGAGTCTGTTCCATGCCCTCATGAGCCCTGGAGGGACAGGGTCCCAGGGGGCCTTGTGGGCCAGGTCAGAGGCCCCAGAGGCCAAGAGAGGGAGGGGCCGCAGCAGCCTCATGGGTGGTGCCCAGGCCAGGAGAGCCTGCAGGGGTCAGAACAGGAGCTGGGGTCAGAAGTCAGGGGTGAGGGGTCAGGGGTCAGGTGGGTGAAGGCAGAGCCAGGCAGGCAGACCCCATCCGGCAGGGAGCCGGCAATCAGGCAGCAGCCAAGAGAGCTGGAGATTGAGGCTTCTGCTGCCTCCGACAGGACACCAGCTTGGGTGCATCCAGAAGAATTCAAGTGATGGAAACCCCGCCAGTGGTAGCTTATTCCACGAGGATGCTTGTGTGATTAACAAGAAGCATGCAAGTAGGTGGCCTCAGGACTGCCTCAGTGCCTCAAGAACCCAGGCTCTTCACAGCCTTCCTTTCTGCCTCTTCAGTGAATTGGCTTTTGTCCTCATGCTTGGTGCCTCACGGTTATAAAGTGGATGCTGCAGCTCAAGGCATCACCTCTTCACACTGTGTTCAGCAGTCAAAGGCAGGAAGTGGAGAGTGAGGCAAAATACCCCAGTAGCCTAATTTGGTCTCATGGGCCAGTGCTTATCTATATGACCGCCTCCAAGTTGCAAGGGAACTGGAGAATTAGGGACCTGACCCGGGACTGCTGCTACCCTCTTGTCCCAGGATGGGCTGGTGGGCAGAGGTCACAGGGCACCAGGATGTTTCCTGCCTTCCCCCCTTGGCCTCAGTTTATGATGACTTCATGGATCACTGCATTGGGCAGGACTGAAGGGACTTCCCCGGGTGAAGGTCACAGACTTCTCAGAGTTGGGTTGGTCTTTTTCGGGAAGGAGGGCGGGTGGTGGCCTGGACAGTGCTCAGGACGCAGTGACATCACCAGAGCTCAGCCTCCAAGGCCACAATCTGCTTTCCTTGGGCCCAGTCCGGGCGCCCCTGCTCTGCCCTGGTAGCTCAGAAGCTGGGCAGCCTGGACTCCAAGGGGGCTGACTCTGATGTGGCCCTGTCGGGGCGGGGAGGGAGCAAGCCAGGCCTTTCTCCTCCCTGCACCAGGGCCGCTTCCTGGAGGAGGGTCTGAGGGTCGCAGACCCAGTCCCTAGCTGCTGTTCTGCTCAGTGACTCCATGATGCAGCTGAGCCGTAGGTGGGACAGCCTGGTTTGGTGACGAGGGGCCGCACAGTCACTGGGTGACCCTGGACAAGTCACTCGCAGTCGCAGCCCTGCCTCCACCTCAGGGGGGATGTGGCCCAGTGACCTTCTGTCTGCTGGGCCCCTGAGGACCAGAGGGAGGGACACAGACAGTGGCTGCGCTGGGGGTGGGAGGACAGCGTGATGTGGCTCACCCTGTGCCTGTGCACCCCGGAAACTCTGTCCAGTCCCTGCTTGAGCGCTGTGACTGCAACTGTTTATCCCCGTGAACCTCCAGCCGCAGCACCCGGGTCCCCAGCACCAGGGCTGCTGCCTGCACCTGCCTGTGTCCATCCCGGGCTCGCAGCGCCCCCTTCCGGCGTCCTCGGGAGCAGCAGGGACTCCAGCCCCCGCTGCCTGAGAAACTTCAATGAAGGGAGAGAAAATTTAAACCTAGGGGAGTCTCCGGCCCAGGCAGGCTGTGACTCTGGTCTCCCTCCAGGAGAAGGACCGGCTGGCTCCAGGCCCGGCCTGAGGAATGCGACCACTTTGTGTTTTCCTGGGGAGTCCTGGGAACCATGTACCCAGCCCAGCCTGTTTATGCTTTCCCTCTCTCCCTCCTTCCTGCTTGCCTGCCTACCTTCCTTCCCTCCCTCCTTCTGTCCTTCCTTTCTTTGTTTCTTTATTTTCTCCCCTCTCTCTTCTTCTCTCCCATCCATCCATCCATCCATCCAGCCATCCAGCCACAAACATTTCCTAACCAAGGAAGGAGTTGTGTCCTGAACCGGGCAGAGCGGGGACCGCCCGTCCCTCCCTTAGGGAGCGGGATGTGAAGGGACAGCAGGGCTGTTGTGCAGTCACAGTCATGGTGATAGGTGCGGAAGGTGCTCCTAGGAGTGAGGGGCTCTCCCAGTGGGGACAAGGGGAGGGAGAGCATCCGCGGCGGGAGCGCTGGTGGAGGGGAAGTGACAGGGCTGTGGGGTGCACTGCCCTGCATATGTGAGTCCTCGCTCCAGCCAGGACCTCGCCTTCTACCCTTCTCTGGCCAGGTGCACCTGTTAGAGGCAGCCGAGCAGCCGTCGGGCCCTGACAACGACCTGCCAGCACCCCAGAGCACACCGCCACCCTGGAACGAGGACTTCCTCCCTGACGCCATCCCCCTGGCCCATCCGGGACCCCGGAGGAGGAGGCCCACGGGTCCAGCTGGTGAGCCGAGCGGGGCGGGAAGGGTGTGGTGCGGCCTCCTGGGGCCTCCACAGAGAGCTCTGCCCTAGGGCTAATGTTCAAAAATTGGGAAGTTCATGTAAAAATCAGGATTTCTAATTTCTCTTTGAAAGATCTGGCAGGAGGGCTGGCAGTGATTGGCTGTCACTATGAGGTATAATCATTTTTGAAAAATGAATTACAAAAATAGACACGTTGCATTGAGTCCCCTCCTGGCTTCGACACACTTATCCCACCCTCCTTGTCCCTTTCTGAAGCAGCTCTGGAAGTCCTCATTCATAAGTATCTTTAGTTGTGCTATTGTGGCTACTTCAGTCTCCTGAATCAATTCAAAATGTTCCCCTGTCATGGTCATTTTGACTTTGGAGAAGAGATAAAAGTCACACAGTGCTAGACCTGGTGAATAAGGTGGGTGAGGACACACACTAATGTTTTTCCAAGTCTGTCTTTCTGTTGGATGGCGCTTGGCAGCAGCATTCATCATGTTTTTAATCACACCTCATAGAGACCCTCACGAAAGAGGACTTCCAGAACTGCTTCAGAAAGTGGCAACAACAGTGGGATAAGTGTGCTTGAAGTAAGAGGGAGGATTTTGAGGGGGATTTGTGGCAATGTGTCTTTTAATAAACTTTTAAATTTAAACATTCACTGCATATTCAGATCACACGCTGTAAGTCACAGTGGCCGTTGCAGATCCGGTTCAAGCTCAGCAGTCTGCTGCAGTCCCCATTGCTCTTTACTGTGGGACAGTCCAGTCCTCAGCTCTGTCCTGCCCCTCGGCGGCTGTCCTGCCCCCCCCGCCCCCCCAACACCCTTGCTCAGTTCCACCTTGCAGCAGCCCCTACGGGTGCACCCCAGAACTCTGAGCTTACAGACACACCCCTACCCCTGTTTCTGGGCCATCCTCACCGAATTCTCATCCAGAGAAGGAGGACACCTGGCTCCTTGTCTTCTTGCAACATTTTAAAGGCAAGAGTGGAAATGTTCTCTGTCAGGCAGGCATGGTGCCATCCCATAATCCCAGAACTCTGAAAGGCTGAGATGGGAGGATTGCAAGTTCAAGCCCAGCCTGGATAACTTAGAGACTTAGTAAGACCCTGTCTCAGAATGAAAAATCATAAAAAGGCCTTGGGATGTAGCTCAGTGTGAAGGCCTTGGGTTCAATCCCCATATTGAAAAAAAAAAAAAAAGCCAAAAACATCAGCAAGTTTTACCCTGGTCTGGGCTCTGTCCCTGGGTGCTGCAGGGGCAACGAGGCTGAGAGAAGCTAGGTAACTTCTCTAGGGTCACCAGCGAGCTGGAGGCATCTTGCCCTGATGATCGTCAGCCCCCCTGGAGCCCCATGGGGAGATACACCCTGTTCGCCCCCTGTTCGGCTCTGAGCATGCACGCCAGTCCCCCACCTCCACCGTCCTGTCTGTGTGTAGGAATTTGTTCCTGGGTTCTGGAGAGGGACCAGGGCAGGAGGGAAGATCCCCAGCAGAGCAGGGCAGTGGCCTCAGGAGCCACTTCCGGGCCCAGGGGCAAAGAAGCAGGTGTCTGAAGGCTGTGGCAGGAGGAGTGGGGCTCAGGCCTGCTACGGGGAGCCTGGGGACATCTCACTCTGGCTCCTTAGCCCATCCCTCAAGCCGCTGTCCTCAAGATCTCACCCTAGAGAGCAACCATTTCTTCACAGCTTTCTTCAGGGCCTGAGGAGGTGAGAGGCTGGGAGCGCAGCTGGGCCTCCTGGTCAGACCATTTTTACCAAGGAGCATGCAGTTCCAGCGATGGCCACCAGATAGAGATCACATTCCACAAATGGTGCCGCCTGGACATCCTCCTGGCTGCCCCTGGGCTCCCTGAAGCCAGCTGCCCCCAGAAGAGCCCTTCCTTCCAGAACCCCAAGTCACACACAGCCTGAGCAGGTCCCTCCACCTCCTCAGCAAACCGAGAGGGAGAAGGGGCAGTCCCCGGCCCAGAGAGGGACATTTCCATCTCCTCTGTCTGCAGTTGTGCAGAGGCCTCCGAGAAGATGTAATGGGAGGCCCCTGCCACGTGCCCAGAGCATGACCCTGAGCAGGGAGACAGCAGAGGGAGGGACCTGGGATGAAAAAACCTGACCTTCATCCTGGCTCTGTGACCTTGAGCAAAGAGCCAAACCTTTCTGAGCCTCACTTTCCCCACCTGGAACACAGGAACAAGAGCAGTTCTTGGGATCATAGATGGGAATAGGATGAAGGTGGCCTGTCCACTGTGGTGACCGACACACCCAGGTCATGGTGGAGCTGGGGCCATTGGGCGAGGTTTCGGGTGGGCCCAGCATCTGGGGACAGGGACCCGATGGAAGTCAGGCCTGGAGCACAGGCCATCTGGGTCCACGGTGTTCTCAGCCCCATCCCTCTGTCTCCCCAGGGCCCCCAGGCCAGACAGGACCCCCAGGACCTGCAGGGCCACCAGGCTCCAAAGGGGACCGGGGCCAGATGGGAGAGAAGGGCCCAGTGGGGCCTCCGGGTAAGGACCCCAGCCCGACTCTGTCCCTGGAGGAAGGGACACCCCGATCTTCCTGGGGGTCCCAGTTCCTTCCCTCTCCCCCTCCCAGGTGCCCTGTCTCCCTTTGTGTGCAGCTCCTCATTCAGTGACTGCTCTTCTCCCTGTCACAGGGCTCCTGGGGCCACCAGGGCCCCGTGGACTTCCTGGAGAGATGGGGCACCCTGGCCCCCCAGGACCCCCTGGCCAAGCAGGCAGCCCAGGCCTCTCACCAAATGACCCTCAAGGCGTCCTCTACTCCCTGCAGCCACCCACGGACAAGGACAGTGAGTGTCGCACTGGGGCAGGGCAGGCTGAGCTGCCTTAGAGGGGGCAGCCTTCCCAGGGACCTGGGGAAGTGGGGATCTCACCAGTGAGGGCTCAGCTCAGGAGCAGGGCTTGCCTCCAGTGGGTGGGGGCCCCAGGGCCAGTGCTGCTCCTTACCCTGCTCCTGGCCCAAGGCAGTCGTCCCTACCTCTGGGCTCAAATCCCAGCCCCTGGGTCCTGCCCCAGTCCCCAGGCAGCTCTGCTTTCTGGCCTGACCCCCTTTCCCCCCTGGCGAGGCTGCCCTGCATCCCTGTTCTGTTGTCTCCTCCAGGGCCCCTCCCTATAGGTCGCTTGACAGGTGTTTACTGAGCACCTATTATGTGTTGGGAACAGGCATGAGAAAAATGGACAAACTTGGGCCCTCAGGGGCCACATCCTGCTCAAAGGGCCTCACAATTTGTGCAGAAACACCTGCTTCCCCATGGGGGTGGGGAGCAGGCACAGGGACTGTGGGTCCAGGACATTGAGGGCATGGCCAGCCAGAGGAGCTGGGTTTTAGCTGAGTTCCCAGCCCGCTGGGGAGTTCTAGAAGAGGGATCGGCTCGACTTGTGGGGACGAATGGGCAGTGGTCTCCCGGGCACTGTCACATGGGCCACCTTGTTGTCACCCAACCCCCACCTCTGCTCAGCTTCTGTTCCCCCAGGCAGCACATGTCTGGACCCCATGCCATCTCCCAGCCTCGGTTTCCTTTGCTGTAGAGGAAAGATGGCCATGTCCTCGAAGCCTCCAGCCAAAGCTTGCACCAGGAACAGGGCTCGCCCCAGCAGGGTGGGGTTCCAAATGCCATCTGTGGGTGCAGAGGCTGGGCAGATGGCAGGTGGCAGGGCTGGGGAGGGGCCAGACTAGGCCTCCTCCCGGGCAGTGGGCACAGGGAAGCCCTTGGGCAGGGACCGAGTAGAGTAGAAGTGCTTGTGAACCTTCGGTGGGCTCAAGAGTCAGTAGCTGCACCCTGAGCCCTGAGGCTCCAGTTGGGCCCTGTCTGCCCTGGCCTGGGTGTGACCCCCTGCACCTGGCACTGCCCAATACCACCCAGTGCCCGGAGGGTTGAGATGGGAGCACCTGGGAAGAATGTGAGTGCTGGACTGGCGGCCCTGGGGACCGCCCACCTGGCCAGACACCCACCTGGCAAGGGACTTGTGCCTCCGGTCCTGGTGTCCACCCAGGCCACCTGCCCATCCCATTTCTGGGCCCAGGTGCCCTGGTCTGGCTCTGGGCTCGGAAGAGGACCTCACATGGGACCCCAGAAGTCAGCTTGTGAGCTCTGCCGCTCAGCAGTGTGATCTCGGGAGTGGAGATGGCTCAGAGGGCGGGCAGGGGCTTCCTGGAGGAGGGCACATCAGGATGGGCACTAGGTGGGCCTGGAGGAGATCGCCAGCCCGAGACACAGGGAAGCCAGGGCCTGCTGTGCTCCCCAGCCTGGGCCTCCGTATGACCTTTGAGCTGTGGGAACCATTGTGCCCTGGGGCCTTGGGGCGCCTTGCTGACGCCCAGCCCAGGCTCCAGCTCTGCTCAGCCTCTCTTCCCGTAGATGGGGACTCCCAGCTGGGACCTGCTGTCGTGGACACTGTGCTCGCAGGAGTCCCTGGGCCGCGGGGCCCTCCCGGCCCCCCTGGTAAGTGGGTGACAGATCCCTCTCCTCTTCTCCTGGCCTTGGCCTGAGCTGACAGCCTGGGTCAGCCCAGCCCCTAGGTGGTTGGGTGGGATCGGTCTCCCCAGGGGCAGTGGCCTGTGGGGCAGGACACCGAGGGACTCGAGATGAGCAGCAGAAAAGGGAGCCCAGAGGAGGGGAGACCTGGGACTCAGTGTGGAGGGACCTGGCTCTAGGCCTGACCCCCTCTTCCCACAAACCCACTCTGGGTAAGGAGTGGGGCAGGGGCTGGTGGCCACTCACTCGGCCCTGTGTGCCCAGCTGCGTGCAGGTCACATCCCAGTAGAACCTCCAGTGCCCGGATCAAACTCCTGGTCACACACTCAATCTTGTGTGCAATCAACAAACATTCACTGCACAGTTACTGTGTGCTAGGCAGGGCTCATGTCCCCATGAGTTCAGGCTGGAGAGAGATGTTGGCTCTGTAACTAGACCGGGTTTCATCTGCGCCCTGCCCGGTGTCCTCTCTAAGCCTGGAGCGGCCCAGCCGCTTTGGTGCAGCGTAGCAGGCCTGTGCAGGCTGTGGGAACAGGGACCTTTGTGTTCCCCGCATGCCTGAAGTTGCTCGGGACTCCTCTCCCTGAGCAGGCACATGAGACCCAGCACCCCTGATAGGGGGACAGTCGTGGGCCCACAGGTCAAGGCCGGCGGCTGGTGCAGGTCAGAGATCCGTCTAGAGGAGGAGCTGACCTTCTATCGAGGTGTCCACTGGGAGAGCGGGGACATAGGAAGCTGGGGTATAGGGTTGGTGAAGGCACCAAAGCAGAGGAATCTGCAGGAGGGCGTCCGGGGGTTGGCGGAGACCGTGTGGAGCTCAGAGCCCCAGAGCCCAGGAGCCGTCTGTCTGGCGGGAGCTGTCTGTCTGGTGGGAGCCATCTGTCTGGCGTGTGTTTCTCAAAGGGCGCCTGGGGGGCAGCAGGCAGCGGGGGGGGCAGGGTGGGGAGTGGTCAGGAGTCTGGGCTAGCGACCGGGGCCTCGAGGGACTGGGCACAGGGCCCTGAGGTAAGCGTGGTGGGGAGACTTCACGGAGGACGCCTGCCCCGCTCCCCACCAGCCCCTGGGTCCTGGGACTGGGCACCTGGAGAAAGAGGCCTGGGGAGGAGGAGAGGCGACGGGGAGAGGGAGAGGGCATGGGGACAAAAAGAAGGGGCGGGGCATAGGAGGCGGGTGCATAGAAAAGGAGGGAGACACAGGAGGGGCAGGGACGCAGGCTTGGGGACACGTGCAGCTCTGGGTTGCAAGGCTGGCAAGGCTGGGGAGTGTGAAGCTTCCTGCTGTCCCCAGCAGTCCCTCAACAAACCTCTACTCCCTGCTGCAGGGCACAGGTGCTGGGGTGGGGAGGCTGGCAGTGTCCCCTCTGGAGATGACAGGGACGGTGGGCTTCTCTGGCCCAGGTGACCATTGGTGACTCTGCCCATAGGTCCCCCAGGACCACACGGTCCTCCAGGACCTCCAGGAGTCCCCGGATCCCAGGTAAGGATTTGGCCACTTCTTGTGCAGTGCAGGGGACAAGCTTGGGGACCATTGTGTCCTAGGAGGGGGAAGCCAGACCACTGTGGGCAAGAGGCACTTGGGAAAGCAGCCCATCCATCCATCCATGCACCTAGGGAAGGCAACGCAGGAGTCTTGTGCTGTTAACAGCTGCGACCCTTTGCCCCCTTCCTGAGAATCACCCATGGGGAGGGGTCAGCTGGAGCCGGGATGAGTGGTCCCAAACCCAGGTTGGCTCTGTCTCTCTAGCCGTTAGTTCAGATTGAGGCAGAGCAAGTGTAAAGGCCCTGAGGCAGGAAGCAGAGGGAAAGAGAAGATTGGGCAGGGACAAGAGAACCCTTCCAGGTCATGCCCAGGGATTGTTTCCTGCCTCTGGGACCCACCTCTAGATAGCCCATGCACCCATGAGTGTGGCATCCTTGTGAACTGGCCTTCAGCGCATGACCTTTGGGCACGTTTCAGATCCAAACCTAGGTGACACCTTCAAAAGCAGACCTGGCAGGCTGGTCGATGGCATCACTTTGGGGGAGGCAGGGAGAGTGGAGGTGCAGTGACGCCGGGTATCTGCCTGGGGCAGCCGGGAAGACCGTGGTGCCAGTTCCGGATGGCTGGGGTCCCGGGCCACCCTGGCGTGTGTGGGGGATGCTCTCTTTGTCAGCTGCACGCAGGGGCCTGGCCTCAGCACATGTGGCCATCAGCACGCCCACTGCTGTCATTGCTCCCGAGCCCGAGGCCAGCCGCCCCCTTATGTGGGTGACAGCACTGGGCCTTGCCCACCGTGCAGGTGACGGGGCCAGAAGCTGCTGCTGGGCCCGGGGTCACAGGCCAGATGCAGAGGGCCCCAGGGCCTGGCAGTCATGGGGTCTGACCTGCCCATCGCCTCCCCACTCTTCCCTCTCTTTCTCACACTGTGCCTGGGAACCCAGGACTTTCACACTGAGCTACATCCCCAGCCCTTGTTTTTGTTTATTTATTTATTTTTGGCACTGGGGATCGAACTCGGGACCTTGTGTGGCAGGCGCCGGAACCACTGAGCTAAATCCCCTGCCCTAAATTTTTTATTTCAAGACAGTCTCTTGCTAAGTTTCTGAGTTTCCCAAGCTGGGCTCAAACTTTGCATCCTCCTGCCCCAGCCTGCCTCAGCCTCCCTCAGTGCTGGGATTGCAGGTGTGCGCACCTCCACATCCAGCTATGGGTCCCAGTTGAGAGCCAGGGCTCCGAGTCCCTGAGGCAATGGCTTAGCCCTGAGCCCAGGCCCCCGCAGCCCCAGAAACTACCCAGGCCTCTCCCTGTGCCAGACCCAGCTTTTCTCCCCTCGGAGCAGGAGGCCCAGGGCCCAGCACCGTCCCAGGCCCTGCCTGTCCCCGAGGCCCTCCCGCCGGGGTCGGGGGGATGCTGCCCTCCACCAGGGGCTGACTACATGACTTGCTTCCTAGAGTGAGCCTGGCGTGATCTCAGAAGAAGAGGACAAAGCCGCTACTGCAGAGGTAACTTTACCTGTCATTTACCTTCCCGAGCGCCGTAGCGGGCAGGGGAGGGACACCCACAGACCTGCTCTGGCCCTTCAGCCAGCCCTGAGGTGTACGAGGTCTCACCTTAGAGGAGGTCCCAGCCCCTTGTGGCAACACCCAGCGGGTGCAGCTGTGACGTCAGGGCCCTGTGTTGCTGGGGTGACCAGGCCCGGGGGTGGAGCCAGGGACCCAGTGGGAAGTCACTGTCGTGAAGGAGAGCATGCACTGGGGACAAGGGAGCTTTGGACTGGGACCCTGAAGAGCAAGGCTGGAGCAAGTGGGGACCAGGACTTCTTTTTTATTTTATTTTATTTTATTGGTACATTTTAGGTGTACAATATAATGACATTCATCAGTGGAAATTTGCACCTTTACATAATCTCTCTTGGTTATTATTTTTCCCCTTCCCCTGCCCTCCCTTCAACCCCTCCAGCCCTCCCTGTTTACAGAGACTTTGTTTCCATTTTCTCCTATTAATTCCACTCCTTTCTTTCCTGTCCCCTACCCCTCCCACTTCCCCTTCCCCTTGACCGCTTTTCTTCCTAGTTCACATTATCTGTTACACCTTTTAGGGGGACCAGGGCTTCCGTGCTGGGGGGAGGAGGCAGCGGGGAGGGAGGTGAGAGGTGCTGAGTCCCAGCCACTTGCCAGGGGACCCTGAGAGGTCCCCATGACCCCTCCCTCAGCCCATTTCATAAGAACAACTTGGGGCTCAGAGACAGGAGGCTGAGCTGGGTACCTGACAGAGGGGCCTGGACCCCCTGCCCCCCACCCTGGTCTCCTCCCCTGACCTGGGGACACGGACATCCCTTAGCTCTTCACCACTGCTTCCTTTGCAAAGTGGCCTTGACCGCCGTCTTCTCAACACAAGGGAGCCCTGTCTCAGCCCCGTCGTGTGTCCCTGCGCACGAGGTCCTCTGCCCGTGTAGACAGTGGGTCCTGGAAATGTGGATGGCACCTGCCTCCTGCCAGCACTTCAGGAAGCCGCGGCTGTGTGCGTTCCCCCCGGCTGCTCAGCAGCGCTATGTGGCCGGTGCTTTCGGGTGGGGGTGTCCAGGCGGGAAGCGGGGCCCTGTGCTGGGTGCCCTGGCCTTGAGGGTATTTCCTAGAAGTGGCCCACATGAGGAAGCAGCCAGGCAGCCAGGCAGCCCGGCAGGATGATAAAGCCCCAGCTGTAGGCTGTCAGGTCCGGATTTGAAGCCTGGGTCGGCCACGTCCAGGCTGTGACGATAAAGGACTGCAGCCGCGGTCTCCAAGTGCTGGGGTTTCTTCTGTGGACAGAGCTGGGAGTCAGCCCGGCACAGTAAAGGCTCAGTCTGTGACTGGCAGCTGTTCGTAGTGATGACAGTGGCAGGTGGGAAGAGGCTGGGGGCGGCGAGCCAAGTCCACTGTATCCCGGTGGCCCTGACCCCGAACCCGACCCCGACCCCGACCCCGGGCCTTCCTCCCACCAGGGGGAGGGGGTACAGCAGCTTCGAGAGGCGCTGAAGATCCTGGCAGAGAGAGTCCTCATCCTGGAGCACATGATTGGCATCCACGGTGAGCAGCACGGCCCCTCCTCCTGCACCCTGCGACTGCATAGTGACTGCCTCAGGCCTCTGGGCTCCCAGCCATTGGCTGTCAGGGGGACTTTGCCAAACCCATAAGACCCTGTCCCTCCCCTGCTCAAGGACTCCCCATGGGGACCATCAGTGCATCCACCCCATCCCCAAGAGGCACCCCCAGCATCATGGGCCTAATGACAGACCACAGTGGTCACGGCAGCCCCCTCCCACCTTTGCCCCTGTGATCCAGCCAGTCCTCCCCCCTTCCATCATGGGTGGGGATCCACATCTCTTTCTGATGCAAGGAGAGCCCCTTCTGCTGGGAGTGCTGGTGCCTCTGTGTTTGTTAAAGAGTGGATGAATGACTGGGAACGTGGATGGATGGGTGAATGGTGGGGAATGAGTGGGTACATGATGACTAATTGCATGAATGAATGGATGAGTGAATGGCGGACAGATGGATGAATGGATGGGTGGATGAATGAATGGATGGATGACTGGATGGATGGGTGGATGAGCAAATGAAGAGCCCAAGCTAGCTGCTGTCTTGCTGTCCCCGCTGGACAAGGGCTTTCCCTCATACCCAGGTGCTGGGAGCAGAGGTACCCCAAGAGCCAAGACTGTTTCGAGCCCCTCTTCTTTCCTCCTTCCAGATCCTCTGGCCTCCCCTGAGGGGGGCTCTGGCCAGGATGCCGCCCTGAGAGCCAACCTCAAGATGAAGCGGGGTGGCGCCCAACCTGATGGTGCCCTGGCTGCCCTGGCTGCCTTGCTGAGTCCCGAGTCTGCGCAGAAGAGTGCCAGCCAGGCCAGCAGCAGAAAATGAGGGCCAGCTCTCCAGGACAAGCCCAGGCCCGGCAAAAGACCCTGCCTGGGCAGTGCTGCCACTGGACCTGGAGGAGGCCCAGCTTCAGGCTGGACAATTGTGAAGAATGCTGGCTCCTGGGCCTGGGGGTCCTTGGGGGCGGATGGAACTCCCAGGGCAGGGTTCCAAGGGGACTGGCACCCTCGGCAGAGCCCTTCCCTTACCCTGCCCAGCCCCCCTCCAGCCCCTGCTGGAGACGGAGTCTGGGTGGGCTGGGTGTCGGCTGAGAATAACCATAGTCCTCGTCATTTACTGAGTCCCCGCTGCATCTGGGCCCATCCAGGGAGCTTTCCTTATGTTGTCTCATTTAACCTGTAGGAGGTAGGCTTGTTCTCCCCACTTGATGCGGGGACCGGGGCTCAGAGGGCATAAATAACCCACCAAGGCCCCAGGGTCATGGATGCCCGGGCAGGATTTGAACCCTGGCCTCTTGGGTCCTGAAGCCCTGTTCCCTGAACACCACAGTTTCTTCCCCTTCATGAGGAAGCAGACAGGAGGGTGTAGGCAGGGGCACAGGAAGTGAGGTCAGCCTGGCATGGAACCTGCAGGGCCCTGGGCCTCCCTTAGGCTCCTCAGGTTGCAGAGGGGCTGGCCTGAAGCTGCTCTCTGAGCCCAGGGAGACCTGAATATACCACTGACTGTCACCTGCACTTGGGGACCAGGAGCTGGAGATGTGAAGGCCTCTGAACCCCACCGGCATTGCCCACCTCTCCCTCCCAGTCTCTCTGAGCCCATCCACAGCCCTGCCAAGCCCTTCCACCCACCAAGGCAGGAGGGCACATTACCGGGGCTGCCCATTGGTGGGGGACAAAGCCCCACTCCTCCCAGTCTCTATGGGAAATCTCTAGGGTCTGCCACTTCCAGAGGACACAGCACACTGGAGAGAGGGGAGCCTCCCAGGTCCCAGGCCTGCTGGGGGATGCTGCCCCCAGCCCTGAGAGCTGGGGTCCTGGCAGGATCCAGGGCAGAGGCCAGTGAGGTCCCAGTGGCCCAGAGCAGCTCAGACCACAGCCCTTGAGGCCTCTCAGTCCCCAGGTCCCTGTGATCTGCTCGGTCCCCATGTTCCTCTCTCACTGGGCCAGGACCCAGGACTCAGCGACCACATAAACTCAGAGACTAGAAGGTGCTGGCACCACCTGGTGGCTGTCTCCCCGCATGGCAGGAGTGGCCCAGATGCCCCTCCTGAGGCAGGTCTGCTCGTCCTCATCCTCGTAGAGGGACGCTGGAGGCCTGTAAGCTGGAGCCCTGTGACACTGTTCTTGTATCTGACAATAAAGGTGCTCTCCCTCCCAGCTGTGTCTCTTTATGGGAGGCTGGGCTGCGTCCTGCTGACCCAATGCCCAAGAGCCCTGGGCAGCTCCTGGGAGGCTGGGGTGACCACGAGGCCTTGGAGGCAGGTAGCCCGGGGGGAAGCAGGGAGGCCGAGAGGACCCCACAGAGGCCGTGCCCTAACAATGCTGTATCTGAGGCCTGGGGGGGGACTCAATTGGGGGATCCCTGGGCTCTGAGCAGGGAGACCCCCTAGCCTGCCAAAAGTTCCCCTCCCTGGGTCCCCAGGGAAGCCTGGGGACAGGCCTGAGCCCAGGGTGGCTGCTGAGTCACCCTGGGCCTTTGTGTGAGCAGAATGCTTGGTGTGTGCCCCGGAGCTTCTCCAAACCCAAGTCCATCCCCTTCTGGAGCTGAAAAGCCAGTACAGAAGGTGGACCTTAGACCAACCACACAGCTGATGGCATGGAGGAAGGGGACCATGGCCCACTCCAGGAACCTGGACCAGGGACTGAAGTAGGGGAAAGAGAGAGAGGAACAGGGAGAAACAGAGACAGAGATTGCCTGGGGCTTCTTCCTGCCTTTATTTGCTTATAGTGTTGGACTCCAGCCCTGCCCATGCCCCTGCTGCCCAGGGACTCCTGCCACATGGACCTAGCCCGGCTGGCCCAGCTCCCTCAGCCATCGGGAGACCCAGGGTGGGGCAGGTACTTGAAGCCAAACCTTGGCAAAGACAGCCAGGCAGGGAATGTGATGTGTTCTGCTGGAAAAGAGTCCTTACCCCTTATTCCTTTCCCAGAACAGGAGTTAATGTCAGTGCACATCCTTCCTCCCTTCTCATAATGCATCAGCACTAACACCTTTGCAGACCCAAGCCCTGGGGAACCTCAGTGAATGAAGTACAACGAATGAATAGATGGATGGATGGATGGATGGATGAATGAATGGGAATCTCAGCTCATATAGAGCTGGGAAGTGTGGAAAAGGGGTAGGGACTCAGGGAGCAGTGACTGGCTCTCCTGGATGTCACCTGCCAGTGCAGAACTCTGTGAGGTGACAATCCTGAAGTCAAAGCTGGCTTCTGAGTCCTAAAGGGGTATTTGCCATAGAAGAGGGTGTTTCACATAGCAAGTGAGCACAATGGTAACTTGTAAATACTTAGGCCCTGACCCTGGACCATGCAGTGGCCCCAGACAGCCCTGCATGGGGACTGTAGGTCCAGATGGTTCCAGACCCCAGCCTGGAACCACCAGGGGCCAAGGGCAGAAGCTCCCACCAGCAAGGTGGAGAAGCTAGACCTGAAGTGTGTCAGACAGTGCCGAAGGGGTAGGCAGGTGCTGTGGGACCTCAAGGAGGTTCCTGTACTCAAGAGGTGGGCTGAGGAACAGAGTCCCCCAGGGAGGTAGACATGAGCTCATCATCCTACTAGAGATGGGATCAGGCACTGTGCCACACAAGGTGACATGAATTGGCATCTCCTTCAACTTCACTGCCACCTGTCTCAGTGTGCAGTGAATCAGCTGAGCCCCAGGGAGGCTGACCAGCTTAGCCTGAGGTCACACAGCTGGGTGAGGAGCAGAGTAGGTTTGGGAGGGCTGGAAGGGTTTCTCATAGGACATGGAAGCTGCTGTCCAGTATGGGATTGAGGAAGACAACAATATTGGAGAGGAGGAAGCTACCCTGAGTGATGGGCAAAGCCTGGCCTCTCCTTCCATCTGGCTTGTAGATTTCTGAAATGCAAGCCTCCCTTCCTCACCAACCTGCTATGGCTCCCATGTTCCTGGCCTGGGCTCTATCACTTGGTGCTGTCATCGGGTCTTGGCTGGGAGCTTCCTCCTAGCCAGGCCTGACTCTGGGCAGCCTGTGGGTACTGCTCCCAGGCACAGGGAAGTGCCAGGTGCACACAGCAGATGGAGCAAGCAGGTGGAGAAGGGCCTGGCACATTCTGGCACTCACAACTCTGAAGGAGCCCAGCCCCGGGCCTCATGCGAACTCATCAGCACTTCACCTCCTCCGACCCCTGTGGCCAAAGGACAGGCTGGGCCCATCCCATCCTTGGTTCTGACCTGCACCAGGAAGGACCTTATGTGGGCACTGTGGACACCCCAGCACACCCTTCTGAGCTCACTCTGGCTTCAAGGCCCACTCCCGGCATGTGAAGAGAATCACCCAGAACCCTTGGCTGCGGTGCTGGGAGAGCAGGAGCCTGTAGACTCAGCCCAGGCCAGGGGAGCCCAGCCTGTGTTCTTCCCCTGGATTTCTCTCTGCCTTGGGCCTGCCACCAAAGAGGTTCATGAGGGAGAATGAGCCCAGGCCATGCACACCCCTCACTCCACCCCACCGTGCCCATGGTGTCCACCCAGACTCATCGCTGGCTCCTAGACAGCTTCCCACCCCCTTGGTGTGGGTCTTGCCTCTCCCTGGTGCTTCTGGCAAACACTTCCCTGGAGTCCACATAGAGCCACACTTTCCTCCCCAAACACCAGCTGACACCAGTCTCTGGTGTACGTGTGCACACATGAGCAAGAGCATATGTGCAAGAGTCTGTGTGCGTGTGTGCACAAGCATGTGAGCTCCAGAGTGAGTAGCGGGGAACTGGCTGACATCAGAACCACCTTCCCTTCTGGGCTCCTCCCCCAGGGCCTTGAGCTTGAGCTCAGTCGTGGTCCATGTTATTCCCCCAGTAGGGCCTTCCAGTCTGCGCAATGCTGTTGTCCGCATATCTGTCCAGCTAGGCCCAGGAAGGTTCAGGCTCAAGCTGGGCCTGACTTGGGAACCATCCTCTTCGGCATGTAGTGGGAGGTGCCGAGGGTCTCCTAGGTGGGACCCAGCTCCTTGGCCTGCAGCCAGTGATCCCTGCCCGTTCCACCATAGGCAGCCACCTGCCACAGCAGCTGGGCGACAGTGCAGGACGACAGCCATGCTGGCCCCCAGAGGTTCTCACCTGTATCCCCTCCCCCTGCGTGTCCTTGGCACGTCACAAAGACGCACAAGGTGAGCAGCCCAGCGCAGCCCTGGGTCCCAGCCAAGGGGGACCAAGGTGCTATCAGGATCCCCAGCTGCAGCTGGATCCAGAGGGGCCCTCTGCTCTGTGTCCCTGCTCAGCCGTGAGCACCTCATATGCAGGTCACATTCGTGTCCCCAGCTCCCAGCCTGGGGCCAGGTGTGGGGCTCTGAGTGTTGGGCCCCTGAGTAACAGGACATTAGCAATGGGGAGCAGCTCCTTCCCACACCCCAAGAGGCAGTGACCCTGGCGGTTGGCAGGGGGACCAAGGCCAACAGCGGCTGGATGGGCCAAGGCCCCTCCTTCCCCGAGGGCCAGCAACTCCACACCTGGAATTCCACCCTCCCGGGGTCCCTGCTGCCTCCCTCCCAGACCTGCTTTATGGATTATAAAAAGAGAATTTCATGAGGTTTTCAATTAATTGAATTCCAGGGAGATTTATTTACAATGTTATTAATAAAGTCTAATGTCACCTATAACTTTCAATTGCCAGTTAATTAACTTGCAATTGGTGCATTGTAAAAGGTGAATTAAATCCTTTTTGAAGGCAGGGGCTGGAGAAGTTAATGAACCTGTCAGTGTGACCCAAAGGAGACAGGTGAGCTCACAGGTCCTCCACCCCCAGTAGCTGAGCCTGTGCCCTGGGTGGGTGACACCGAGTACAAGGTGGTCACAGAGCCCTTTCTCCAGAGCCCAGGAACTTGGGCTTGATGCTGGGTTTTATTCCTAGAGAAACACAATAAAAGGCCCAGTCATGATAAATTTTGTGTCATCTTCATGGCCCGAGTAGCTGGATAATTTGATGGAGTATTATTCTGTGTGTGTCATGAGGGTGTGTCTGGCTGATATTCATATTTGAATCAGCCCCAGAGAGTACATGGTCCTTTCTAATGTGCATGGGCCTTGCCCAATCAGTTGAAGGCCTGGTGAGACTCAAAACCTAAATGAGTGTGAGCTCTTGCCTGACTGCTTGAGCTGGGACATCAGCTTTCGCTGGCCTTTGGACTCAGACAGACACGTGGTTCTTGGAGCTTGAGTCAGCTTTCAGACTGGAATTGACACCACAGGCCCTCCTGGCTCACCACCCAATTCCTTGTAAAAATATGTGTTTGTGCATGTGTGTGTGCACAATGCATGCGCACATGTGTGTATACATTCTGTTGGTTCCATTTCTCTGACCAATAGGCCCCGAGTGTGGCCCAGGATGAAGAGTCCTGGCTTTGACACTGCCAGCCACACCCTCTGCTGGCTCTCCTAGAGGAGCTTTCTCATCGCGTCCCACTCTGAAGGCTCCAGGGACCCTAGGCTTCCGGCTGCATCTCCCCAGTCTCTGCTGCGTCTTCTTTTCTATGTCTGTCCCCTTCTCTGTGTGCTCTGTGTGTCTTTTTTCTTTCTTTTTTTTGGTACCAGGGATTGAACTCGGGACCCTGCACTTGCAAGACAGGCGGCGGAACCCTGAGCTAAATCCCCAGCCCCTCAGTGTGTCTGATAAGGACACTTGCCCTCGGACATTGGGACCTCATCTCAAGACCCTTAGCCAAATGACATCCACATGAGGCCGCATTCTGGATGAGGTCCCATTCACGGGCAGGAGGGGTCAGTGCATGGAGTGTGTTTTGGACACAGCAATGACCTTGGACAAGCCATTTACCCTTTCTGGGCTCCCTTTTCCACCGAGTAAACTAAAGAGCCGCTCCATGAACCCAAAGGCCTCCTGGTGCCCACTCATTTGGCACTCATGCTCCCCGACAGAGCAAGTCCTACATCTAACAGCTCTACTCTGCAGGTGACCACCTGGGGGCACAGAGAGGTTCAGTGACTTGTCCAAGTTTGCAGAGCTACTAAGTGGCAGAGTCAGGATTTGAACCCAGGCCATCTACCCTGAAGCTTGCATTTGGTTTTTAAAAATTGAGCTAAACTTTACATACCATTCAATTTGCCCCTTTCAAATCACAGTTCAGTGCTTCTCAGTGTATTCAAAGGGCTGAGCAGCCACTGTGCTACAATGACCCGCAAGGTCTCGGGCAGCCCTCAAGCCCTCAAACCCTCAAGCGCCAGCATATCCAGGAGCCTCAGCCAAACCCCAAAACTTGCTCAGTGAGGACTCAGGAGGGCTTGGGGACAGGGCCTCTCACCCCTCCCCTGCACAGATATCTTCTTGAACCAATTCTCAATCCACAAGAACCCCAGCAATGCCAGGCACCGTGGGTCAACTCAAATGTCAGCTGTCACACTGGGTGACTGTCTCAGGGAGGTGACTGAGTGACACATGACACATAGAGGCCAATGTCATTGGAAGGAGAATTTATTACTTATGGGGATGTGATCAGAATATATGGTGAATGTTCAAATTTTTAAAATTTATTACAGTAAAAGACATCTTACCATGAATCTCTCTCAAAATACTCTCCCTCCCTTCAAACACACTTATCCCAACATTCTTGCCACTCTCTGAAGCAGTTCTGGAAGTCCTCTTTCATGTGTGTCTCTATGAGATGTGATCAAAAACATGGTGAGTGCTCTGCCAAGTGCCATCTGACAGAAAGGCAGGCTCGTAAGGACATGACAGTGTGTCTGCATCTTCCTTATTCACTGATCTGGTACCAGGTGACTTCTGGCTCTTATCCAAAGTCAAAAGGACCACAAAAGGGAAATGTTTACAATCTAGCCAGGACATGGAGGCTGCCACGATGGCACAATTAAAGACACTCACAAAAGGCTAGGGATTTAGCTCAGTGGTTTCGCTGCCTGCTTTGCAAGCGCAAGGTACCAAGTTCAATCCCTGGTACCAAAAAAAAAAAAAAAAGATACCCACAAAAGAGGACTTCCCGAACTGCTGCAGAAAAGTGACAAGAATGATGGGATAAGTATTTTCAAAACAAGGGGGCGGGGGTTGAGACGGGTTTGTGGCAGTGTGTCTTTTACTATAACTTAAAAAAATTTAAACCTTTACATAGTTTTCAATCACACTTCATACCTAGGAGGGGATGGCACGCCATGCCACAGCACTGAGGTTGTTCAGGAGGCCGAGAGAGCAAGGACAGGGTTCTGTGGGTAGCAGATAGGATCAGTCAGGATGCGTTATGAGAAAATAGGTGTGAACAGTCTAGGATCAGCTGCCTTGAGTCCTCCCATTGCTTGGCACCTGCTCGGCACGATGCGGGAGAGGAACATTGGTTGGGTGCGTGGAAATTAGATCAGGGAGTGATTGGAGTGCAGACTCAGGATGGACTGGTTTGCATATGAAAGGCCACACCTGGCTGTGTCTCAGGGAGAGGCAGCTCCTGGCCAGCAGGATCTGTAAGGTTCACCTGGTAAGATACAGAAGATGAATCCACAATGACTGCTGTCTCCACTGATGCCGCTGCTCTGCCCTCGACTGGGCGGCACTGCCCATCATTTTCTCGACCTTGCACAAGAAGAGGGTGATCTTTGAACAATGCTCAGGGCAAATAGGGCTGCACCTGGTAGCTTTGCCCAGCCTGGGGTCTCGGGCCGTCCCTGCACAACCCCAGCATCCTCCAAAGCCCAGAATCTGTAGGCACCTGGGCATACTCACAGCCAGGTGGGCAGCTCTGGCTCAGGAATCAGGGCCTGCATGTGAAGGATGCCCTTAGGTTTGTTTTGGGTTCTCTTTTTACAGGGGACTCTTTTGGAAGACTCTTATATGAGCAGCTTGAGGACAAGGTGGCCAGAGCCAGCAAAAGTGCCCTTCTTCATTCCCTTCCCTTCCCCTTCCCCTTCTCTTTCCTCCCTCCCTCCCTCCCCCTCCCTCTCTCCCCCTTCTTCCCCCTCCCTCCCTCCTCCTCTCCTCCCCTTCCTTCCTTCCTTCCTTCCTTCCTTCCTTCCTTTCTTCCTTCCTTCTCCTGGAGCTTATCTGCACAAACAGCAGAAAGAACCCTGGAATCTCAGGCTGCGGCCCTGATGTCACCCTCTGCTGGCTGTGTGATGTAGAGAGGGTGCACGCCCTCTCTGATCTCACATCGTGAAGTACAAGTTTTGGGCCCTTTTACACTTTGGATTTCTGCCTAGTGCTGCTTCCTTTCCAGGAATCTCACAAGGAGCTGGCAGGGCCACAGCACCTCCAAGATTTCTCCCCCTATGGGACCAGCTGCTCACACCAGGCATTTCCTGACTTGTATTTGCAAATATCCCCTGGCACTTCCCAGGCCTGGCTTCCCGCAGGGACTGGGATGCCACTGCTCCAGCTGGGCAGGGCCTCATCGGGGGCCAGCAGACTGAGCAGAGCAAGGGCTGGTGGCCTGGCAAAGATGGAGGAGGCCCCCAAGCTCCCCTCACACCTGCTCTGCACTGGCCCATTCATCCAACAAGTCAGACTAGAGAGTGGCTGCATGGGGAAGGTGCTGTTCTGAGGAGGGACCAGGGAGCGGGGTCATGGATTACTACAAGGCTGCAGGACCTCAGGGACTCCAAGGACACGGGCAGGAGAAGCAGCCCCTGAGAGCAGCATGGGTCTGCTTGGGGGCCTCAGTGTCAGGAAGAGGTTGCCGATGCTCACGGGCTCTGCTTGCTGGGTCTGCATCCCTCCTCCGTGGCCATCCATCACTGTGTCTCAGCCTTAGCGCTTGGCTTGCTCATGACTTCTGTGTCTTCCTTCCACAGCTTTTGAGACCCCTTGTTTGCCCTCCCCCTGTAGCAAGTGGTTTTGCAGTCACCTGACTTTCAAACTGGTCACGGACATCGTTATTGTCTCTTGGCTCCTGGGCCCAGCACACAGCTCGCTGTGACCTCCCCAGAGTGGGGTTGTCCTGGCCACCTCAGGGCCCTACAACATGACCAGAGACTCAGGACTTCACAACATGTCTCTGAGTTCTAGAAGCTATGATGTCCAAGTTAAGGTGTCAGAAGACCTGGTTCCTAGTGAGGACCCTCTTCCTGGTTTGCACATGGCCTTCCTCCTCTTTCTCCTCCTTCTCTTCCTCCTCCTCCTCTTCCTCCTCTTTCCCTTTCTCCTCCTTCCCTACTTTTTCACCTCCTCCTCCTTCTTATTTTTATTTTATTTTACTTTACTTATTTATTTTTGGTACCAGGGATCAAACTCAGGACCTTGCGCTTTCGAGGCAGGCAGCGGAACCACTGAGCTAAATCCCCAGCCCTCCTCCTCCGCCTTTTTGCAGTACTGGGGATTGGGCCTAGGGCCTTTGTACTGAGCTACATCCCCAGCCCTTTATTTTTTATTTTAAGATAGGATCTTGCTAAGTCAGTAAGTTTCCCAGGCTGGGCTTGAACTTTCAATCCTCCTGCCTCAGCCTCGCAGAGTGCTGGGATTACAGGCATGCACCCCACGCCCAGACAGCCAACTTCTTGCTGTATCCTCATGTGGTGGAGAAAGAGATCATCACTCTGAGTTCCGTTCTTATTAGGGGCACTAATCCCATTCCAGAGGGCTCCATCATTGACCAAATCACCCCTCAAATGGCCCACCATGCTGGGCAACCAGGCTTTATCATGTGAATTTGGACTATGCAAATATTCAGTCCAGATCAGGATTCTTGATCCTGTGGGCAGACAAGGACAGGTTGGGGTCCTGTCCCCCACAAGGCAAGGACAGCAATCTTGGAAAAGGAAGGAGGATTCAGGGACCTCAGGCCAGAAGCCCCAGACAGGGGAAGGAAGGGCTTAGGTAGCTTGT
Organism: Heterocephalus glaber; assembly: GCF_000247695.1. Next base: position 15,814,245 of record NW_004624740.1, on the reverse strand, counting down.
TGGAGGCAGAAGCCAAAATCTGCAGAACAGAAGGGATGCCTGGGATCCCATTTGGCTCTGCTGGGCAAACCAGAGCTTCATTTCCACCAGAGCCACATTTGTCCTCCAGCTATTCAAGGACTTTGATGATGTCCCTGCAGAATCTCAAGATGTCAGGCAGCAACTCAAAGTTCACCTGCCCCATGCTCCAAGCCACCCTGGCACCCCTAGAGTGGGCACAAAAAGCCTTCATTTTCTCCTGCATTATGGCTATCAAGGGAGAATTTTTTTTTCCCTAAAGACAACACCCAAAAGTGCATCTTAACTAGGGAAGATGAGCCATGAGACCAGACTGAACTCTGCCCGGCTCCACTCTGTGAGCACGAAGGCTCTGAACGCAGCCCCGTTGCCATGGCGATCGCTGGTCTCAGCTCACTGAGGTGGCATCATGAGCCTGTGGGGAAGAACGGATTATTCAATAAGTGACATTGGACATTTGGTTAGCTGTTCGGAAAGAAATAAAATTAGCTCTTTCTCTCACACCAAACATCAATATAAATTCCAGGGGATTTAAAGAATTAAACATAAAAAAGGAAAACACTTTTAAAAACCAGACAAATATTTGATCTTAGGGTAAGTAAAGAGATTTGAAACACGAAAAGCAGTAGAAAAAGTATTATGAAGATGATAGAATTTAATACATAAAAAGTAAAGCTCTTCATGTTTTTAAAGTCCATTTAATTTAATTGATTGGGAAATTACTAACAAGGATAAAATTGTTGTAACAAAAATGACAAGAGATTAATATCTCTAATATATAAAAAGTAATTACAAATCAATAAAAACTGAGTGTTCTAATAGAAAAAGCCAACAAGAAGTGTTCAGAACAAGAAATAAAAGTATGCAATAGCATATTTTACAATATCCAGCTTCCTGAGTAATCAAAGAAATGTCACCAAAGAGATTTCCCCTATCAGACTATCAAAACATGTTTTAAATACAGTGCCAAATCTTGCTGAGCAAGGTGAGATTGAGCATTCTTCCCTTCCCATCCTTCACCTTATAGGTGAGGGTACAAACTGGTATAAAATTTCTGGGGGGAAAAAACTGACTTTCTGTCCCAAAATCTTTTTTTTTCTTTAAATTCTTTTATTGGTACATTTTAGGTATACAATACATTTACATTTCTCATTGGGAACTTATACCTTTACATGATGTATCTTGGTTCTTATTTTTTCCCAAAATCTTTTAAGATATTCACACCATTAACCTGGTACTCTCATTCATGATAACCTAAGGAGAGGGCTAGGACTGGCGCTAAAAAATGTGAATACTGTAATATCCATGATAAGTATTTAACAGAAATTTATAATTTATTCAAACACTAGGGCATGGCTAAATAAATTACGGTCCATAAATATGATGAGACATTGTCCAACCACTAAGATAATATTTCAAATAATATTCAGTGGCACAGAAAAATGTGTGTGATAAAATGCTAAATGGAAAACAGTATGCCAATGTTATTGATAGAAAATGATGTAGATATAATATTATATCAAAGATATCATTACGCCAATACCATTTCTCAGCTGCTAGCAATAGAAGCTCACTCTCTCTGGGCAAAGTGGAAAAGGAAGCCAATTTATCATTACACAATATATACATGGATCAAACATCACACTGTACCCTGTAAATATGTATGATTATCTGTCTATTTAAAACAACATGAAACTATTAAAAAGAAAATTGAATACTCAGAAATAGCAGGAGCAAGAGGAAAATGAGAAGGAAATAAAAATAGGGAAAGACAAAATAAAAGAAAATGAAAAATAGAGGAAAGAAAGGGGAGGGGAGGAAGAGAAAGGGAGGAAGGGAGGAAGAAAAAGCTGAAGAGAAGGAAGAAAGAAAGTAGGGGGAGAGGGAAAGAGAAAAAAGCCAAACACCCATTAAAAGCTCCATCATAAACTATATCTGTGGCATCAAAGTAGATATACTATGTGATCCTAAGTTGAGGTAGAATCAACTCTGCAGAAAGAGCAAGTTCACTTGGAATTGCAATAACCTATCTTCAGTGTTACTTCTTGCATAGAGTAAGGTTTACTAGGCAGCCTTTCCCTATGCTGCTAATAAGAAGTACATTTTAAATAAATGGACACAGAAAAGTACAAAATATAGCAGGCAAACACTGCTCAAAAGAAAGCTAGTGTAGCAAAATTCTGAGACAAAATAGACTGTAAAGGAAGAAGTAGTATGAGCGAGAAAAATATTTCATGATGATGTAAAAGTTGGTTCAACAGGAATCTACTTCTGTACACTAATACCACACCTTTGAATCATATAAAGAAAAAGATATTAGATACATATGCCATTATAATTTAAGATTAATGCATCTCTTTCACTAATAAAAAAGACAATAATATAGACCTTTGAAGCATACAATTATCCAATTCGACTCAACAATTTATATAACATGCAGTTACGATTTGGATAAACATCCCTCAAAGTCTCATGTGTTAAGGTTGGTCACCAGTCTAAGGCATTACTGGGAGATGGTGGAACCTTTAGTAGGTGGGGTCTAGTGGGAGGAAGTTCGGTCATTGGGGGCATGGCCTAGAAGGGATATTGGAGCCCCAGCCCCTTCCCACTTCTGTTTCCTGGCTACCATGAGTTTCCTTCACTCCTTGTATGTGTATGAAATTTGGCCCTCACCTGTTGACTTCTTTATAAAGTGACAGCTTTATGGAAAGGTAAAACCTATGCTATAAAATCTATCCCTTTTATTGAGGTAGTAGTAGGGATCAAACTTACGGCCTTTGCGCTGAGCTATATCGCCAATCCTTTTTAAATTTTGAGACAGGATCTCTAAGTCACTAAATTGCTCAGGCTGGGCTCAAACTCCAGTTCCTCTTGCCTCGGCCTTCCAGAGTGCTGGGATTATAGATATGCACCACCATGCGCAGCTTCATGCTCTTATTAAAGTGTACAATTCCGTGGTTTTCAGTATAATCACAGACTTGTTAAACTATCTGTTTAAGTTCATTGCATGCTGCTATCCCAGAGTACCTGAGGACTGGGTAATTTATAGTGAACAGAAGTTTATTCGGCCTCTAGTTCTGGAGGATGAGAAGATTGAGAGGCCAGCATCTGCCGAGGGTCTTTCTTGCTGTGTCATGGATGGCAGAAGGCGGAGGGCTAAAGGGAGAGGAAAGGCGCTGAAACCCATCCCCACAGGAATGGCATCAGCCCACTCATAAGGGCAGGTACCTCGTGACCTGATGCCTGCTTCAAGTCCACCCCAACACTGTTACACAGCAGCTTAAATCTCTAACATATGAACTCACATAGCATCATCCATTTCTCTAGCTAATTTTATTTATTTATTTATTGCTTAAATTCTTCTATTGGTACATTTTAGGTGTACAATACGTTTACATGTATCATCGGGTGCTTGTACCTGTACACGATGTATCTTGGTTCTTATTTTTTCCCCATTACCTGCGCGCCCTTCCCCCTCCCCCCTTCCCTATTTACATACTTCGTTTCCATTTTTTTTTCTTTTCTCATAATTTCTCCTTTCCATTCTTTCCTTTCCCCATCTCCTCCCACCACCCCTACCCCTTTGGACCTTTTCCTATTTCAGAGTATCAATTATTAGTTATTAATCCTTTTAGATCTTATGTACACTCTCAGTTTCTCTAGCTAATTTTAATACATAACCCCCGTCAGCCTCTGGCAGCCACTGGTTATTTTCTGTTTCCATGGACTTGCCTATTGTAGATTCTTCATATAAATACTATCACATGATACAGGCTTTTGGTGTCTGGTTTCTTCATTTACCACATTTTAAAGATTCCACCACGTTGCAGCCTGTGTCAAATAATTCATTTTTATGGCTGAGTATTCTATTATATGGGTCTACCAGATTTTGTTTATCTATCTACCCGTCGAGGGCATTGAGTTCTTTCTACTTCTTAGTTATTATGGATAATGCTACTACTATGTACATTTTTGTGTAAGCTTTTGTGTTAACATATGTTTTCATGTCTCATATCTAAGAAGGGACTGGCAGGATCATCTGGTAATTCTGTTTGACTTTTTAAAAACGCCTGTCTTAGTCACTTTCTCATAGTCAAGACAAAATACCTGACGCCCACAGCTTATCTTGGCTCACAGATTCAGCCCATGGTTGGCTGGCTCCAAGGCAGAAATGGCATGGTGGAGGAAAAGTGCTTACTACAGGTGATCAGGAAGCAGAGAGAAGGGAGGAGCCAGGGCCAAAAACACCTCCAAGGACCACAGCCAACCAGGCCCCACCTCCTAATGGCACATCCAGCTGTGAACTCAGCTGTGATGAATCTACTGCTGACTCTATCAACCCCGTGATCCAATCACCTTCCCCACACATGAGATTTTGGGGGAATTTTAGATCTAAACCACAACAACTTCTAACCCTTTCTTCAAAGCCACACTATTTGACAATCCCACCACCAGTGTACGAGGACTCCAGTGTCTCTACAGCCTCATCACAACCTTTGTTACTATCTTGTTTATTATACAGCCTAGTGGATGTGAAATAGTCATTCACTGTTGTTTCGATTGGCATTTTCCTAACATCTAGCAATTCTGAGCACCGTTTCATTGTTTATTGGCCATCATATATCTTTAAAGAACTGTCTGCCCACAAAAGATCCCTACCTCCTTACATAAAAAAGTTCCAAAATAGATTGTAGACCTAAATTTCAGAGTTAAAACTATAAAATCCTTGCAAGAGCACATAGCTATAAATCCTCATGATCCTCAAGTAAGCAATGAATGGTTTCTTTCATGTAACACCAAATATGCAAGCAACCAGTGGGTTGGACTTCCAGTGGTGTGTTGGTAACTTTATTGTTGAATGTAAGAGTCCTTTGAATATCCTAGGTTAAAAAGCCTCTTTTCAGGTATATATGATTTGCAAATATTTTCTTCCATTCTGTGGGTAGTGTTTTCATGCTGATAATACCCTTCCATGTATAAAAGTTCTTATGTTTGAGGAACTTACCTAATTTATATTTTGTTGCTTATATTTTAAGTGCCACACCAAAGAAACAATTGCCTAATACAAGTTCACAGACATTTACACCTGTTTTCTTCTCAAAGTCTTATGGATTTAGCTTTTACATTTGGGCCCATAATCTATTTTGAGATTTTAAAAAATGTTATGTGAGGGGAAATAGAGGTCTGTTTGAGTATAATTGTGCCCCTCCCCCACAAATATATGTGGAAATCCTAAACCCCAGTACCTATGATTGTTACTTTATTTAGAAATAAATTCTTTACGGATGTAATCAAGATTAGACAAGGGCCAGGGATTTAGCTCAGTGGTTCTATCGCCTGCCTCACAAGCGCAAGGACCCGAGTTCGATCCCTGGTCCCGAAAAAAAAAAAAAAGATTAGACAAGGTCATACTCGATTAGAGAGGGGCCTATGTACAATGATGGTGTCCTTGTATGAACACTGTAAAGACATGCAGACACATGTTGTAATCAGGGTTTGCAAGGGAATAGATTTAACACAGAACACATAATTTACAGGATTATTTTTAAATATTCACCTAAAAAGTCAAATGCAGGAGTGCAAGAGATCTGCCCACATGCTAGAGACCTGAAGAATCCAGCCAAGGGTCTGAATCCTACAGCAATGTCCCGCACATGTCCAGTTGAAGGCCTAGAGCCTAAGGCGATATCCTCCATAAGTCCATTCAGAGGCCTAGAGCCCGTGGCAATGTCTCCTGCAAGTCCGTATCAAGGATCTACACGGAGAAGGCCCAAAGGCAGGTGCTGGAAGTTAGAAAGTCTGCACTGTACCACCAGGCGGAGAGATCTGCGCTACAGCCAGAAGTGGTGCTCAAGGCAAAGATCAGAGCTCCAATGATGAGAACAGCAACCATTCTTAGAGACAGCAGGGACCTGAGCTCCTCTGACAAGAACAGCCAAGTTTGTATCAGGAAAACCGGCCATGGCAAGGTTCTCCAAGAAACAGCATGCCGTCTTTCCCTCCAGTTCTCTTTTTATGCCGTTGGCAACAATCCTCAGATGAGTCAACCATGCTGACTCAGTTCAGCTGGGCGGCCCAAGTTGACCATTAGTTAATCCACCACAACACAGAAACATACAAGGAGGATGCCATGGGACACAGAGGCAGGGAATGACACATCTATGAACCAAAGCCTGAGAGTGACCACTAGAAGCTAGGGAAGAGACAAGGACAGATCTCCCGAAGAGCCTTCAGAGAGAGCATGGCTCTAACACCTTGATTTTGGACTTCTAGCCTCCTGAAGCATGTGACCATACATTTCTTTTAAGCCACCCAATAAATTAGTCACAGCCCTAGGAAACTAAAACAGAGCGCACCTTTGTTCTTTGGCGCATGGTTATCCAATTGTCCCAGCATTTCCTTTGTTGAAGAAATATTCATTCTCTATTGAATGGTCTTGGCACCTTTGATGACTCTCTGGACTCCTGATTCTATTTTATTGATCTATGTGTCTGTTTTAATGCCAGGATCACACTGTCTTGAGTATGGTATCTTAATGGGAGGTTTTAAAATTGGGACATGTGTGTCCTCCAACTCTGTTTTTCTTTTTTAAGATTGTGTTGTTAGTCTGGACTCCTTGAGTTTCCCTAAGAATTTTATAATTATCATTTCAGTCTCCACCAGAAAACATGAATGGGGACTTTGATAGGAATTGATTGATTGGGAAGTACTGCTATCTTAACAGTGTTAATTATTTTGATCCATGAGTATGGAATTATCTAACTGGGGATCGAACCCAGAATCTTAGCACTGACCTACATCCCTAACCCTTACTTATGTATTTATTCATTTATTTATTTTACTTACTTATTTATTTTGCGATAGATTCTCACCAAGTTGCTATGTTGCCCAGGCTGGGCTTGAATTTGCAGTCCTCCTGCCTCAGCCTTCCAGGGTGCTAGGATTATAGACCCGAGCCACTGGCTCTGCTTATATATCTTATTTAACTACTTTCAGCAGTGTTTTATAGTTTTTACTGTCAAAGTCCTGTGCTACTTTTGTTAAATTGACTCCTAGTTTTTTCTTGATGCCATTGTAAACAGGTTTTTTAAAATTCCATTTTCAGATCATTCATTGCTAGTGCATAGAAGTAAAATTGATTTTTTTGTATGCTGATTTTATACTCTGAAACCTTGATGAATTTATTAGTTTTAATATTGTATGTATTCTTTAGGATTTTGTGTATATAAATTCTTGTCATGTGAGAATATAGTTTCACTTCTTTCTGTCCAATCAGAATGGCTTTGTTTTTCTTGCCTAATAACTCTGGCTAGAACTTTCAGTGCTATGTTACACAGAAGTCGTAAAAGAGGAGATCCTAGTTGTGCTTCTCATCTTAGGGAGAAAGCACTCATTCTTTTACTGTTAAATATTTTTTTGAACATACTCTTTATCAGGTTAAAGAAGTTACCTCATAATCCTAGCTTGTTGAGTGTTTTTAATAATAAGATGTTGGATTTTGTCAAATGCTTTTTGTTTGTTTGCATCTTTTGAGATAGTCATGTTCATGTGTTGTATACGTCTCTCTCATCTATCTATTTTGCAGTATCCAAGGACTTTGCACTAGGCAACACTTCCAGCTCATTTTTAAATTTTGAAACAAGGTCTCACTAATTTGCCCAGGCTGGTCTTGAACTCCCCATCTGCCTGCCTCAGCCTTCCACAATTTTTGGATTACAGGAACTTGCCACCAGGCCTGGCTTGTTGTCTCTTATTCTATTCACATGGTGCTTTGCCTTGATTAATTTTCAAAAGTTAAACCAATCTGACATTGATTCTTAACAAACTCCACATGGTGGTGATACAGAATTCCTTTTTATGTTCTTGAATTTGGTTTTCCTGGGGTGTGAGAGCCATATGGAAGGGGCATCAGAGCAAAGGCATGCTCACCTGCAAGTCCATTACTATGTTAGGAATCACCTGGCCCTGGGGGGAGTGGTATCTCAAGGATTAGCAACGTCTTAAGTAAAATCATCATAAAATACAGAAAACCATTTTAAAACACGGTCAATGCAGGGCTGGTACAGATGGTCTCTAGTTTACAATGGTTTGACTTAAGGGGGTTTTTGTTTGTTTTTACTGGGGATTGAACCCTGGACTGTTGTAGGGAGTTACATCCCCAGCCATTTTTAAATTTTTTTATTTTTTATTTTTGATACCGGGGATCGAACCCGGAGCCTTATGCTTGCAGAGCAGGTGGCGGAACCACTGAGCTAAATCCCCAGCCCTAAATTTTTTATTTTGAGACAGCTGAATTGCCCAGGCTAGACTTGAATTTGAGATCCTCTTTCAGCCTCCCAGAGTACTAGGATTATAGGCATGTGCCACCACACCCAGCTTGACAAAATTATTGAACTCCAGGATGATGTGCCCTCCCACACAATGACTCAACTTTTCACTTTCAGCACAATGTTCAATAAATTAAATTCAGCACTTTAGTATCAAATAGGCTTTGTGTTAGATGGTTTTGCCCAACTGTAGCAGACAAGGCTGAATAACGATGTTTAGAAAGTTAGGTAAAATGCAGTTTTTACCTATGCTATTCTCCATCTACAATGGACATAACCCCATTCATTGTAAGTTGAGAACATCTGTAGATGCATGGGACTAACCATTGGTAGAATTCAAAGGTTTGGAAACTAAGTACTGACCTCTGTTCAAGTCACTCCCAATGTCCCCAGTGGAGTCCATCCTGTACCAGACCTGGGGCTCTGTCCGCAGTGACCAGGGAAACACTTGCCCCAGAAAGCGCATGGCAGGTTCCACCGAGCCTGTCCTGTAAATGTTACCATCACTTTAGGGTTTTTATGCTGGTGAAACAGAAGTCAAAGGAAGGAGTTTCCATAGTAACAGGAGCAATCACTGGTCATTGCAAGGGGCCTGGATTGCTGCTACCTGGTGGGACAGGGAGGAGCTTATCTGATATGGGGGTTTCACTGGGGTGTCTTGCGGTGCACCTAGGTCTGGGGATAACCGTGAACAGATAGCACTTGGCTTGACAAGGCAAGGCCACCTCAGGTCCCAGCAGCCAAGGACTCTGACCAGCTGAAGTGCTGGCCAAGGATGAAGGGCACCTCGCCTGGGATGTGAGTTCTGGGGGAGCAGATGTGAATGCTGATTATGTACTCGGGACCAGATGCAGCTGCCAGGAATGGAGCTTGCTCCAGTCCTTCTCTTACCAAGTCTTCTTGCAGATTATGCCTGTCCACTGCCTTGAAGGCTCAGTGCCCAGAACTGAAGCTGGGCACAGGGTGACTGAGTGGTGCAGGCAAAGCCCATGGCAGATCTCTGGCATCCGCTCCCCTGCAGCTTCCCTCCAACTTCAGCACCAGCCATGGTGGGCAGTTGTGGTGAGCTCGGGCTTGCTGTGTGTCCCGCATTGAACGTGACAGGGATCATCCCCTCACTAGCTCAGAGACCTTTCCAAGGACAGAGTCTGTTCTGTCTCTGAGCAAGTTCTGTCCATCACCGGGGGAGTAGATTCCACACCTTCGCCCAGGGAAACCCACCACCCAGGGGCACAGGAGCTGGTGGACAATGCTCCAGGCTTCTCCCTGCAGAAGGGCAATTCTGGAAAATGTTCTGTATCCTTCTCAGGGGCCCCTGCAGAGTGGAGCCCCCTTTACTGAGCAGTGACCAGGCCTTGATCTTGGCTTCTCCTGTCCTTTTCCATAATCCTCCTGCTTCCTGAGATCTCTCCCAAGATTTCAAAACTTCCTGAGATACCTTGAACCAGGTCTTGGGTTCTACTTTGGGTGACACCAAAATCAGGAGTCCCTTCAGTAGAGGGGCCTTGATGGATCCAACTTCCTGTGCTTCCGGTGACTGCTATTTCCGACACATATAGAAGAGACAGTCATGCTGAGGTGTATGATGGATGTCAGCTCTTGTTCCCAAGAATGCTGAGTTCAGGTGTAATTAAGGTACCTACAGGCCTGAGACCTGAGCAGATTAAGCCATTCATAAGCAGTTCTCCCACCTATTCATGAACTTCCAAGATAATAGCGCCGGCTAGGTGAGCAGTGGACTGGCTGAAGTCTACTTCACTGGTATCCCGGCTGTACAGAGCAGGTGAGGGGTGCATCTTTTACTGAATTGGGTTCCAGCCAGAAATTTGTCTTGTTTGGTTTTCTTGGAGGTCAGGGTGTGCCAAACATTACATATGATGCTTGGATGATAATTATTGAAAAAAAAAAAAAAACCTTTATGGGAATTTACTGAATGCCAGGCATTGTGCTAAGCACTACACATGTAGTATCTTGCAGGCCTCAGAATTACTCTCTGAGGCAGCTATTTCCTTACAATTTCTTGATAAGAAATCCAAGGCTCAGAGAGGTTCCATAACTTGCCAAGCATCACCCAGTGACAGAGCTAGATTCTCATCCTCCCTCTGGGTGGCCTTTTTAGCACCTAGCACTATGAGCTCCTATACTTAGCTCAGCACCCAGCACAGTGGTTGTGGTCATCTGTGTACATAGCTGCAGCCAAGCTCAGAGTGTTGCTTGGTCAGTGTCTGCTTCCCAAACCTGAGCCATACAAAGGGACCAGTGCCCGGATTCCCTGGGAGATTAGGAGAGGCCTTGAACTCCACTCCAGATCAGTCCACTCGATGCAGATTAATTGCTGTTGATGTTTCTTGCACATAATTTTCAGTGAGACAGGATCATGTGGAAGGCCATAAATACACATTCACATGCAAGTGACAGGTAATAAACTTGGCTCCAACAAGTCACTTGAGCCCCCATAAATCTCCATTGCATTTTCTTCCCTGATGCCTGTAAATCAGGCCTGATCTCCACCTTCTTCCTTGTTGTTGGGATGGCCCCCACCTGCCATCCATTACCTGCAGGTGGAGCATCCGACAGCCAGCTCCCCATGCTGCCCTCCGTCCCAGGCACATCCATCATGGGCTGACCCCACATCCTGCCGCCATCCTGGGGGGCCCAGTGTCTGTGTGATTTTAGGTCTCCCTTGTGGCTTTCTGAGCAGCAGCTGTGGCTGTTCTCCATACCATGGTTTACATGGCTTATCATGGAGCCTGATTGGGTTTTAACAACTTGGAACATTTCTTTTCTGTCCTGGAAATTGAGCCCAGGACCTTCACAATGAGCTATATCCAAAGGCCTTTTATTTTTATTTTGAGACGGGATCTCAGTAAGTCTCAAAGTTGCCCAGGTAGGGCTCAAACTTGTGATTTTTCCTGCCTCAGTGTCCCAGAGTGCTGGGATTAGAGGCCTGCACCATCAGGCCTGGCCTATCACCTGAAACTTTGAAAAGCAGGCTGTAGCTCTGCCGGCTTTGCCTGCTCCTCAGCTTTGCTTCTGTGGGTGATCTGCAAGCAGTCACCAAGGCACAGAGGCCTGAAATCCTCTCCTGGTTCAGAGTCAGACCCAGTGAACTGAGTGGTTCTGTGAGTAAGAGACTTCAGCCAAGTCCTGTCCCTGAGCCGCGGGGCCCCCAGCTGCAGGATGGAAATAATGCTATTTCCCAGGGGCTGTGTTAGTTAGGTGATAATACTCAGGAAGTTAACACTAGAGAAAGCCCCAAACCTCAGCTGCTTTACCCAACATAAAGACTTAGTTTTTACCCCCACAAGTCCAATATGGCAGCCTCCCTTCATCCTTACAGCTTTAGCATCTGGCATATGCATCTCTCTAGATTACTGGAGAGGAAAAGACATGGAGAGATGATGTTGGCTCAGAACTGCTTCAGCCCAACGGTGACATGGGTTACCTCCGCTTGAATCCTATTGGCCAGAACTAGTCACATGGTTGCAGGTTAATTACAAAGGATGCTGGGAAATAGAGACTCAGGGTACTGGGATTTACAGATGTGCACCACCACAGCTGGCTCCAGAGGTATACTTCTAGCAGGTGCTCAGGAAGAGGGGTTCATCTCAGGCCTCTACCTCGGGGCCAAGCTCTTTTTCCTTCACACACTCCACCTTTCCCTTGGGCTGGCCCCTAACTGCACCCTGGCTTCTCTAAAGCCCTGGCTCCGCCAAGCCTTGCTGCTGGCTTCAGGCTCCCATCACTCAAGAGCCTGGCTCCTGCCCATACCTGGGTCCTTCCAGCAGGAAGCCATCGAGGATTGCCTTTGGTCTTGTGGGTACAGGGAGTGGACAGGCTGCTGGCATCCTGGGTTGCTACAGGGCTGGGGGTGGGGAGGGAGAAGGCAAGGGTTTCGCTGGGTTTGGCCCACCCACTGAGCAGCCTCCACGGAGAAGCCATGAGTCTTCACAGGTGAGCTCCCCACACACACTCTGTCTGCTTCAAATGTGAGCCAGTGAGGCAGGGAGTCACGAGAAAGCAGGGAGGCAAAAAGTTGGGGGAGCAGGGCCTGGCATGGCTGGAAGGAAGAGATGGATAGAGCCCCTTCTGCCATCTAGGATGGAGGTTTGAGGCCCCAGAGTAGCCCCTCCTATGGCTGGAGACAGCTGCACATAAAGACCCTGGAGGTTCTAACTGCTAATTTAATGTGCAGCCCTAAGCCGGCCCTGGTCATGTCCAGGCCTCGGTTTGCCCACTGGTGCACTGGGGATGGGATTCATCCAACCCACCTTATGTGGTCAGCCACAAAGAATTTATGGGGTTAGGGGTGGGGATGGAGGAGTGGGAGTCAGGACCCTCTGCTGGGATCTAGAACATAGCCCATGGCCAGGGATGTTCTTGCCACTGAAGGTCAGACCTGGATCAAAGGGACTCCCTCATCTCTCCCTCCTCCCACCTCAGACATAAAATCTGTGCCTTGTCTCTGATGGTATTCTCTTTTCCATCTCCCTTCATAAAATACCAAAAATAAACACCATGCATGGCTTTCATTTGGGGAGGGCTGGTCTTTCTCCTTTCATCACTTCTTACCACAACATACCAGCCTTTCATCTGTGCATCCTGGTCAGGGACCCTGGCAGGAGGCCACAGGCATTGTGTCCAGGCCTCATGAACCAGACAAGGACTCTTTGAACACTGGGGTCTGAACAGGGGCTGCCTGGAGGAGGCAACACACATGGAACAGAGGATACCCTGCATCTTGAAGAATGAGTAGAAGTTTAACAGGTGCCAAAAGTGAGGGGAGAGCATTCCCAGCAGAGGGGCAATAGGTACAAAGAGACAGGGAAAGAACAGACTGATGGATTGTGGGAGCAACTGGAAGTTCAAAGTGGCTGGTCTAGGATGTCCAGAGGCGGAGATGATGGCTGGAGAGGCCAGGAGGGCTGGGTATGGAAGCCTTGAGTGTCAGGGAAAGAGCCCAGTCTGAATTGTGAGGACAGTGAGGGGTGGAGGGTCCATCTATGCAGCATGCACTGCCTCTCCCAGGCAGCCCTCTGTGCTGACCCCAAGTATGGCAGGGACACCCCAGGACACCTGCCCACCAGAGCCAGGCTTTGTGACAGCACGGGCCCTTGTCATGTTGGTGGCAGGGTGGCCCTCTTCTCCCCAAAGTCAGCTTCCTGGGCAAAGGCAATCTTGAAAGAATCTGAAAGGAGCTTCGACAGAAAATGACCCTTAAAAAGTCAACATTTCTGCGATGTTTGTAGGAATTAATCAGGAACACGTGCATCCTACTTTTAATAAATTGCGGGGGAATCAAAGGGAAATGAAAATCCTCTTGGAAGAGGAGACAGTTGGGGTCCCTTCCCTGGCTAAAATACCCCATACCACTGTCTTGGCGTGTGTGATCTTCCTTCTCTCCAGCGTCCTCTGTGGACCATGGGAGGGGGCCCCAGCTGGGCACAGGACACAGAGTGGGCTCAGATGTGGCCCAGACCCAAGGTGCTCCCAGCAAGGGAGGTGATAGCCATGTGCCCAGTTCCATGAGCCCAAGGCTGTGAGAGCCTGGAGAAGGCCCTAGCTGGCTCCATGTGGAAAACAGGACAAGAGACAGCTGGAGAAGAGACTGGAGGAGCAAGCTGTGGACACACAAGGACTGTCTTGAGCCCACTCCTGAAGTTTCAGGACTTTTCCTCTGCATTTCTGGCAGCTATCTGAGGCTGTGACGAACTGCCCTGGACTCGCATGCAGGCAGGAGCTCAGCTCGGCTTTGCTATCACAGTGGGCCCAAGTCCATACAGTGAACCTCAGGGCCCTCATAATGAGGAGCAGCCAGGGACAGGCAGCCACCCACTGGGGCCTCACTGGCTCTGTCTGCCTTGAGGGCTGTGGTCACAGGCAAGAGAGGCAAGGATGATGGGCATAGCAGGGTCCCAAATCCCAGAGGATTGCAAGTTCAAACTCAGCCTGGGCAATGTAGTGACTTAGGGAGATCCTGTCTCAAAATAAAAAATAAAAAAGGTCTGGAGATGTAGCTCAATGTGAAGGGCCTGGGTTCAGTCCCCAGGAGAGAGACAGAGACAGAGACATAGATTAAGGGGGGGGGGGTCCTCAGGTCCCCACTCAGTGCTGCCCCACAGTTCCACAAGGAGAAAGGACGGGGTAACAGGGAACGTGGATGGTCCACATGGTCCTGTATCCACCCCGCAGAAGAGAGAAAAGCCAGGAGCTCTGCCTAAGACAGTTAAGGCCTCTTGCATGTCATCGTCAGGGCACCAGACCAAGGGCTCCCTCCCTGCCCAGCACCCCAACCTGGGGAGCTGAGCCCCAGCCGCCCCGCCACCCATGGCCCCACACCAGCCCCGTGGGCGGCCTGAGCTAATCCGGCTAGACAAGCTGCTATCTTGGCACATCCCAAGGCCCCGGGGCCGCGGGAGCTTCAAAAGGAAAATTAATGTCTCTTACTAGTAATTAGAGGAAATTATTCAGATAGAAATCTTGTTTTATATCTCCTCATCCTTGTTTTCCAATCCCAGCCTTTGATTTCTTTCTTCTCCGGGGATTCTCAGAAAGCTCGGGCCTCACGTACCCCGGTCTAATGAGCACTGGGCGCACCTGGTGATGCCCCACCGTGCCTGCACCTCAAGGCCTGAGGTATCCTGGGGTGGCCAGGGCAGTGCTCCAAGGTGGGCAGTGGTGGGTGGGCCCTGCTCTGGCTGGCTTTTCATTTCCACTGCCTGAGGGAGGCGGCACTGGGGTCACAGTGCCTAGTGAGGCCACAGGGCTATGGGCGGCTGCGGGCTCATATTGGTCCTGGGAGGAGGGGTCCTGGGTGGGAGCCAACACCTTTCCTGTCTGAGCAGGGATCCCCTGATCCCTGCATCTCCTCACAACTTTGATGATGTCTCAGTTTGACTGTCTGTGCCCAAAGCCTGGCAGGCCCACCCTCCTGGCCTCCCTGGCCTCCTCTTCCTCTTCCTCTCCAATCCATACCCCATTTTAGCAGCCTAGATGCCTGGCTTGTCCTGGACAGGGGCTGAGCTGTGTGACCCAGGGTCCTACACAGCACTGGCCTGACATCAGCCACCTTCTCTTTCTCTACTTGGCTGACTCCTGGGCCTCCTCTAGGGTCCAGCACCACCTCACCTGTTCCGAGCCCAGGTTCAGATTCCTCTCACCAGAGCAGCAGAGACTCTAGCACTTAGTCCAGGCCATGTCCTGAGCTGTTCCCTGGCTACTCATAGGCCAGCTCCATTAGAAGCTCCTGGGAGCCAGGGAGAAGTCTGCTTCATCTCCAGGTCCCCAGCACCAGGTGGCTCAGAAGTGACTTCCTTAAGTGACAAGGACAAGGTGACAAGGACAGCCTGAATAAATGAGGAGGGTAGGAAAAGGTTTATTAGACAGGAGCAAGGAGTCAAGAGATTAATCTGTACTCGTCCCTCAGTCACTTCCTCCCTATGTGACATGGAGCAACCATCCATCCATCCATCCTCACACCCACCCATCTATCCATTCATCCACTCACCCATCTATCCATCATCTATCCGTCCATATCATCTACTCACTCATCTGCTCACCCATCTAATTATCTCTATATCCATCCATTTGTTATCTAGTCATGCGTGCATTCATTTCTCCATCCATCCACTCATTTACTCTTCCATACATCCTTCTTTCCTCCCATCCACTCACCCATCCAGTCCAACCATCCATCTGTCCATCCATCCATCCATCCATCCATCTTTCCTTTCACCCATTCACTCATCCATCTGGATGTCCATCTATTCATCCATCCATCTTTCCATCCATCTTTCCTTCTATCCATCCAATCACCCATCCAGTTATCCATCCATCTATCCTCTCTCTCATCCACTTACTCTATTTCATATCCCTCACTGAGGACCCCTGCCAGCCAGGCCTGTATTGGAGTCAGGGGACAGAGAGGAGTCAGGGGCAAGCCCTGCTTCCAGGAGTGCCCACCAGGAAGAGGTGACCAGACCCAGTGAAAGGTGCAGACAGGAGCTCATGGGGAGGCTGAACTCAGCCTCAAAGTGCAGCCTCAATGCTGCTGCCTCTCACCCTCGATGGTGTACATGTGCCTCTCACTCAGCATGAAATCCCAGGGGACCAGAGCCAGTTCTGCCATGGGTCCAGTTAGGAGGTGGACAAATATTGCAGGCACAAACAGATTAATGTATTTGTTTCCAACTACATGACTAGGAAGCTGCTTAATTGAGCCATGGGCCCACAGCCACATTCCTGACCTCTGCCTGCACTTGACTTTTTAGCCACCTGAACAGGTAGAACCTGGAGTCAAGTCCCCAGACAGCCTGCAAGAAGAGGCTGTCCAGCATCTGCTGTACACACATAACCTGATGTGATTCTCACTACCTGTCAAAGCAGGAGGCTGGCCCTCGCAGCTCTGACTGTGAAATGCTCTTTCTTGGACAGAGGGTCCCTGTTGTCCTTGGTGCTGTCCTCTGGACCCTGTGTTCCTGCTGCCCTGGAGTGTCCCTGCAAAACCCGGAAGATGAGGTGGCATCCCTGTTCCTCCTTGGCCGCAGCCGAGGTACCCTTGCTGGTTCCCACGGCCATCCTGCTTACTCACAGGGGTCAGCCTGGGACAGAAGACCATGTGCATCACTGAGGCCATGAGACGGGAAAGGAAGCAGCCCAAGAGATCAGATGAGGGAAAGAACCTAGTGGCATTAACTTGGGGTCTTAGCCTCACCCTTGGCCTTGACCTATGCTTCTAAACATTAACTTTCACCAGCCCCCAAACTCTGATCTAATCACCCCATCTTGCTGTATCACCTGCGTGCCTTGATTCCATTTGGGGAGAAAATGAAGATAAATAAATAGGGCCTGAGAATTCGCTCAGTGGTTTTGCTGCCTGCTTGCTGTGCAAGCACTGAGTTCGATCCCCGGTACCAAAAAATAAAAATTAAAAATTAAAAAATGGCCACATCTGTGTCTTTTGTCCCTCACAGTCTTTAACCTTCCCCTCCCACCCTGCACACCCACCAGACCTCTGTGGGCACTGACTCTGTTCCATGGGGTGGGAGAATGGGAGTAAAAACACCGACTGATATCCTGTGACCTATTCCAAGAGCCGGTTGTTTCTAGTAAGTGACAGGCCAGATGATGTCACAATGACATCTCGAAATGAGCCATAGTGACAGTGTTTACACCATGAGAATTGGCAAATGCTACCACTGGGACATTTTCTCCACATTTCCTAGCTGAATCTGCCCCTTCCCTCTTCTGTCCCCATGGACTCCAGCAGTCAGATGAGGACAGTCCCTGGTCCCCAGAGACCCTATTCCTCCCAAGAGACAGAGAAGAGTCCTCAGGAGGCTTTCTGATCCCCAGCCCCTCTTCTGTGCTCGTGCTAACTTCCTTTGTGTTCCTTTAGGGACTTTGGAAATTCAAGAATGGTTTCATTCATTCAACATATGGTGAATATTACTACTCGCCAGACACTGGGCTGCAGGCTGGTGACCTAGCAACAGGACAAACCTCATCTGTGGAGGAGACCTCATGGAGGAGACCAGTCTGTGCCTGGTACAGTGCATACTGTATCTCACTTAATCCTTAGACACACAGGCCCATTTTATAGGTGAGAAGACTGAGGGGCCTAGAATGCCAGATTAGTAGTTCCCATCTGCCTAGCTCCAAAGACCCAAACTCTCCAAAATGATAGGGGCAGTTCTTTTTTTCTGGTTCTGCCTTTGCCACAGCTCTGAGAGGAAGTTGTCCTTTGCTCTGTGAGGAAGACCTGACATTCAGAGAAGATGACAGGTCCATCTTGCAGGCTTGGAGGACAGTGCAGGGTTCAGGCTCAAAACTCTAGGTCACAGTGCAAAGTGAGCCCACTCTTGGGTAGGGTCTGTAAGTGAGGAGCCTGAGCCCTTGTCTCAGCCCCATTCACAGTGCCAGGGTTGACCTTGGATGAGTCACTTCACACTGTCTCACCCATTCCATCTCCTGGGCCTAATCTTTCTCTGAGACCCAGGCCCTGGTATCCATTAGCACCTGGCCTCATCATGGGGTGTCCCACAAAGCCTGCTACTTAGTGCAGCCTGGACAGAGCTGTCTAATCCTCTGTCCTCTCACCCGTTAAGTTGGAACAACATTGCAGGATGTTGTAAGGACACAATGGCAGGAGACTTTCAACAGCCCTTTGAAGTGCTGGGTGGAAGTTAGTATTACTATGTGGGAAAAAGTCCTCGCTGCCTGGCTGTGGGACTCATGGATGCCATCCATGGACATCCAGGCAATCAGCTATCACCTGCAATCACATCCCTTCACCCATCTATGTTGATACCAGTAAGTGACACAGTGGGTTAAAAATAGCCACAAACAGGCCGGGGATTTAGCTCAGTGGTTTCGCCACCTGCTGCGCAAGTGCAAGGACCTGAGTTCAATCCCCAGTACCAAAAAAAAAAAAATAGCCACAAATTATTTGTCATTCCCTATCTGTTTCCCTCCTCTTGAGTCTACATGGTCCCTGGAACTGTTAACCAATGGGACACAATGGAAGAATACAGTGCTTGCTCCAATCCTGACTTTTAAGAAGACAAGTAGCATCTGCTTCTTCCTTCTTGGAACCTCACTTTTGGGACACAGTATCTTAGGACCTAGCCGTTTCGCCCCAAAACATGTAGCGAAGCCAATTGCAGGCATGGTGGTCAATGGCCCCAGCAAAAGCCTGCCAACATCCAACAGGTCATGTCAGTTATGTGAATGAGCTATGTTGGGTGATCCAGCCCAATGGAACCAAGACAGCTACAGCCAACATCACAGGAAACAGAAGAGGCACCGAGCAGAGCACAGCCAGTGCATAGGATGACAAGATTTAACATAATGCTTATTACAAAGATGCCACAAATTTAGGGCAGTTGGATATGCAGTAAGCAAAAACATGGTATACCCACTTATGAGGATTGTGTGTATCTACTTACTATTTTTAAAAAAATACTATTTATTCTATTGCACAGAACAGGAATTGGAAAAAATATAGACAATTTTGTGCTCCTTTTATGTGAGTTTTTTTTTTTTTGGCACCGGGAATCAAACTCTGAACCTTACGCTTTCGAGGCAGGCGGCAGAACCACTGAGCTAAATCCCCAGCTATACGTATCAGGATTTTGGACTTAAATTCCTGAGCACTTACTAAAATAAGACACTGGACTCTTTTGTTTATTTATTTATTTGAAAGTTTGCAGAAGCATAAAGGTATGCAAAATTTGGACAAATTGTAGGAGAAATGCTAAGACAGCATTGGAGGAGAGATTAAAATGGAACTCCCTGGTGACAGGCAAGACAGAAGATTTGGAAGGAAGAGAAGAAAAGGTGCAGAGAGGCCCCAGGCAGATAGGGAGGCACCCCAAAGCCAGCACAGGGTCACTGCCTCCTGGCATCCTCCCCACCTCCAGGCCTCCTGCCTCCTGCTGGGCGACCACACCAGCTGTGCCTCCCTTGTACCCTGCCTGTCCTTGCCTCCCTGCTCCCGTCTGACTTGGTGCCCCCTCCTCAAGCAGCACTCCTTACCACGGCAGTGTTCATGTCCCCCCCCCAGCCCCTGCAGCCCCCCAGAGTGTACCCCTCTCACATCCCACCTGCATCCCAGATGGTGCGACCCACTCATCTGCCCTGCTAGGGCCATCGCTGCCTTATTCGCTTTTGGGCCCCCATGAGAGACATCAGAGCCCAGCATCCCCAACCCCCAGGGGGCGCCCAGCACAGAACTCTGACCTGGCATCTCCTCCAGCCAGGACAAGCGCTGTAGAGAACCAGGGCCAATCCTGAGCTGGGCTTACCCTCGCCCAGCTCCTAGCAGGGCCTCTGGCCAGCCAGGAGGGGCTAACAGTCTCCTCCTGCTAACCAGCTGATGTTGACAACCAGGATCTGGGAGAACAAGGAGCCCATTCAGTACACAGGGCAGGCGGGCGCTTTCAGGTGCATGACATCACCTCACAGAAGTCTGGCGGGCCTGCCTGAGGGCCCAAGAAGCCTTTGATGACCCAGCATTGAGTACACAAATCACAGGCCCTCAGGCCTCCTGGGTCTGGCTGACACTTCACTTCTGGACAGTTGTGCCCGGAAAGGGGCTCAGAAAGGGATCCAGATGGAGCCTATGCTGAGGTAGAGATTTGAGGGCAGATGGCCAGCATGTCCACCTGCAGGGACCTTGGATACCTAGCCAGGTGGGGGCAGTCCGCTCTGCCAAGGCTCCCAGTGACATCAGATACACACCCAGCCCCATGGCCCCACACAATGGGCCCAGCTGGGGGCTGCAGCTAAAGGGGTATTTCTCCCAGCCTAGCCTGTGGCTAGGATTCTGTCCCCAGATGGTCACTCACACCCAGGGGAAAAGGGGCCAGTGGAAAGAGGAAACAGTTGGTTCTTTCTTGGGCAGAACCTGCCAGCTCTCCTGGACCTGTGAGTTCTCAAGGCAGGTCCTGGGAGCTAGGACCAAATCGGAGGAAAGAAAAGGAAGGTGACGGGAGAGCTGCTGTCTGTCTGCCTGTGGGACGTATCGCCTTGACTCCACTCTCAGGAGACTGATGTCAGACTGGCTTTTCTATACTCACAGGCAGGAGCCTGGGGCAGGGCACACACTCACTTTTCCCTGGGCCCAGGGATGGCTTCTGTCTGCACCATTCCCCCTGGGAAGTTAAAGCCACAGTGTCTGTGAAGGTCCCCTCCCTCCAAGGAGGCTCCCTGTGCCCTGACAAAAAGACCACCACCCAGGGGCGCCAAAAGATGACCTCCTCTCCAGCTCCACCTCTCCTGTCACTGGATCTCCATGCTCTGTCTTGGGAAGCTGACCCAAGCCAGGGGCTGGAGCCTTCGTGGGAGATGGTGGGAGAGCCCTGGGCCTGGAGCCCTCGGCCTGGCTTTGGGGTCCATCCTGCTACTTCCTGTCTGTGTGTCCCAAAGCAAACTGCTGTTCCTCTCTGAGCCTCACCTCCCCCGTGTGTAGGATGGGCACTCCTGCCTGCCCGGCCCACTGCCCACTGGCAACCTCAGAGTGGAGGGCAGGTGCTCCCTAGACTGTCGGGCTGTGCGCCAGGTGGCCAGGGCCCCTCTGTACTCAGTGATGGGGAGCTCACCCCTTCCCTGGCAGGCCCTTGCAGGGAGCACTGCCTGGGCCAGAACTGCCCAGCCTGACCTGAGACTCCAGCCCAGTCTCCCAAGCTGAACAGTGGGGCTTGGGGCTCCTACTTCCCCTTTCTGTTGTATTTGCAGGGGCCCAGGCAAGCTCAGGCTGCAGTCTTTACGGGAGACTCACATCTGCCCACAAACACCTGACAGAGCTCAGGGCAAAAGAAGAACCAGTAACGAACAGCACTGCTGAGGGCATGGGGGGTCCTCTCTGCAAGTAGGCCCATGGGGAGCAGGGCCAGGATGAGCCAGGGTGTGGCAGAGTTCCCAGGCTGGCCTCGGGGCTGTCCTGCTGTCCTGTGCCTCAGTGCATACCCTCGGCCCCTCCTCCTCTACCTCGTAGGACCGTCACCACCCACATGTGTCAGGAGGACAGAAGGAAGGGATTCTTGGATGGATGGAGTGATGCAGCCCCAGTGCAGTCAAGAGGCCAGGGTCACCCAAGGATGAGCTATTCAGGCCCACACATCTGGTGGGGACAGGTGGGGGACAATGACTCCCATCATTGTCATGGGGGCCACGTGGTTCCAGAGTGGGTGGTTGGGTCAGGCTCTGCACCAGGTCCTTGGAGGCCCATGAGGATGAACTCTTAAGTGCTCAATGCCTTGAACTCAGGGCCTATTCACTGAACTACATCCTCAGCCCTTTGTTTTTTCATTTGGAGACAGAATCTTGCTACATCGCTAAATTTCCCAAGGTTGGGCTTGAACTAGTGATCCTCCTGTCTCAGTGTCTCAGAGTGCTGGGATTACAGGCATGTACCAACTCAGAGTGATCCTTTTAACCCCCAGTCCTCCACTACCAAGATTCCCAGGCCCCAACGGCCTGAGGAGTCAGAGTTGGGCAATGCTGAGAAAGCATCAGTAGGTGGCACTGTGGGGCCACATGGCGGCCCTGGCTGCAAGAGCCGCCCAGACGCACCAGGCCGTGCCCAGACAGAGGAGTCTTCCCCAGCCCTAGCAGCAAGTATTACACCAGGTAGGAGACACCACTCACCTTGCCTGGCTTGCTGAGCGCTATGAGGACCCAGGAAGGGTAAGTCACTGACTCCAGATCACACAGCTTAAGAGGCAGGACCCAGTTCCCTTACTCCAAGCATCTCTACTGAGATCCTCAGGACCAGCCCTCAAGGGACTTACTCTGGAGGCCAGCGGGAGCCTCCCTGCCCCCATGCCAGGACATTGCACAGCTTTGACGCTAAGCCCCAGATCAGGGTGGCTCCTGGCTGCCCTCTCCCCATTGCCAGGCCCATGGCCCCCACCATTTCTATTCAGGGTCCTCAAGAAACCACCAACAGTCTGGGACCCTGGGAGGGCAGGTTGCCCCCACCCACCCACCCAGGATGCCCTCTGCCTGGTAAAGGGAGCCCCAGGTCTCTCAATGACCCGCACAGGCCTGAGTCCCCCCTTCCAGCCCATGGTCATCACTTGAGAGGCCATATGTTCACTGTTGTCCCCCACCGTGACACATGTACTGGCACTCAGCACCCTGGTAACAGGCCATGGGCTGAAATATGTCTGAGCATGCTCAGAAGTGGCAGAGTGACAGGGGAAGACGAAAGGGACAAAGAGGACACGGGAGGCCTGTGGTGGGGAGAGCACGCTCCCTCCTGGATCTTAGCTTCCTCTTTCATTTGCCGGGCTATTTGCAGTGTCTGGACCTTCAGTCCTTCTGGCCTCACCTGCCGTGGGCTCTGTGGCTCTGGTTGGACCACAGTGTACCAAGTGCTGGGCTCGGGGCTTTACAGTTGCTGACTGAAGGCCACCAGCCTGGCCCATCCCTGCCATGCGGTCCCCACTGTGGCTTGCATACCTCCAGTTGTGGGGAGTTCACTCCCTAATGAGGCGCTTGACCCTGTGATGATTCAGGCTGGCAGCAAGTCCTTCCCCAGAGCAGTCACATGGCGAGGTCCCTGCTGCTGCTCCCTGCCACCTGCCCAGTGCCTGTGGGGCACCTGAGAAGTCTCACTCTCTCTGCCCAAGACACAGATTTGAAGACAGGACATCCCTGACCCATCCACTCAGCTCGCAGGACACTGTCCCTGTCCTTCCCCACCCCCATCCCGGCCTCTCCTCTTTGGGCTTGTCTCTGTCTTCCTTTGTCCCCTAAGGAGTGGGGCCTGGCCCTACTAGGGTGAGCATTCTCTCCCTGGAAATGCAGCTCCTCTGGCCACTGCATCCCTCTGCTGGGCGACCTAAGCCTCTGGTTCATGATGCTCGCTGACCCCAACAGGAGATGCTGGTGTCAGTGCTGGTGGCTCCAGCTTTCACCAAGTGCAATTGAGTGGCCCTAGCCATGCCAGGGGGGAAGAGAAGACAGCATCCAAAGAGCACCCCTGGGCCAGCAGGTGGGGTGCAGGTGTTAGCAGAAGAGAGCCTAGGCTGCGGGGGGGGGGGGCTTCAGGAACACAGGTGCCCCTGGGTGCCACAGCAGTAGCAGGGAGATGGCTCCTGAGTCCCCCAGGGAATCTGGCTCCCAGAATATCAGCTCTGAGTTATGTTTTTGCTGGGCCACACAGTCTGCATGGCAGTGAGCCTATCTGTCCTGAAATAGCCACACTTTTCTGTTCCCACCTCCCCTCTGTGGGGTCCTGGAGGGAGGCTCTTTATTCAAGGACATTTGGACCCACAACTGAGAGCTGACCTGGAATCTAGGGAAGGCAATGGGTTCTTGAACCAGTGTTCCAGAGAGTTCTAGAACATTTGTCTTCAGAACAGGCTCTCCAGGCTCATCTCTAGAATTGAGTTCTTCCAGAGCAGTGATTCCTATTCCCCCTTCGGGATTTCTGACCCTAACTATTATGTTCATCTTTTTCTTGAAATCAACTTCTGCAAATTTATTTAAAGAGAGTTTTTGGACTGAGAATGAAGCTCAGTGTAGAGCACTTACCTAGTGTGCATGACGCCTGGGTTCCATCACTCACGAAAAGAAGGTTATAACGAAAACAAAGCCTCACTACTACAAATGAAAAGCTAGTTCCAGGTTCCACAAACAGAAGATGACCATGAACATACAGACGATGAAAACAAAGCAATGATACCACTCATAATTTTCGCTGGCTGCCGAGGCCTAAGAAAAGCTGTTAGTGATGGCTGGCTTCCTGATTGTTAAGAAAGGCAGAAGAGCAGGGCATGGTGGTGCACACCTGTAATCCCGGCACTCTGGGAGGCTGAGGCAGGAGGACTCAGCCCAGCCTAGGCAACCTAGCAATTTGGCAATACCCTGTCTGAAAATAAAAAAGGGTTGGGGATATTGCTCAGTGCATGAGCCCTGGGTACAATCTCTAGTACCCCCCTCAAAAGGACAGTGGGCCCCCAGAGGCCTGCCAGCCCCACACAGAACCCCTTTCTCTCGTGTAGTTGGCAGAAAGCATCTGGTCTAGCAAGAGACTCCTTTCCTGCCTCTTCCATTCATTTTCCCTCCTTGTCTGAGTTTTCCCCTCACAGCTCCCCTGTTACCTCCTCCAGGAAGTTTCCCAGGCTGCATTGGGCATCTCTTCTGGGCTTCCTCAGTTCCTCAGCACTTCCTGACTTTGTACTTGTCACCCTGGGTTAATAAATCACTTTTCCGATCATGCCAGTCCCCATGGAGCCGGAGCGTCCTCCTCTTGGGATAAATGTTCACCCCAGCCTGCACAGCTGTGGGCCACTGCCTGCTCCCTGGACCAGCCTCAGCATGGTCTTCATTTTCTGGACAGGGAAACCAAGCACCGGGTGGCTTGTGACTTGCCCAGGGCCACTTTCTGACAGAGGTGCTGGATGCTTGCTAGGAGCCAGCACAGGACCTGTGCCCCCAACTGTCTCCCACAGAGGGCTTTTCTTCCCTTTTTGCCACGTGAGACCCAAGGGCTTTGGGTGACAGCGACAGACCCTCCCACCCTGGAGGTTGGGACCAACCCCCAACCAGGCTGCAGCCCCCATCCGAGCCCAGGGTCTACTCATTGGCAGCAGACACCCGGTAGAGTTCCCCACCAGGTATCTTTTGGGGACCTCACCACCTGCTTTTCCAACTCCCAAAGCAGGGGATATTGTGTGGCTCTGAGGTCTGGTGTCCCAGGCTAAAGATACCACTGAGCCACTTCTTGGCCTAAAAGGTGCAGGCTCCCAGGGTTGCCATGGCAACAGAGTGCCTGGGTATCTGTGTGGGCAGGGTCTCTCCCTCAGCCACACTGGCCCCTCGGCCCCACCCCGCTGCGGTCACAGAGCTCCCAGGGAGGTTCCCGACCAGCCGGCTCCAAGCCCCTGGGGTCCGTCCCATCCCGGGAGGACTTTCAAAGGACTCAGCCATTCTTGATCAAGTGCCAGAAGGGAATCTGCTCTTGCAGGCAATTTAGGCAGCCACACGGGTGGAAGGAATTTGCCATTCCTCCTAACAGTGACCCTGTCATGATTTATAAGGGGCCACTGTCCGAAGGGCCCCTTGGATAGATGCTGTGTGCAAAAGGAAATGCTGAGCCCAGAGTCTCAATGGACTAATTGCCCTCAATGAGCCATAGCTGGCTGGGGGAGCCAGCAGGCCAGGGCAGGCCAGCTGCCTGCGCCCCGCTCTCCGGGGATCCCTATCTGCCCTGGCCTGCCTGGGCTCGCTGTCCTCACCGCCCAGGTCCAGTCAGGGGTCACCAGGAGTCCGAGACAGCCAGGAGCACAGGCACCACCAGACAGGCCTGGGCACAGCCACAGCCTTGGGTTTGCAGCTGCCTTGGGAGCTGGAGGCCCCTGAAATGCCTAGGGCCACTGTGCTCTGTTCTGCTGATGGGGACACTGAGGCCCAGATAGACAGGGCAGGTCCCGTGGAGGCCTGGGGTGGGCTCTATATGGACACAGTGTCCTCTTAGAAGCCCAGAGCACACAGCTGCCCCAGAGAATTATGGGGTTCGTGGCTGACTCTCTGGGCACTTCCAAGAGTGACAGGCCCTGTGTGGGGTTCTGGAGGTACCACAGTGGGCAGACTCTAGCCTGACGCCCACCCTGAGGGGTGTACAGCACTGTGGGAAGACAGACATCAGTTACAGAAGTATTTGGTGGCCTGAAAGTACTCAGAAAGGCATTTGACCTGTTCTGGATGTCTGAGACTACACGTGTGCTACTGAGTTAAGCAGAAAGCAGAGAAGAATTTATGTGACTGGGTAAGGGAGGGAGGTGCTGGGTGGGAGAGCGTTCCAGCGAGTGGGAACAGCGTAAGCAAAGGTCACGTGGCAGGAGGAAGCAGAACATTCAGAGAAGGAATGAAGCCATGCAGCTGAGGCAAGAACTGAGGGACAGTGGTTACAGGGCAGGGCAGGGAGGCAGAAAGGGCAACTATACCTTCAGAGAGATAAGCCTAGGCCTGATTTAGGACAGGTGGCACTTCTTGCCATGCCCACACAGCACGCAGGACACCATCCCTAGCCTGCCATCCGTCTGAGCCTTGCTCTTGTCTTTGTCTCCGGCTCTCAGGAGCTTCAGTGCCCAGCCCTGCTGTGAGAGCACCCCAGCAGCCTGGACCAGGGCTTGGGGGTTCGGGAAGCCATCTGGGGGCAGGCATCTCGGGAGATAGGGATGCAGAGCCACAGAGACAGAAGGCTCTGGGTCAGGGACAGCTGGGAGCATCAGGGAGCCTCAGCTTGGGGAAGTTGCAAGAGCCTGGCAGCCACCAGTGGCACCACACCTGGCTTCTGTATCACTAGGAGTCAAATGAGGTGTCCCTGGTGTTAGTGATCATCTCTGGGTCCTGCAGAGGAGGTAGAAATGATAGGTGATGGAAGGCTGAATGAGAGACACATCTCAGCCTCCTCACTGAGCCTCAGGACACCCTCTGGACTCCCCAGGGCTGCCCCATGTCCCCCATGAGCCTGGGCCCTGCTGGCTGGCAGGTCTGGCTGTCACAGAGTGGGGCTTCAGGTGAGCAGGCGCCTGTGGCCCCAGGTGCCCACTCCCCAGAGCCTTGGCTCTGGCCTGGTTCTGTGGGACACAAACAGGTCTGACAGGCTCAGCAGCAGCAGAGACAGCTCCATGCATGATTTCCAGGAAAGCCAAGGTCTTAGAGAGCAAGGGGGAGCCAGGCCTGGGGTGGAGGGAGGGAGGGAGCTTCCGGAATCCGCTCCTTGTGTCCTGGGCCAGGAGCTCCAGGGTGACCTCCCAGCCACCTCTTCTGAGGGACCAACAGGGACCTGTGCATGCCCAGGGGCCTAGGAGCACTGCTCTTGGTGAGACCCAGCCCTGGGCCAGTCCGCTGTGTGGGAGGCAGTGTGAGCCTGGGGTTCCGGGTGCAGACTCCCAGCTGACCCTGGGCAAGTGCTGTGCCTCAGTTTCCTTTGCAGTGCACACACAAACCGTAGCCTAGGGCTGGCACTTCTGAGCCCATGTAGTTGGCCTGACTTGCCTCTGCCTGGACCAATTGAGTTCTCCCGTCCTCACGCCTCTCCCTGACCCTGCATCTTGGCTGGATCATCCACTGCTGTCAGCGCCCAGCCAAGGGAGTCCCGTGAGACCCCAGGACTCCTCCCATGCCCTCCAACCCCAAGGGCTCTTTATCCTACCTCCTGATCATGTGCTTCTGCCTCTCTCACTCTTCTCAGCCTTGGAGATTGAACCCAGGGCCTTTGCACTAAGCTATATCCCCAGTCCATTTTTATTTTGTATTTAGAGACAGGTTCTCACTGACCCACTAAGTTGCACAGGCTGGGCTTGAACTTGCAGTCCTCCCGCCTCAGCCTCCCAGAGTGCGGGGACTACACATGTGCAAGAGCACACCTGGCTACAGTGCACAGATTTTGAGGTACATCCGGACAATCTTTCACCTATGTTTACATCCAAGTCTCTAGACACTGGATGCAAGAGGGATGGAGAGAAGCTGCTAATGGATTTCTTGTAGTGGTGACAGAAGGTTCTGGATAGTGGCGAAGGTTCTACAACCTCGAGAGTGGACTAAAAGCCACTCTGAAATGGCGAGTGTTGGGCCAGGGATTTAGCTCAGTGGTGCCACAGCTGCCTGGCAAGTGCAAGGTCCTGAGTTCGATTTCTGGTACCGAAAAGTAACAAATGAAATGGCAAGTGTTTGCCAACTGCTCACAGTGAATGTTTTCATTATGTACTGCAAACACGTGCTAATAAAATAATAATAAAAAGGTGTTATAGTTTGTGAGTTATACCTCAATAAAAAGGTTCTTCTAAGTATACGGTGTGGAACTGCAGCTCAGCGTATGCGTGGACTTAACCTGAATAGATCTTGCCGAATAGCATCCCAGTGTGGGGACCGGCCTCACACCTTGCTCTGAGGGTTCTAGTGGCTCTGCCTCCTCACCAACACATGGAATTGTCCATCCTTTTCATTTTAGCCATTCAGGTGAAAGGGTACCATACTGTATTTTTAATTTGCCATTTCCTCATAAGGAAAGAGGCTTGGGGTCTTATTTATCATCTACCTAGTTGGATTTTTTAAAAAATCTTTCTATGTTATTATTGTTGCTGTTGTTTTTGTGGTACTGGGGATTGAACCCAGAGCCTTTGAACTGAACTACATCCCCAGCCTTTCCTTTTTATTTTGAGACAGGATCTTGCTAAATCACTAAGTTGCCCAAGCTGGGCTTGAACTTTTGATCCTTCTGCCTCTGCCTCCCAGAGTGCTGGGATCACAGGTGTGCAGCACCCTGCCCCACTTCATTTTTCTATTATTTATATTCAGGTTTAAATATATACACATATACATATATTCTGGATATCAGATCTTTATAAGGATCTCTGTGTTGCCAATATCTTCTCCCATCCTTTGCCCTGTCTTTCCACATTCTTAATTGCATTTTTGGTTAGCAGAAGTTTTTAATTTTTATGAAGCCCAATTTACT
This sequence comes from Heterocephalus glaber, assembly GCF_000247695.1. The sequence goes on along the minus strand of NW_004624740.1, from coordinate 15,784,926 downwards.
CACTTTATATTTTATGTTTGGTGCCATATGTCCTGATTGAGAAATCTCTGCCTACCCTTAAATGTCTTTTGAATCTGTCCCTCAGCTTCTGCCCAGCTCCTGGCTCCCAGATGCCTCCTGTTCAGCTCCCCTCTCCCCCCACCAATGTCCTGCCCCAGCTTCTGTCCCTTCCAACCATCTTCCTCATTGCAGCTCACTTGACCTTCTTGCCCTCGGACAGGTCTGGTTCATCGTGTGCAGCCCCTGGCTCACACTAGGTGCTCAATAAAAGCTGCATAAATGGAGGCAATGTTCTGTGGCCCAGCTGGGGACCATTAAAACTGCCAATTAGTTCTAAACACCAGCTCATCAGGAACAGTTTGAGCAGAGCCAGGGAACCAAAACATTTTGGAAAAACCAACACAATAGGAATGTTCACTGTCTTCCTAGCCGGAGCACTCAGCACGCAAACTCAGACCTTCGCATGATTTATTCTTGCTTCACCCCAACCTGTGGGACGGGAGAGCCTCCCCTGTGCCCTCGGGCTGCAGGAGCCCCCCTCCAGTCTCCACTGACTCCAAATGCAGGGTAGACTCGAGTCTCCTAGTCTTTCTCTTCACCGTGCGTGATGACGTAGCACAGATTCCTGTAGTCGAGGTTGCCGCACACATCTGGTGGGAAAGCTGCAAACATCTGTTTGACCTGGGCAGAGGGCAAGGAGTCAGGCTAGACCAGGGGTGACTGGGGGCCAGAGTGGGGACCCTTGGGGCTCTGAAAGCCACACTTACCTCCTCCTCACTGAACCGGTCCGCCTGGGTCATGAGCTTCTCCTTGATACTGCTCAAGGGGAGAAGCAGTCATGTGTAGAGGAAAGGCAGACCCCAGGGGTGACAGGGATGACTGGGGCTGACACCCCAGCCCTTGGCAGCTCTCTGAGCCCCAGCTGCCTCTTTTATGAGGCAGATCTCCACCCCACCTTGGGTGGGGACCAAATGGAATGACCTTGAGACCCCATCCTGACCTTGGGACCACTCTGATTCCCATGGTGTGCTAATGATTGACCTTAGGGTCACTGAGGAGGACACTCAGGCCCTTTGAGGCTCTTTGTTTTATTCTTGGTACACTGTCTTTTCCAGCTTGTGACTTTCGCTGACGTCTGTAGGGCGTTTGACAGACTACAGGGCTCAAGAAGGCCTGCCACAGCTGGGTCCTCTTGGATCTTAGTTCTCACAGACCTGGGAAATGAGTACTCTGATCCTCTCTTATTTAGGGGAAAACTGAGGCTCAGGAGGTCTTAGGCCTTGTCGGACATCCCAGAGTGAGGCAATGGGGACTGTACCACTTGGTATTTAGGAGAGCAGCTGGTCACGGCCACCAGAGTCTCCTGGGACCTCAGGAGCCACACTGGGTCCACATACAAGGGAATGGCAGCCTTGCAAGGCTTAAGGGGGGCGCTCAGCAGACAGGGATGGGATCTGAAGGCTGAACAGCCCCATGCACTCCAGTGTCCTCTGGCGCCGGCAATGACAGGCCCTGGTCAGGACCGACACACATTTTCCATTATTTATGTTACTGTGGGACAGTCACAGTTTCCAACTCCCCAGGCTGGGGACTCTTCACAGACTCCGTTTCAGCCAGAGCCTCCTCTGTGGCCTGTCTGGCCAGTGGCCACATCATCTGGGTCCTATGGACCAGGGTGGCACTTTCCATTTCCAAATTGGGTCCCCAGTGGTCCCCAGCCCTGTTCTCAAGCTGGGAGGAGACAATAGAGGGGCTGCTCCAGGCCGCACTCCCCAAGATGGAGGTGGGAACCCCAGATCCCGAGGCGGGGAAAACAGGAGGGTCTAGCCTGAGATGCACTCGGCAGTCCCTTTGCACCCCAGGACTCTAACTCACCTGGCCCACAGAACGGGGTGCTGATGGTCAGCAGGACCCCTCCACAACCTGAGGTCCACAAGCCTTTGCCTGGCAGACAGCTCACCTGTCCAGGGCCACCCACCACCCAGCCCTGCTCAGCAGGGACCCCTGGGGCACTGGGTAGTGAGCCGGTCACTGCCTCCCTGGGGTCCCTTCTCCCAAGGGAGAGGCTCCCAGGCCCAGTAGGACCCCCAAGGCAGCACCCACCTCCACAAAGCCATCCCACAGGCTGCACACAGCCACCCAAGCTGAGTGGGCCACCTCCCCACCTTGCCTCCACCCCCCATCCACTCGGGCCGTGACTGACATCCGGCTCAGTCCTCTTCACACCCTGGTTTCCCTGGGCACTGTCATCTGGCTTTTACTGACCCACTCACCCCCTCTCCATTCCAACATCCCTGGGCCTCCTGGGTGGTACAACCCTCTCGGCTCCTCCTCCAGGCTGGCCTCCAGGTTGCGGGGTGCAGCCCTTTCCAGGCTCTCCATTCTCCCATCACAGCCCCTGCCCATGTCCCTGTGCCCCATCTCTCGCGCCCGACTTCAGCCCACACCCTCCAGCCCCCAGTCCGCAGGTGTCAAGCCCAGTCCTTTGCAGCATCTAAAATGCTGTTCCTGCCCTATACAATCTTAGTCCTCCTTCAAGTGCCACCTCTGTCCACACCCCATTCCCACCACTGAGAAGCCCTCCTTGAGTGACCCGTACTTTCTGTTCATTTCAGAGGGGGACACTAAAGCCCAGGGCAAGGAAGGGACATCAGAAGTCTTGGCTGGATGCTGCCCAAGCTCAGCAGAGTTCTGAGTAGAAGAGGAGACTGGCCCGCCACCCACCTGGCCCATGCCAGCGCATGCCTCCTCCGAGCCCTTGGGGGTGAACCCCTGGGGTTCAGGGGACTTACAAGTCAGCCTTGACGAAGCCTTTCCCTTCAGTGTCGAACACCTTAAAGGCGTGGAGAATGGTCTCCTCGGGGTCAGTGCCTACAAACAACACACGGGGCAGGGAGAGCGGCGGGTAAAGAGGCCCCTCAGAGACAGTCAGAGCCGTGGCCTCTGACTCCACTCCACAGTGAAGCCCAACCCCACTTGAAACAAGAGCAGAGAAGCCACAGAGAAACACACAAGGAACTGCACATGTGGACTCATGAACAACCTGCACATCTGTACATGGGCAACTTATTTGCTCCTGACAATTGTTCCTATTTTATAGATGAAGAAACTGAGCCTCAGAAAGATTACAGTATTTGCCTTGCCAAGTTCTCAAAGCGGATATGGCTACAGAATCAGTAGCAACTGATTCTTGGGAGCAGCAACTCTGGGCCTCACTCATTACTCACACTATGCACAGAGACTGGGAGGGAAAGAGAAAGAGCTCTGTACTTGGGAGCTGAGGCTGGAGCTAGCGCAGGGCACTGGAGAGGTCTGCAAGACTGTCCCACCCAGAAGTGGTGGGGGGTAGTAGGCCGGGAGGCAGTGCGGCCAGCCCAGGGCTGGTTATTACTTTCATGGCTTTGGGGAAAGCTGCAGCACAATAAATGATTCTGAATCCCACCGCGAGCTTGAATACCTTGCACCCTCGATGTTTTGATGGGGAAACTGAGGCCCAGAGTGAGGAAGAGACTCATGGAGGCCTCCCAGGCTGTGTGAATGCCAAGCGGCCTTATGACCCTCACCTGGACCTCTTCCCGGGTCACAGCTCACCTTGGGCCCAGGAGGCCTCCTTCATCTCTTTGGGACTCCTGATGTCACAGGGACAGAGGTGGTGTTTGCTGCCCCCCCCCATATGGCCAGCTGGGTGAGGCACCGTGGCTGGATTTTGAGAAAGGTCAGTAGATCGGGCTGCAGACAGCCTCAGGGCTCTGCCAGGCTCCAGGACTGCAGCTGTGGCACTGACCCAAGGGAGACCTGGAGCACCCTGGAGAGTAGACACTATGCCCCCAACTGGAAGCTCATCCAGAACAGGCCAGGCAGTGTTCAAGTCACTCAGTCTCTGAGACTGGCCAGATGGGAGAAAGCATGGCCTGTGCTGGCCGTGCTGGCCCAGGAGCTACTGGAGGGTGAGATGGGGTTTCCTCTGCAAGGACAGCAGGGGGCCCACGTGCCCAGCCCAGAGGCCGAGCCCAGGGCCGCCTGGGGTCGGGCTGCAGGCTGGAGAGGGAGGAGTGGTGAGAGCACCATGATGAAGGCTACTGTGTCTCTGCGTCCAGGCTCCAGACTCCCAGGCTTCGGCAATCAGCTGGAAACTCCGAACATCTTTGAAGAGGCCTCACAGATGGGGCCGGTTTGTGATGGGCGCCTGCAGTCCTGGGTGGACCGGCCCGGCTGGCGGCCCCTCACCTCGAAGGCTGTTCCCTGCGCGGGGGCTGGGAGGACCAGGCACTCGGTCCCCAGAGACGGCCTCTACTCTGGGCCTGCGGACCTCATAAAACGGGCTGCAGAGTGGCTGCTTCCCGTCACTGAGAATCTCATGACAAAGTCTCCTTGTCTCAATTAGTGGGATGAGGCAGTGCCCGGCCCAGCCCCTGCCCTCCCGGCTGCTGGCCTGTCACGCAGGCTTGGCCACATTCACATGACAGGCCTGGGGCCCCTGCAGACATGAGTAAAAGCTGTAGCCCTGCAGCCCCCACCAGGCCCTGGGTCACGGCTCCAGCCCAGCCACAGGCAGGTAACCGAGCCTCACCCAGTCTGCCAATAGGCTGCAGCCATCTGGAGCTAGAGGAGCTCTCCCCTTCCCCAGAACACTTAGAAACCAGGAGCTCATGCCTTGGCTCTCCCAGGATCAAGTTGCTACCTCTAAAATGGGACCAGTAGCCGGGCATGGTGGCACACCTGTAATGGTGGCACACCTGTAATTCCAGCACTTTGAGAGGCATAGGCAGGACCATCCCAAGTTCAAGCCCTCCTGGGCAAGTTAGTGAGACCCTGTCTCAAAATTTAAAATGAAAAAAAAGGACTGGGGATGTAGATCTGTGCAAAGCCCCTGGGTTCAATCTCCAGTACTGAAAAAAAAAAAAAAAATGTGGAGGGCAGGCTCCTGCTTCATTAAGGGCTGCTGGCTGGAGCCACCCACGTCTCCCAGGCAGTATTTGCCCTGGCCCAGGGTCCTGGGCTTCTGAGTTCTTCTGGGAGCTGGACACAGCCTGGAAACAATGCCCAGCAGCTGCCACGGGCCCCCGGGACCCTGCGAGAGCGGTGCAGCCCCAAGTTCAAAGTCTGCCGCAGAGAGAGTGCCCAGCCTCCCAGCCCCAGCTTCCTTGCCTCTGACCCCCAGGCAGATCTCGGGCCTCCTTCCTGCCCTAGGATCTGCCAGGACATTGAGTGAGGAGGCTCCAGTATGCTCCAGCAGGTCATGAGCCAGGAGAGAACTGATTTTCTCTGATATTAATAGGACTCACCCCCATAGTGGGCTGATCCACCAGAACCTTACTTAGGATAAGGGCCTTTTCAGATGCAAGTTAAAGATCTTGAGATGACAAGACCATTCTGGAATCTCTAGATAGACCCTGAAATCCAGGGACAAGTGTCCTTATCAGAGGAAGGCAGAGACCAGGATTAAGCAGCACATGAGGGGGCCTGGTGACCCTGAGGCGGATATGGGAATCCAGCAGCCTCCTGAGGCTGGAAGACAAAAAGCAGATTCTCCCCTGGGGCCCCAGAGAGCCTGGCTTGGCCAGATTTCGGACTTCTAGACGCCAGAACTGTGAGAATACAGTTCTGATGTTTGGCGCCACCAAGTTTGTGGTCATTTGTCACAGCAGCCTCGGGGTAAAATTCCAATTGTACAGAGTAAAAATGGAGGTGTAGAGAGCAGACAAGCCCACCCAAGGTTACTCTGAGGGTCTGCTTAGACAGGCAAGCCAAAGGAGGACATCAGATGGCAGCAGGTGACAGTGGGTGACAAGAGTGTGCAGCTCTGGGGGTCAGCACAGCCCAGGAACACTTTTCCTTCCAGCCACAGAACTCTCGAGCTCTGAGGGTATCATTAGAGGGGACCTCCAAGGGCCAGCAGAGAGAAGGGACAGAGAAGAAGAGACCCTAATGCTGTGTTGGGAGATAGCAGCAGTTAGAGCCCAGGTCCAGGCTGGGGTTCCAGGAGACCCACCTGTTTGCTGGGACCCCAGGGCAGGTGTCACAACTTCTCTGAGCCTCCTCTGGCTCTTTATTTCTGAGATGAGTAACCTGTCCAGTGATGGAGTTGTCACCTTCGCTTTTAGAAGCCCCTTCCCCCACAATGCCCCTCTGCCTGCCCCCCATTGGCAGGGGCATCAAAGCACAGCAGAGGGAAGACAGGAGGAGGGGAGGCAGGAGCACTGTCCTCAGGGTGAACAAAGGACTCAACAGAGGATGGAGACTAAGGCAGGGCCCGGGATGCTTTGTGCACCCGGAAGCTGGCATCTGGGGCCACATCTTGTTCCTGCCTGTGTCTATGTACAAGTGTCAGGGCTGGCTGGGCACAGGGGACATGTCTACACCCAGCACAGCCCCTCCAAGGGTCCTGGAGCCTCACTCACCCTTGAGCTTCTCCCCAAACATGGTCAGGAAGACGGTGAAGTTGATGGGCCCAGGAGCCTCCTTCACCATGGCTTCCAGCTCCTCGTTCTTGACATTGATGCGGCCTGGGGAGGAAGCAAGGGGGGATCCAGGAACATGAAGGGGGTCCAGGGATCCCATGAGAGGCAGCTAAGTCTCCCATCTCTACTGTCCCACCTGCCCTTCACAGCCCTGAAGCCCTGGTCCCCTGGGCGGGGGGGGGGGGGGACCATCAGCCCAAAGTCTGCATGGGATTGTCCCCAGCCTCACCCCTGCCACCACCTCCACCTCAGCCACCCTGGAAAAGAGGCCAACTGTGTTTTCAGCTCCCCTTTGCAGATGGGGAAACTGAGACCCAAAGAAACTAAGGTGGGGGTACACAGGTGCCCAGGGTTCATGCACCCCTGGAGGTGGGAACTCTGGATTCCTCAGGGCTCCAGTGGACATTCTGATCCCTGAGGGCTGTGGGCCCAGCCAGAGATGACCTGGCTATGACCCTTCTCCCACCCAACCCCACTGGTGCCTCAAGGGCCCTCCCTGGCACCTGACCCCCTTTGACCCCCAGGCATTCACCCAGGCTCTCGCTGCCCCTGCAGTGTCCTCACTTCCTGTGTCTTACTCTCACACCTGGGACCCTCCCCCACCTCCCAGGCAGCCCCCTCCTCTGCATCCCTTAGCTCACAACACATACATACCCCCCTGCACCCCGACTCTTGCTTGGTGGCCTGGGCTCTGCCCCTCCCTAGCCCCAAGCTTCCCCAGCTGCTGGGCCACTCACCCAGTGCAGCAAAGGTGTCTCTCAGGTCCTCCTTGTCGATGAAGCCATCCCGGTTCTGGTCCATGATGGTGAAGGCCTGGCAGAGAAACTGGCGCTGAGCAGCCATCAGCCTGCCCACCCCAGCTGTCCTGGCACTGTTCCCCTGCAGGTGCTGCCCCAGGGACATCAGTGCGGACATCAGTGGGCCACCCAGCCACCCAGCTTAGCAGGCACAGTGGGCTGCCAGCAGCCCTCATTTATAGAGCAGGAAACTGAGGCTCAGAAAGAGAAAGGCATTGGCCGAGGTCACCCAGAAGGCACAGACTCAGGTACAGAGAGGAGCAGGCTGCTCACAGCTGCAGGCTGCAGGTCACATCTTCAGGCTCTGAGGCACCCCAGGGACGACCCCATGCCCGGCTCCCTTCTTGATGTCCCTTTCTTCCTTTAATCCTTCCACAGCCCTGGGGACAGTGACTGACCTCCTTAAACTCCTGGATCTGCGACTGATCAAACATGGAGAAGACATTGGAGCTGGCTCCGCCTTCCACTCTCTTCCGGGCTCTCCGAGGTGCCTACGAGGGAGCAGGGAGACCTTGTGTAGTAGAACGGAGGGGACACTTGTTCTATCCTCAGTTCCTGTGTGAAGCTCCTTGTCCCTTCCCCTGTCATCCTCCACTACAGCTGTGGTCTCACCTTGTCCAGCTGCAAAAGCTTCCTGAATGTTCTCAGGATCATGCATGATGTCTGTCCAGCAAAATCTGTCCCTCGCTGCATTCCCAGACCTTCTTTTTCCTCTCGCCTGGGTCCCCTTCTCACCCCAACCCCACTTTGAGCTTCCTTCCCCCCAGCATCTGCTCCTGCACCCCATGCCCAGAAAGCCTTCCCTGCCTTCCATCTGGAAGAATTCTGCAAATATCAACTCCTCTGCTAGGTCTGAGAAGCCTTTCCTGGCCCCCAGGCCATTCATTCTCTGTTCTGGGACTGTCACTTGCCACAACATGAGCCACACTGTTCTGCCATTTCTCTCCCTGTCTCCCTGACTAAGTGGAGACCTCAGTGGTGAGGCCCATTCTGTCCCATCTCTGCCCTCTCCACCCCATCCTGCACCTGGCCAAGAGTGGGGATTGGGCCATTCTGGAGAACAGCTGCCCAGAGCCCAGGTGCCACCTAAAGGGCAGATAGAGCAGCTGCCTCTTGCATGGAGCCATCCCCATGTCTGGCTGGCCTCCTGCCACCTTTTCAGGATGGCATCGTGCCTGAGGGCTGCCCCTTGACACTCTGAAAGCTCTTAGTCTCCATCACTCCCTGAAGGGCCTCTCCCTCAGCAGCCATCATTGCAGGGCTAGTCCTGGGGGATCCCTGAATTGGCCTTGATGAGGGAAGAAAGCTACCTAGGTGTCCCCAAGAGAGAGGAGAAGGTACAGCTCCCGCCTCCAGCTCAGCCAGAGCCACCTCTGCCAAGCTCTTGTCTGGACTTCCAGCCTGAGCTCTCCCTGCTTCCCACCCCTCACCCCAGCACCTGTGTGGTCTCCTCTGCCCCCCACCCTGCCCTAACCCCAACTTCCCTCCAGCTCTGGGCCCTCATTGGAGCAGCAGCACCCGGCCGACATATAATTAGCTTTTACTGGGTGCTTTGTCTCTGCTAATCCTTTGAAAGGGGGCTGGCAGGGCGGCTGAGACGTTAGGGTGCTGTAAAACCTCTGTAATATTTATAAATCCCTTCAGACAGCATAAAGAAAAGAACTTCCCTGCAGAGTTCAGCTCACATAATTACATATACATTTCCCACTGATTAATAAAAAATGATCACTTCCGTCTGGGGGATATTCTGCCTTTTCTTGCTCAGATCTGGCTTGAACCTCGACTCCCCCCACTTCTACTCCTTCCCAGCCTTTCATATCCGTCTCCCTCAGCACAGGCCACCCTACTGTGGTCCAGAGCTCTTTCAGGAAGGAGGGGACCCTCTGGCTGGCTGCATAAGGGGCCAGTGAGGCCTGGGCCCTGGCTGTCTTAAGAATTCCCCTTTATATTGGGCCCCTAAAAAATAAGATCCTCTGGAAAGAGCATCCCAGGCAAGACAGAGGCCACAAAGACCTGAGTTCTAATCCTGACTTTGCAGCTCACAGCCTCTGTGATGTTAAGAAATACACTTCCTTCTCTGAGCCTCAGTTTCCCCACTGATAAAATCAAGAGAATGCCTGCCTCAAAGCATCAGGACATTTATTGAATACCTGTGCCCTGTACCCAGTTCCTGGGACCCAGAGCTGAATCAAGACCTGCCCTTGTCCCCAAAGACACAGTCCAGCTGGGGACAAGGGACCAATAGAGAATGACAGAGGAGGTACAGGTGCCAAGTCTGAGTTCAGGCCAAGAGGGATTCATGGGAGCGGGAAGCAAGACATAAGTGTCAAAGAACAGTAAGATTGAGAGCCTGCAGGGGAGGGAGGCTGTCACACAGGGACAGGGAGAGTGGCAGACAAGCCCCACGAGGCACAAGGGGCAGAGGCTGGGTGAGCATGCTGTCTGGAATACTGACCCCAGACCCCAACAGGAACCATGTCCACCATGAAGCCCCCCAAACCTGGCTCACCCATCTCCCTCCACCCTCCCGATCCTCATTCCCCCCAGCATTGACCTCGGCAGCCCCCACTGAGTCCAGGAAAACAGAGACCCCAAGCACAACCTACATGGATAAAGTGGCCACCTATCAAGATTAGATGAAGTCAGACCAAAGCAGAGCAGCAGGTCAAGGTCAAGGCCAAAGGAGAACATCAGCAGAAGGAATGAAGCCAAGGTCAAGGTGAGTGCAGGCATGAGATGAAAGTTAGAATCACACAGAAAGTCAAGGTCGCAGGATGAGATCAGGGTAAAGAAACAGCTCTGGATTGAGACTGGAACTGGGAAGGAGACCCTATGGGCCGGAGGGAGGGGTCTGCAGCCCCGAAGCTGAGGGGCTAAGCTCCCTAGGGACAGCAGAGCTGCGGGGAGGGTGGCCCCAGCCTACCATGGTCTAGAGTGCTCCCTGGAGCTGCAGCAGGGCTGGGGCCACCAGAGAGTGGCTCCTTAAATAGTGCTCCTCCAGGGCCTGCCGGCACTGCTCCAGGTCCAGACAAGTTTGGAAGGCAACCAAAGCTATGATGGGCACCCCCCTGCCAGGCATCTCCACAGGGCCATTGGGAATGGGTAGGATTTCGGGATCCTTGGGCCAGAGCCATTGATCTAGAGACTACCTAAGCCCAGAGGATCTCTGTGAGCGCTGGGGCAACTGTTTTCTCTCCAGACAGGGGACCAAGGCTCAGGAAGGGCTGGAGGCCAAGGACCCACAGTAAGTCAAGACCTAAACCAGCTGGGAAGACTGGGCAGGGCCACCCACATCAGCTGGGCACACACAGGGACTGAATTTGGCCTGACCCCTTGAGCTGTGTGGGCTCTGGCTGGGGCACCAACCTCCAGGAGTCCGAGTCCTTTCATGGGATTGGGGGCGGGGCGTGACACTTACCCAGTCGACTCACGGAGACAGTTTCTGCCCAGTCTGGCTTTAACCAATGTGGCTACAGTTGTCCCTCAGTATCTGGGGGGAACGGGCTCCCAAAGGAAACCCTGGGATACCCAGATTTAAGGTTGCTCAGGTGCTTATATAAATGACGTAGTGTTTGCATAGAACCTAAGCACCTCTCAAACATTCTAAATCATCTGGATAACCTCTAATGCCTGACACCATGGAAATGCTGTGGAAATAGTTGCTGGACTGTATTGTGTAGGGAATAAGAAGAATAAAAAAAAACCTCTGCACCTGTTCAATACAGACGCAATCATTTTTCCCAGCATTTCCCATCCACTGCTGGTTTACTCCTTGGCAGTGGACACTGCAGGGAGCCATCAGGATTGCCCTGTGGTCAGCAGAGTCCCTGTTGCCCATCCCTCCTGGGGCTTAAAAATGCTCAGGGTGCTGAGAGAGTAACGAAACAGATAAATGAGAGAGAATTGAAAACTTGGTCTCAGTTTGTCCTGTGCCTCCTGCAAACCCACCCTGACTGGGGCTCTAGTAAAGATGTCTCCCCAGCATGTGCCAGGCAGAGCCCTTACCTCCTCCAAACAAGTTCCTCCAGGTCCAGGGCAGCCCTAATGGCCCCAGTGTGGCCTCCAAGGCCGCCTCCGTCCATCTGGCCACATTGGTTGCTGCGTGGGAACAGCACATCTGATCAGCTGCCAGGGCCGGCAGGGCTGGGCTCAGGCTGTGAGCCACAGGTCCCCGGGAGCTGGAGAGCTTAACTGTCCCCGGAGGTGGCCTCAGGCCTCCAGGCCTCCAGGCCCTGGTACGGCTGATCCCCTCCCTTGGGAAAAGGGCATGTGATACTAGTTGAAAAAGGGCCAGTCTGTGTTCTGAAACATGTCTCCTCCCATTCAGCCTTTACTTCACTTTCCAGGTGAGGAAACTGAGGCACAAAGGGGTTCCCTCAAGGCTGGTAAGAGTTGATACCAGGATGAGAGGCCTTCTCTCTAGTGGTTCCTTTAGGAAGTTTCCAGAAGTTTCCAGAAGATTCTGCTTGACATCTCTCCCAGGCATCTCTGACCAGCCCCTCTGGCCTCCCTGAGCACCTGGGATGAAGCCATCCAGGCTCTGCCAGGATTTATCCTGACCCATTCCTCTCCTGGATCCCCCCCAGGGGGACCAACCACATGCTCTACAGGTATTCAGCAGGTGGGGGTGAAGGTGCATCTGGCTCTGGGGACAGGAGCCCTAGATTCTAGGTCCAGCCAGTCTCAGCCTCCTACAGGAGATGGGCTGGGTGACCATGACAGGGGGACAGGTGGCCACTGTCTGTGCCAGCTTTGGGGTGCAGTCTTTTCTTGCCTCGTCCCTGAGCCTATTCCTGGGGCCTCCTGGCTCTGGCTCACTGATGGGGAGATGATGCCAAGAGGGTCTCTAATTCCTGATCCCGGTGGCCTCTGGCTTCCTGCTGGCCTGAGGCCTCTGCATGTCAGACCTAAGGTCTTTCCTCCAGGGATCACACCCTGGGCCTCAGGGTGGCTCTGGAAAGCCCAGGACAGTCCTGAGCAAGCAGAGGGCCTGAGCCAGTCCTGCAAGGCCCATCGCCATTGAGAGTCACAGTGAGACAGAGAGGAATCACAACAGGCCTTACGAGAAAGAGCTAGTCAACTGGAACTGGCACATGCTCATTTACTATCTTCTGTGGTTCTGCACGGGGTGCTCCGGAGGACTGAAAATTCATACTTGATGAATCCTGGTTTGGGGGACATTTCGGTAACCTAGGCAAACAGTGTACACTGGGCTTGTTCATTCCTCAACTGTTTATTGAGCTCTTACTAAGTACAGGGCACTGGAGACAGCAGTGAATTACACAAGTAGCTGTGAGGGGACTGGGAGAGAGACTGCCACTGCCTTTCAGAACAGACACTGTGGGCTGGCATTGAACAGACTGGGCTAGAAGAATGCATTGTCCTTGTTCTGGGGAGAAGAGCAGGTAATTGTATAGGTTGTCTCAGAGAGCCCACAAAGCCCAACAGGTGTGAAGTCACACAGCACAAGGGGCCAGGTGCACAGCCTGTCTGTACTCTGATTTGGGGTCACTCAGGGCCTACCAGGCAGCTGTATCCCACCCCCTTTGTCTCCTCCCAGGCATAGAGCCCACAGCTATTTTTACAACAGGGCACCGTGGCCACAGGCCCTTTGAATAGGATGCCTCTCACATGTTTCTGCCGTGTGGTGGGTTCTCAGCCCTCAGGACCACAGCTGTAAAAACGATGAGAGGCATTTTGGGAGACATTCTTCTTGGTTTTAAAGGTTTCCTTGTCTTTTCTAAGTGGCTCCAAATTAGAGGAAGGCTCCAGACAGGGGCAGGGACTGGAAAGGAGGGGACAGCAGGGAAAAGTCAGACTACTCCCTAATTGTCCTCAAAATCTCAGTCATTCCGTTGGTAATTAGTGAATTGAGGATGCAAGAGGCAGCTTCTTTTGGGGCAGGAGGGAGGAGAAAGCCACGTGGCCCCAAGTCTGGGTTCTGGCTGGATTATCAGCTGCCAGTGGAGGCTGATCTGGCCAAAACCAGCCACTGCCCCCAGGCCAGCTCTGGCCTCTTGGGAGCCCTGCCACATTCTCCTGGGTGTGGGGACATGGGGCTGTCCCCACTCCCAACCTGGAACCTATTTCTTCGAATGTGACCAAAGGGAAACCAGAGATGGTGGCCAGGGGCTGGCTGGCAATGGCAATCTGTGGCTTTGGGTGTTTCCCGTGGACCCAGCCAGCTGTGTGTCCTGGACCACAGGGAGCTGTCATTCAGTGTGGTTACATTTGGGGGACGGCACACGAGGATGCCAAGGAGCTGAGCTACCCCGACAGACCAAACAGGGCAAGCTGCGTATCTTCCTAGCTGTTCCCAAGGGCTGGGGCACTGTGGCAGCAATGCATTCTGGGAGGCTGAGAAGCCTGGTTCAGAGATCTTGTCACAGACAGTCAGGATGCCTGCCAATCACCAGACAGGATTTAGAGCCACCATTGATAAGCGGCACCAGGTCCAGGCACAACACTGGGAATCTTCCAAGCAACTTGCAAGGTGAAACCTCTCAGTCCCTGTTACCCATAGAGAAACCAAGACCTTGGGGGAAGGAAATGATGTACCTGAGTCACAGAGCAAACAGGCCCACCAGAATAGGAACTGGGTCTATCCAAACTCATGATCTGTCTTCCCACAGCCCCAGGGCCATGGGGAGAGAATGGTGGCTTTACTGCTGGTCCCCTCACAGGTGACTGCTTTGGTAACTATTGTTCTATAAAGAATCAGCCTGGCCAGGAATGGTGGCACATGCCTGTAATCCCAGCATTGGGAGGCTGAGGCAGGAGGATCAGGAGTATAAGCCCAACCAGAGCTACATACTAGGTTCAAGGCCAGCCCAAACTACATAATGAGACCCTGTCTCAAGACAAACAACAAAAAAAGAATGACCCCAAAGCCTGGTGGTGTATTCCAAGGTTCCATGGGTCAGAGACCCACCCATGGCTTCAAGAGGGTGGCTGTCATGAAATCTGGAACTCCCACTGGGAAAATGGCCAGTGCTGGGGCCGTCTGAAGGCTGATGGCTTAACATGGCCGCTTCAGGGAAGTCAGACTTGCCTTACGGCAGCTCAGGGCTGCCACACAAATGTCCCAAAAAGCAAAGTTGGTGCTCCGTTGCTTTTTGTGAGCAGGAATCAGAAGTTCAATAGTGACACTTCTGCCTTCTTCCCCTGGTCAAAGCAGCTACCCAAGCAGGCTTGGTGACAGAGAAAGAAGACATGGGCCCTGCCTCTCATGGGAAGAATGCCAAGGAATTTGGAGATTTTTGTTTTTACATTACTGAGGATTGAAACCAGTACTTTCACTGTGCTATGTGTAAAAAAAGAAAAAGAAGAAAAAGTTTGAGACAAGGTCTTGCTAAATTGCTAAGTTGCTCAGGCTGGGCTTGAATTTATGATCCTCCTACCTCAGCTTCCCAGAGTGCTGGGATTACAGGCCTGCACCACTGTGCCCAGCTAAATTTCTTATTTAAGTCCCTATTGACTAACACACATGCTAAGCCCCTGTCTATTTAAGCCAACATTTGAGCTGCTTCTGTTACTCACAGCCAAACACAATCGCTAGAAACTTTTTGGAAGAAGGGATGTGTGAATGTCACCTTGGAGGACAAAGAGGAGTTGCATGGATTCTAGGAGCAGTCAGAGTCACTTGTCACCATGGCCTCTGGGAATCCTTGCCAAGGCCTGAGTAGAAAGCAGGGCTCCTGTTCCCACCTGAGAAATCCAAGCCACTTGCTGAGCTGTGAGCAAGCCGTGCCCAGGCTTCCTGCCTCCTGCCCAGTGCTCCAGTCCTTCTTCCTGTCCCGCAAGTCACCTCAATGTGGCAGCACAGCCCAGACCACCACCCTGGCTGAGCCCCAGCCTCCCAGTGAGCGGTGTGTTTCCTCAGCCTTGTTTACAGTTGTTGAACTATTTTCGTCAAATTAATTAAATACATGCTAAATCCTCTTCAATTTGTTGTGCAACAAACTAAAGATGCTAAGATTGCAAAATGCACACAAAACCTGTTTATTCTGATAGAAACCCACACTTGGCCCCAATTTAGCCCCACATCTGCTCCTACCTTGAGGCTGTATCAGAGAGGGGCTCTGACCCCTCGGGATCTGAGGTCCCCAGGAGCCATCTCAGCTCCCCACTTCGGTGACTCAAAGATCAGCAGTGCCCAGGTCACCAGAGAGCATGGGGCACAGATACCAGGAGCACAGGTGCCAAGCCCCTCCCCAGAAGACTGAATTGGTCACAGAGCAAATGGCAATCATGTCACCCTGGGCGACACTGAGGTGGGGCTGTTATTGCTCCAGTGGACGGAGGAGGAAGTGGAAGCACAGCAGGTAACAGCTGAGTCCACACAGCCCAGGACAGGCAGGAGCCCAGGTGGGGCAGGGCTGTCCACCTCAGGGTCTGCAGGTCACCACCGTGCTCCCCCACCCCCACCCCATCTTCTTCTAGCCCTGGCCGCTCGTCCCAGGCAGAGTCCTGAAGAAGCAACCACAACAGTCCAAGCCACACCCTGAGAGCCCTCTGGGATCCAAATGCACCTCTACTCATACCCCCTACCCCTCCAGCCTGCACCTGCCTCCCTCAGCTCCTGCTGTCAACAAAGCATTCCTGCTGGCCTCCTCGAACAGGGCTGGACACCTTGAGAATCCCTTTCCCTTCTCATGTGCTGCCTGGGGGAAAGAGGGCCTGGTGCTCCAGCCAGAGAAATGGAGGTGCCCAAAGCCTGAGACCTGAGCCCCTGCCCCCGGAAACCCAGATGTGCACATGTGAAGGGACTGCACAGCCATACCACAGTTCAATAGCAAGGCCCTGACTGTACTTTGCTTCTTTGGTTTTGGGCATGAAGAGATGGAGATCTTGGAAAGGAAGGAAGGCAATTGTCCAGAGCTCACAGAGAGTTAGCAGAACTCAGCTCAGACCCAGGCCAGGCTGAGTCTCTCCCAGCTCCCGCTCCCAGCACCCAGGTCCCTGTTGCCACTCAGGCCCTCACACAGCTTGGGCATCACATTGTCGGGCAGAGCACACTCCACACTGCCCAGGGTAGCCTCACCCAGCCTGGCCCTCAGCTCACCCTGCTGAGCGCACAGGCTGCAACCACATGCTGGGCCCAGAACCTCAAAGCAATTGTGGATTTGCAGACATCCTACAAACTCCAAATCCCAAAAAGTAGGGCTAAACCAGGCATGACTGCCCATACCTGTAACTCCAGCACTCTGGGAGGCTGAGGCAGGAGGATCACAAATTTGAATCGATCCTGGGAAACTTAGTGATTTGGTGAGACCCTGGTCTCTGAATAAAAAGTAAAAACAAGGTTGAGGATGTAGCTCTGCGTGAAGGGCCTAGTTCAATCCCCAGTGCAACGAAAAGGAAAAATAAAAGAAGAAGGGTGATTGTTGGTGATGCTGACAATGGAGTTGAGGATTGGGGAAAAGTGGGTCAGCTCCAGGCTAGAGCCTCCTGCTGAGCCAGGGACCCACTGGTCATTCCTGTGTGACTGCTGCCCAGGGCCTGCCTGCCCACAGGAAGGGAGGCACAGCACACGCCCTTGGTGACCCTTCTGGGGCACTTCAACCAGCTGCAGGGTTCCTGTCCCCAAGGTGAGCTCAGCCCTATCACCCTTCAGTGACAAGCTGACCATGTGGCCAGCTGAATTCTCTGGTCCTCAGCCTCATCTCCTGTCCTGAACTGGGCCATGCTTGGATACAGGAAGGATGGGACCCAGTGCCGGGTGCCTGGTCATTTGTGGGCAGAGGGAGATGAAGAGTAAAAAGGCCACTGCCATTTGGTGTGACAAGACTAGGAGATGCCAAAGCCCAAGGGATCTAGCAGAGCTGGGGAGGAATCATTGGTCTTGATGGGGCTGGTGGAGAGGATGGAGCCAAGGATGTAGGAGCAGAGCTGACACTGAAGCTGAGGTTTTAAGGTATGAATAGAAGTTTTCCAGATAGAGATGGAAGGATGGGGATGGAGTGAAGGGAGCGATCCTAGACACAGCTTTTCCCTGGAATGGTCTTTGGAGATACTCCAGTGGGGAGTAGGCGTGGAACATATAGCAGGACTGGAACCCAGAGCACAGGGTGAGGCAAATGTGGAGTTTTGTGTTAATTTTCCATGGTTGAGACAAAATGCCTGAGGAGGTCAGCTTAAAGGAAGAAGGTTGATTTTTGGCTCCTGGTTTCAGAGGTCTCAGTCCATGGTCTACTGGGTCCATGGCGTTAGGGGGTGTAGCTATGCAGGAGCATCATGGCAGAAAGGCACGGTGGGTGGAGGGAAGCTGCTCACTTCGTGGTGGCCAGGAAGGGTGTGAGTCACACCCCCCATGACCCATGACCCATGACCCACTCCCTTCAACTAAGCCCCACCTCCTAAATTCTGTCACCTCCCAGGCTGGGGCAGCGAAAGACAGGAACACTCACTGTGACCTCAGAGCCAGACCAGAGCTGGGGACTCAGACAAGACTGAGGAAGCCATGCAGGGACAGGTGACAGAGGCAGGATGATGGAGCCCTGGGGCCACGTGTCCATTAGTGGGACCCTGATGGGGTGAAGCCACTGGGGGTGGACACAGTTTATAAGGACTCAGGGACAGTGCATCCAGGACACCCCCACAGATTCCACTGAAGGTGACGGGGTGAGTGTCCTTCCCGAGTTCTGCAGGGCAAGAATTAGCAGGGGATGCTGCTGCAGTGTCAGGAGGTGGGCTGACCCAAGCTCTGAGCGGACGAGGCAGATCTCAGAGGAGGGGCATGGGCTTCTCTTCCATCCTCCCCCCACTCTCGCTCCCTGCTTGCTCCTCCCTGGAACCAGCTTGGGTATTTAGAAGATTAATTTCATGTTTGTGCAAAGCAGAGGATTAGGGGAGGAGGAGACTAAAGCTCCCTGTAGGTT
This sequence comes from Heterocephalus glaber, assembly GCF_000247695.1. The sequence continues at coordinate 15,766,788 of NW_004624740.1, read as the reverse complement.
GTTAAGAAAACATCAGCTAAAAAAAGATAGCTAAATCGCTTGGGATGGGATCTGCCTGCCAGCAACCTGGGGCTCCTAGTGGGTAATTTCCTCTCATTCTCTGCAGGCCTGGGACCAGCACCCTGGGCCCCTGACAATGCTCCAAGACTGAATATCGTGGAGCGGCCCTTGAAACAGGTCCAGCTGAAGATCTCAGACAGAACTCCTGCCATGAGGACCACTCTGACAGCTCTGTCCACTCCCATGTTGCTTCTCAGGGCTCCTGCAGGAGCCAGAGGCTCAGAGAGGGTGTGGGCTCCCCAAGCACACACAGTAAGTCAAGGCTCCTGGCCAGAGCTTCTTACCACAGCCGCTCACACTTAGGGTTAGGGTTCCTTGGCATCTTTGCAAGGGCATCTGGAAGCACAGCCTGTGCCATCCAGGGATCCAGACACCCAGGAGCTTCTAACCTTTTTTGTGTGTGTTTTTTGCAGTAGCTTTATTGAGATATAATTCACATACCATACAAGTCATCCATTTAAGGAGTAAAATTCAACAGCTTTAGTATACTCAGAGCTGTGCAGCCATCACTGCTATCCACTTTAGAACATTTTCACCAGCCCAAAAAGAAACCCCATCCCCATTAGATATTACTCCTCTTCCTACTCCCTCCCCAGACCCCGGAAAATAAATGACTTCCTCTCTCTACAAATCTGCCCATACAATGGAACCATACACTGCCTGGTTTCTGGTACCTGGCTTGTTTCTCTGAGTATTTTGGGGGAAAGGAGCACTGGGATTCAACCCAGGGCCTTTATACTGAGCTACATCCCCAGCCCTTTCTTGTGTTTTTTATTTTGAGACTGGGTCTTGGTAAATCACTAAATTGCCCAGGAGGGCCCTCAAACCTAGCCTCAGCCTCCCAGAGTGCTAGGGTTACAGGCATATGCTGCCAGACCTGACTGCATGATGTTCTTGGGTTCATCCACACTTCATTCCTTTTTATGGCCAAATCATAGACCATTCCTCCACTGTGAATGTATGAGTTGTTTCCAGTTTGACGCTGTTATGAACAGTGCTGCTGAGAACATACAGGTGCACATTTCTGTGCGTAAATTTCACCCATTTTTTCTGGGTTACCAGAGGACATGAGCACACTATTGTGTTTAAAAGATAAACCAAACAATGGATAAGATCACAAAGGAGCCTGGTATGTGGTGCACACCTGTAATCCCATTTCTGGGAGGCTGAGGCAGGATGATTGCAAGTTTGAGCCTAGCCTGGGCAACTCAGCAACTTCACAAGACTTTGTCTCAAAATAAAAAAAATAATGAAAAGGTAGGAGTTCGATCCCCAGTGCCACAAACATACAAAATCCTTCAAACAGCAAAGTTGGTCCTGGCAGAAAAAAACCAGATCACTGGTCATCAGGTTGGGGAGGATGACTGCAAAGAGGTCTGAGGGAATTTTCCGGGTGAAGTAAAGACTCTAGGTCTTGACTGTAGCACTGGTCACCCTGGTATGTGTTAGCCCAAACTATTTCACTGAGCATTCAACTGGGCTCATTTTACTGTGTACAAATCACTCCTTAACTCAATGATCATGGTTGTAAAAGGTGTCTGCCAAGGTAGGATGCACCCCATAGGAAGGGAAGGGACTTCAAAGATCCTCCGAGGGCGCCCCCTGCAGCCTCCATGCTGGCCCCAAGGGGCTGAGCACCTGTCGCCCCTACCAGCTGCTGTTGCCACCTGAAGCTGCTAACTCCCCAAACCACCCTGTGCAACACTGTCTCAGCCAGAGAACGCCCAATCCCAACAGTAAACCAGGATCAAAGCCAGCCTGCCCCTTCCTTGAACCCCTCCTGTTGCCTCCAGACCTGAGTGGGTGCAGTGGCAGGTCAGACCTTCACCTAGAGCTGTGTGTAGAGAGGGAAGAAGGTTCTAGAAGGAAGGGGATGAAAGAGTTGATGATCTTCAGACAAACAGGAACAAGGGGACACTTTGGGATTTCTGTTCCCACCCGCAGCACTCCCAGCACCTCAGCCAGCCACCCTTTCTATCTCTTGCTGTGACTCCTGAGTGCCCTGTCCAACTCCCAGACCCTGCAGCCACAACTCAGCAACTCTGTGCATTCACCCACAAGCATGTGACACATTCTAGGCACTGCACAGAACAGGCCCATCCATAGAGCCTGGGCCATTATTTGCCTGAGAACCACATGCTGTGGGCACAAAGAAGGGGTAGCCTCATAGCATGGGTTGAGGGACCCTTCCTGCAGGAAGCAATGTCTTCTAGAAGACTGAAGGACCAGCAGAACTTAAATAAACAAAAGAGAAGAAAGAGAATTCTCGATTGGAGGACAAACCTGCATGGGTTCTACGGGGGCACCCAGTTGGGTGGTCCTGAAAACAGCATGTACAGAGAATGAAGAGGTGGGCTGGGTGGTTAGCAGGGCTTATGGCACAGATCCTTGGAGTCAGACCACGGTAAGGAACACAGCCATCATTGCAGAGGGGCAGAGAAGCCATGGAAATCTTAAACTGGATGCTGTCCATGTTCTGAGGGACAATAATTCTTAACATAGTGTTTCATACCCAACCAAACTAGCAAGAAAACCTGAGGACCAAATGGTTTTTGAGACACATAAAATCTTGACAGGTGTATCACCTGCCCATTCATCCCAGAGGAAAAAAACAGTAAATAAACTAAATAAGAAGAAAAAAGATCCAGGCAGCTGTGGCCCCACCCCAGGGGAATTGCACATGGATGTCCCAGATGACAGGGTCCAGTTAAGCAAGGAGGATGGGGAGTAGCTAGTACTCATGAGAAGCAGTCCTAGAAGAACTGTGTACCCTAGATTTGGTAGCATCCCTGAAACATCACAGGAACTTAGGATGCAATAAATGCAAGTAAAAAAACAGCATTTAGAAAGTGCCAGAAAAGTAAAGTCTGGACACTAAAAAAACAGCTTGCCTAGACCACTGCAAGCTTTGCAGTGAGTGCTGTCCACATAATCATGACATTGCAAGCACTTTATGTATTTCCAACTTTCATAATCAGCCCCCAGACAAAGCAAAGAAAGAAGACTTAATTAAGGTTAAAGAATGCAAATATTTTCAACCACACCAATGGGAAAGTACAAATGGCAGATGCTGGGAGGGAAGGATGAGGAAAAGAGCACATGTAGTATAAGAAGCCTCCATGTCTTTCTGTCCAACAGCAGGTTCTCAATAATCAAAGCTATTAACACTCTGAAGATGACTATAGATTCATTAAAATGGTGGAATAACTATGTTGGAAGGAGGGACAGGGCTGGGGAGAGAAATTAAGTAAAATCTTCAGTTCTCAAGCCAAAAAGCCCTCAGAAATTATCAAAAAGTGATAGCCAGGTGCAGTGGCATGTGCCTGTAGTCCCAGCCACTGGGGAGACAGAGGCAGGAGGGTTGCAAGTTCAAGACTAATTTGCGCAACTTAGCAAGATCCTGTGTCAAAATTTTAAAAGACAAAAAGGGTTGAGTGTGGAGCTCATGGTAGAGCACTTCTTGGATTCAATTCTTTTTTTTTTCTTTCATTAAGTTTATTGGTGCATTTTAGGTATACAATACAGTTACATTCATCGTTGGGAACTTGTACCTCTGCATGATGTATCTTAGTTCTTATGTTTTCCCCCATTTCCCTGCCCTCCCTTCACTCTCTCTACTTTTCCCTATTTACAGAGACTTTGTTTCCATTTTTTCCTTTCCTTATATTTTTTCTTTTTCCTTCTTTCCTTTCCCCTACCCTTCCCACTTCCCCAACTCCTTTATGGGTTCAATTCCTAATAACAACAACAAAACCCAACTGATAAATCACAAAATGCCAACACAGTCAATATCTGTCATTCTTAGGAGTCAGTCAGCCTCTGGGCCCCTTTATTCTTTAGGAATCCTCCTGGGTCCATAGGAAGTGAAATGCCAAATACACTTTCCCAGCCTTCCTGCAGAAAGGGCCTGGATCCTGCCCTGGCTCGGCCAATCCGCTGGCTCATGTTAAACGTGAAACAAAGCCCACAGCATGGAGAAGCAGGTGCTGCCAGAATCCATTCAGGCTGGCAGGGCTGGAGGCTGCTGGGTGGCCACCCTCAGCTTCTAGAAACAGCAGGGACCACAGGGTGGTGCCCAGCACTGAGGATGCTGGTGTCACAAGCTGCAGCATCTGGGCTCTGCACAGCTGGGGCCCCTGTCAATCTGATGCTGGAGTTGGGGTGTTGCTTCTGGATGCACCCCTACCCTGGAACCTCCAGGCTCACACTGATCTTGGGAATGTCTCAGTGTGCTTGTACTTAATTATCCAGAGCTGGTTTCTATTGCCTGCCACACAGAATGCTGGTCCAAGGGACAAGTGCTCACTCCTGAGAGAGGAGGGAAACCCCAGGGGACAGGGCAGGGAGAGGGGCAGGCCACCACCTCTGCCCATTTGCCTGACCTCATCTTTCTGTGCCATCTTCTTTTTTAACCCAAGTGCATTTAATGTTTCATTATTTTTCCTAAAAAGCTTTTCTATATCAGGAGTCAAGCTCTGGCTGATGACAAAGCTGTGATGTAACAGCTAGGGGAAGAGGCTGAGCGTGCAGTGAAGAAGTCACTGGCTGGGCTATGGGACATGGGACTCGCCAGCCTCTAAGGCCCAGGGTGGAGGAGACTTGTGACTGGAAGGCTGATGTCCTTGCTGAGGGAGGAGAGATAGGGAGGGGAATTGGGCCTCCAGGATCCTTTCATGGTTTGAACAGGGCTTAAGGGTTACCTCACTTCCAGTCCATGTCCCAGAAGCTTAGTCCCAGTGTGGCAGTGAGGGGTGGGGGAAACTTTGAGAGGTGGGAACTTGCACAAGACATTCAGGTCACCAGGTGCTGGTGTAATGTTCAGAAGGGAGTAATGTTGCTGTCCAAGACCTCAGTCAGATCCCCCGAGAGTGGGTTGTTGTAAAGAGGGGAGCTGGCCCGAGTCTCTCTGGCTTCTGTCTCACCATATGACTCTCACCGTGTGCTCTTTCTGCAGTGTGTGGTCCACCACGATGCCTTCTGCCACCATACTGTTATGCAGCCACAAGGGGCTGACCCTATGACCAGTGGGCAGTCTGACTTGGACTCTCAGCTTCCAAAACTACTGTGAGCACAATAAACTACTCTTTCCTTCCTTCCTTCCTTCTTTCTTTCTTTCTTTCTTTCTTTCTTTCTTTCTTTCTTTCTTTCTTTCTTTCATATTGTGGCTTCAAGCCAGGGGTTTACACTTGCTAGGCAAGTACTTGGCCACTGAACTACACCCCTCCCTTTTTTTACTTTTTATTTTTCACTAAATCTCTCAGGCTGGGCTTGAACTTGTGATGCTCCTGCCTAAGCCTCCTGAGTAGCTGAAATCACAGGTGTGCATGACTGTACCCAGGAGAAAATCTCTCTCTCTCTCCAGCCTCCGGTATTTTGTTACAACAACAGAAAACAGACGAATATAGATCCGTAAGATTTGCAGAGCAGTTTCTCCTGCCAAGCTGGGCCTGCACCCTGTGGCTTCAGGAATCTGATGAGGCCTCCAGGTCATATGAGTCCCACCCACCTCTGATGTGACCCCTCTCAAATGGTGGCAAATGCACTGGGATGTACACAGGAGTGAATGGACCTGGCTCCAGCAATCATCAGCAATGTGGGGTGAGGAATCAACAGAGAAGCTAAAACAGTTTTCCTGGAGGGAAAGGACTTGAAGGTGAAGTAGGGGGAGGATCAGTGACTGTCTATAAGGAAGAAGGGAAAGACAGAATGCAGTCTGGGACTCCCAATAAGTTGAAGGGAGTTAGATGTATGTCCAAATAACAAAGCCAGCTTAGAGGAGTGAGCTCCCCGTCAGGGCAGGTATGTAAGCAGGGGCTGCAAATCCACTCACCAGGGGTGGAGTTGGCAGGATCCAGGCATGGGATAAGGATCTCCTCTGGGCCTGAAAATCTGTGAAAAGAGGATGAAGAGAAAAAGCAATGGAGGGGGGTGGTACAAAACAGGAACCAAAACAAGGCCAAGATGGAGAGCTGCTCAGGATGGAAACACACTCCTATTTGTGGGAAATTTGTCTCAGCAAATGAGAGACAGCAATGACGTGCAGACTGTCTCCTGAAATGAATGCCATCTGGGGAAAAATACCAAATTCAACCGGACCAATTTGTCTTTCCCACTAATGAGCCATGTCAATTTTGGGGCCATCCTGGTTTATCTGTTTAGAAAGAAGCTCTTTATTCCCAGGAGCCAGGCCACCCCCTTCCCACATGAGGAAGGACTCAGAACAACAGCCAAGTTCCCTAGTGCAGGCTTTTGGTGAAACAAGATTTTGTGAAATAGGTCTGACAGGCCCAGAGCATTATAAGCAGAGGCATGGTTTCCATGGAAATAGTTAACTTGACCCCCAGTGCCCACCTCCCCTCCTGAAGAACCAGATTGGTACTAGATGCCCCCTGCATGACCCTGCTGAAATCCCCCACAAGACCCATTTGTTGAAGGTTTTCTCCTTTAGGAGGTGGAGCCTAGCGGGAGTAAGTTAGGCCATTGGGGTGTGGCCTCAAAGAGGATATTGAGACCCCACACACACACATACACACACATACACACACCCTGTGCTTCTTGTTTCTCTCCTTGCTTCCTGGCTGCCCTGAGGCAAGCAGCTTTGCCTTACATGCTCCCCATCATGATGTGCTGCCTCACCAGAAAAGCAATAGAGCCAGCCTGTAATCCCTACACCCTGAGGCAGGAAAATCATGAGTTGGAGCCCAGCTTGGGCAACTTAGTGACTTAGTGATACCCTGTCTCAAAATAAAAAATAAGAAAGGGCTGAGGATGTAGCTCAGTACAGAGGCCCTAGATTCAAACCCCAGTACCAAAAGAAAAAATAAAGTTTAAATAAATAAATAAATAAATAAATAAATAAATAAGAGGCTAGATGTCATGGAAGTCAAAGAGTAGCCATGGGAGCCAGCACTGCTGAGTCTGGCCCTGCCCTGATCACCCACTAGAGGGAACTCTGCCTCTTGGCCTAAAGCCCTGTAGCATCCTGCAGGATCATCCCTGCTACTAGAAAGGTGACTGGCATTACTCTTGCTAAGAGATCCCTTGCCCAAGGCCAGGCCTTCCCAGTTACCATTGGGCCCAAGGCTGACTGAGGCCTCATCCTGCCCTGCCCTTCGAGTACTGACCCCAAGCACGTCACCATTGAACTTCTAGCACACCTACCTCTATCCAGAGTTCCCTTTCCAGGGGATCTGACTTCCAGACCCTACCTTCCTTATGGGACTTCCAGTCCTCAGAGGGACCCCAGATCCTCACACCCCAGCCGTTTCCCAAGTCCGGCTCATGCTCCTGGCCCCTGCCCTTCTGCACTGGAGAACACAGATGTTATCTCAAGGCCCAGAGAACCTCAGCCCCTGCAGCAGGAAGTGGCCATGGCCACGGGACCCTGTGCACCTCAGGTTGATGGTGACATCCCCATCCTGGATACACCAGACCTGGAAACATGGTCCCATGCCCATGCCACAGAGGTGGGTGGTATCCACGTGGGTCCAGTGTTCTACCACTCACTGAGCTGTACCCCGAACCCTGCACTGAAGTCCCTCTTCTCCCCAGTATCTTGAATAGCAGATCCTTAGGTCCCGGGGATTAAGACATGGGTTTCTTTTTGCTAGGGTGGGAGGGGCATTACTCTGCCCATCACACTCATTTTCCTTCATAAGTAAATATGAAGTTCCAATGCATTCTTATATTCATCACTGCAAACACAGTAGCTATCACAATAACATATGATACATGGCCCCTCAAAGTATGTGGGACTTTTTTTGGTAGCGGGGATCAAACTTGGGACCTTTTGCTTGCAAGGTAAGTGGTGGAAGCACTGAGCTAAATCCTCAGCCCAATATGTGGGATTTTTTTATGGCTGTTTTCTGAGACAAGTTCATGCTATGTAGTCCAAGCTGGCCTTGAACTCCCTATGTAGCCTGGAATGTCCTCAAACTCACAATCCTCCTGCCTCATCCTCCCAAGTGCTGAGATTACAGGTGTGCATCATCACACCTGACAAGTATGTGTTTTTATACCAAATTATTTATGCAAAAGTGGTTTAGAAAGTGATTCTGCCAGCAAAGGTATCAAAAGCCTTCAGGAAGCTGTGGGCAGGCCCCACTGCTGTGCCATGCTCTGCTCTGGTCAGCTGTAGGTTGGCTGGGTCTCCCCCCTGAGGACTCTTGGGAAACAGGTTAGTCTAAGTGCCATGCCAGGGCTGCTTCCACCTCCTGGTACTAGGGATTGAACCCCGGGCCTGCATACTGAACTACATCCCCATCCCTTTTTAGTTTTTGTTTTGAGGTGGTCTTGCTAAATTGCCCAGGCTGGGCTCAAACTTGCAATCCTCCTGCCTCATCCTCCTGAGTTCTGGGATTATAGTATTTTCCAACACACATACCAATTTGAATGGGACACACCACAGAAGCTGGCCTCACTCCTGTTCAAGGAGACAAGTTCCTGCATCACCAATGTATAGCTATAGCCACATCCAGTCTTTCCCCGGGTCCCTAGACCCTCTTAACTCCTGTGCTCATCTGGTCCTGGCCACTCACCATTTACACAGCCCTGACCTTGAAAGTAGCCTCCTCCCACCATACTGGGGCCCTGGCAATGCTCTGGGGCCTCCTGACCTGTTTTTGGGAGACAGAATCCGAGGCCAGGGTGAGGGTGCCTGGAGGTGGGCAGGGCTGTCCCCCCTTGGGGACCTGTTCTCAGGAGCAGCTTCTTAGCCAGTATGGAGAGGCCATCTCAGAGGACACATGGACTCTCTGGGCCCTGAGGAGATTCCTAGTCTCTGTCCTGTCTGTGAGAAGGCTGATATTGAAGCCACATGTCACCCTAGAGTCCTGGTTCCCTTAGCTGATATCAGCAATGTATGGTGTACAAGTTAGTTGTTTATTGCTGCTTAACAAGCAGCCCCAGAACAGCCTGGATTTACAAATTATCTTATTTCCTCTCTCATGGTTCTGTGTGGCTGGCTGGGTTCAGCCTGGCAGGTGGTTCTGGGCTGGGGTCACTTGTATTGTTGCAATTAGGTGACAGCACTGGCCAGAATCAACTGGGGGCTCAGTGGGGCCACAGCTTCTTCACTGTGCCAGATGCCTCAGCTGGGATAGCTAGAATAGCCAGCCCAGGCTGGATCTTCCTCCTCTCTAGGCATCTCCAAGTGGCCAGCATGGGCATCCTCACAATGAGGCTGCTATGGTTCTTGTGGGGGGTCCCGGTCCCTAGTGTGATGATGGATAGGTGGTGGGTCTTGAAGAGGCACAGCCTAGGGCGAGGTCCTTCATTCATTGGGGGTGTGACCTCAGAAGGAGTAAGGAAGCTCTGGTGGGACTTTGAGCTCCTTCTGGTAAGAACAAATAGTTATGAAAAGAGCCCATGCTTTACTCTGGCTTCCTGTCTAACCATGTGATCTCGTTCACACTCCTGCTGTTGTATCATCCACCATGATGTGATGCAGCCAAGGGCCCTCACTGTGGTCAGTACCCTGCAGTTTGAACTTTCAGCCTCCAGAATTATGAGCTACACAAAGCTCTTATCTTTATAAAATTAATCAGCCTTAGGTATTTTGTTGTAATAGCAGCAACAGTACTAACACAATGGTGGCATCAGAGGAGTCCAACTCCTTACATGGAAGTGGCTTCTCCTAGAACAGTGGTTCCCTGTGTGCTGGGTGCCAGCTGTGAGCTTCTGCTTGGCCTTGGGTGTCTCTCAGTGGCAGCCAGGGCCAGGCTGTCTGAGTGCTCCCTTGGGCTCAAGACCAAGCTGGGCGCCCTCAGGAACACTGTCATTCATTTGTTTCACAACTGTCCTCTGTCACAGTGATGACTCAGGCTCTCCCTACCCTCAGGTTACCCAGAGTCACCAACTCCCAGGAACATAAGTCCTTGTTCCCAGAGGAAATGGTCTTCTGGGTAAAAAAAAAAAAAAAGCAGCAGGAGACAGTGACAAGTTGCTGATGACACAAATAGCAAATACCTTGTGTTCGTCTCCACCCCCTCCAGCCACGACCAGCAAGTTAGGAAAAGTGAGGAGTGGTCCACATGCACAGCCTTGAGGGATTTAGCTCACCAGAAGGCTCACAGCCAGACCTAGAAGGTACAGTACCCCATCTCCACCCCTGATGCTGAGCAACATTCTCCCCTTCTGACTCCTGTTTCCTCCCACAAGAAAGAGGGATTGAGGGCCAGGGACTTAGTTCAGTGGCACCACACCTGCCTCAAAAGCGAAAGGTCCTGACTTCAATCTCTGATACCAGAAAAATAAAAAAGAAAGAGGGGTTGGCCAGGCAGAGGGGTGGTATACACCTGTAATCGCAGCACTCTGGGAGGCTGAGGCAGGAGGACCCCAAGTTCCAGCCCAGCCTGCGCAAGTTAGCAAATTAATGAGACTCTGTCTCAAAATAAAAAATTTTAAAAGCCAGGGATGTAGCTCAGTGCAAAGGGCCTGAGTTCAATTCCTAGTACCACCAAAAAATAAAAGAAGAAAAAGAGAGAGGAAAAGAGGAATGGGAGGAGAAAGGGAGGGAAGAAGGAAGGGTTATGGAGAAGAGGTTGACCAGATGGCTGGACTCCAACCATCTCTATGACTTTGGGCAAGTCCCTGCCCTTGTCAGCCTCAATCTTACACCTGCAGCATGGAAGTGTGTTTCTAGCACCTCATTCTTCAATTCAGTTTCCATCTGGCCCACCTCAGAGTATCCAGGAATGTATGTATGTGTTGCCCAAATCTTTGACCATTTTCTTTTAATGAAGCACCAGAGGCAGTGTGATTTTATAAGGAACAAAGGTTCTGTCAGCCAGGAAGTGCAAGAACATGGGATCAGCATCTCCTCAGCTTCTGGTGTGGGCCCCATGCTACATCATAAAGTGTGGGGCATAAAAGGGGAAGAAGAGACAAAACAGGAGAGGAAGGCTGGCTTTATAACAACTCACTCTCATGAGAATTCATTCATTCCCAAGATAACCAACCCAGCCTGTGAGAAAGGGGTTCACCCCGCTGAAGGATTAGTCAGCTCCTAAGGGATCTACCCCTGACTTTGTCACAAAGGTCAATCAAATTTCAGTGTGAGTTTTGGAGGGGACAAACCATATTCCAACCCCAGCAGGGGGACTGGAATTCAATCCCATTCATCCAGTGCCCCCAACTCCAAGACCCCAGAAATCCAAACCATGGCACACAGACAGACACTGCCCGGGAAGCTGAGTGGGAATTCACCGCCCACCTCCGGCGAAGCTAAGCAATGGGTCAGGCTGGGCGAGGGAAAGAAGATTGAGAGGCGAGATAGGTCAGGCCATGTGCAAACCCAGGCTCTCCTATTTGGCGACAGCGTGGCCTCAGGAAATTCCTTAGCCTCTCGGAAGCTCAGATTCCCCATCTGGAAAAGGAGAATTTTAACAGCCACCCCCAAGGAAAGGCCCCAGGACAGCAGACAGCAGCCGGGAAAGCCCAAGTTGGTTATTATTCAAACTCCGTGCTGGAGAGCAGTGTGTCTTTCTGGGGTGATGGCACGGGTTCTTGTCACCACTGCAGGGCCTTCTCTGAGATAATTTAGGAGGCCTGGGCCAGGGAGTGATCCACCGCTGAAGCTGCCACCTCCCCAGTGGCTGCCGAAGAACGAAAAACGGATCAGGCCTCAGGGGCTGGAAGGGCTCTCCTTGTCCCCCGCTTCCTGAAGATGCCTCGGGCTGTCTCGCTCTCCAGCACAACGCGCTAAAAAATGACTCTGAAGAAAAGTAAGCAGACACTCCAAGCTATAAATATTTCAGAGCGGAATGAACGTCCTTTCCCAGCACCGACTCGCCGTATATATTATTTATAAAACCATAACTTCAGTTGAAAGGTAGTCGCCCAAGGAATAGACAGCCTCACTCAGACTGGCGGGGGTGATTGGGAAAACAACCGAGAAGAGGACAGAGAGTGTCTGGGCCACCGGTGGTCACAGGAGGTTATCCACCCCATCCCGGCTCCAGCCTGGCCACAGGGACAAGACAGGACAGCTAGGAGAGGCTCTGGACACCAGCACACCGTCAGGTCACACAACCCACGGCCCCGCTGGCTTCTCAGGAAATTGCCAGTAAATTCCCAACAAAATCCCTTCTACCCCGCTTCTTAGCTTCTTAGCAGGGGGTGGGGTTTGTAGTTGGAGAGGAGGCTGAGATGGCCACCCTGAGGCCACTGGGCAGCAAGAGACCCACGTCCTGCGCTGTGACACCCCCCTCCCCAGGTCAGGGTGACTTCCGGACTGGATATTCCCAGCTGGGAAACGGACAGATGAATGATCCTACTCTATCACAGGGGTCCTCAAACCCTGGGACCGCCCACACAGATGGGGGGAGCAGTAGGTGAGGAGCAAAGCTACATCTGTGTTCCCAGCAGCCACCATCGCTCGCTTTACACCCTGAACTCCGCCTGGGCGTCAGATATGGGCGGGGGCTCAGCTTCTCTTGCGAGTGCGCCCCCTGCTGTGAACTGCGCTCGCGGGGTCTAAGGCACGCTCCTTAGGGTCATCCTGAAACCATCCCGATTCGTGGAAAAACTGTCTTCCACGAAACCAGTTCCTGGTCCCAAGAAGATTGGGGACCACGAACTCTAGCAACGCCGCATCACCAGTCTACAGCAAAGACTTTGTAGCAACTCCCTTTCTCCAGAGGTAAAGCTTGTGGGTAATTTCACCGACCACATTCCCAATTTTAAAATCAATACAAAGCTGGGCATGGTGGCGAACACCTGTAGTTCCAATTCCTCTGCAGGAGGATCAGAGTTGGAAGCCAGCCTGGGCAAATTAGCAAGACCCTGTCTCAAAAACAAAATAAAAACCAATAGCTCAGTGACTTTCACCTGTGATAAAAAGGCTTGATCAAAGCAGTGATTGATAACCCTTTGTGTGTGGGTGTGGGTGTGTGTGTATGTGTGTATGTGTGTGTGGTTCTGTGGATTGATCCCAGGCCTTTGCACTTAGCTCCATCTCCAGCCTGGCTTATTTTTCAAGACGGAGTCTCACTGAGTCACTAAGTTGCCCAGACTGGGCTCAGCCATCAGAATCCTCAAGTCTTCCTGTACCCGCAAATGGTGGCTGAGCTGCTTTTGATTTTAATTTTTCCATTATGCACTCCTTGTAGAAAATTTAGAACGTGCAAAAAAGCACGAACCTCAAAATAAAAAAATCACTTATGATTCCATGACCCAGAGCAGCCCCAGTTAACACCCCGTGTGTATCGCATCCCTGATCCCAGCGGCAGAGCTCCCAGGAGAGGAGGGCCATGCCAAGGCCCAGAGGCTGCACACAAGGCCCCCTCCCCATTCTGCAGGGGGACTTCCGATTTGGCTTTCCAGCCCCCCACCATTGACGCAGATACACAATCTTCCAGAGAGGCCAAAGCAGCAGGACTGGATCCCAGGGTGCTCCCTGCCAAGTGGGGATTGCAGGGTGCACCCAGGGCTACCCGTGAGATGAAATACAAGAGTGAGTGGTACATACCTGTCATCCCAGCACTCTGGGAGGCTGAGGCAGGAGAATCGCCAAGTTTGAGCCCAGCCTGGGCAACTTAGTGAGACTCTGTCTCAAAATTAAAAATAAAAAGGTCTGGGGATATAGTTCAATGGAGACAGCCAGGGTCCAGTCCCCAGGGGGAAAATAATTGAGTGATCATAAAGGCTGCAGAATGCAGGCCGAGCCCTGGTGCCCGTGGAGGGTGGCTGCAGTGTGACCATACACACGCGCCCAGCGGCCTCTTCCCTGCTGGAGTCTGCTGACCAGAACGGGCGTGTCTCGCCAGCCCTGCTCAGGCCCAGGAAGCCCTTCACCCACTCCTCCTCACGGGAGGACTGGGGTGACCAGCAACCCTGCTTTCTGGTCTTTCCACCCCCAGGTCCCAGCCACGGGGCATCTCCCAGCAGCCACCGCAGTTCAGCTCGGGCCTCCACTAACCTGTTTCCCATCTGTAGCTCCCCCCAAAAATATCAAAATAAAAACCCGGATGAGTTCTTTTGCTGTAATGCCCAGAATGTAATAACTGATTACATTTCATTTCTCCCCACAGGAAACGCGGGTTAATTTGGCGGCTGACTTCTGTGCCAGGGCTCGATTGCAACACCCAGAAAAAAGCTGCCCCTCCCCGCCCAGCAGACAGCGGCGGTGCGCGGGGATTCCAGAAGTGCAGGGCGCATGCGCTCGAGCACATACGTGCGTGCAGGAGCGCGCGTGTACAGCAGAGACTGACAAGCACCGCGGAAACACTCACACGCACGCGCACGGCCGCACCACGACTGAGTGGGGCCGCAAAGTGTCCCACCGTAACTCTGCGTTCCAGTACTGCTGCCAAATGCACTTAGTCCACGGCCTGCCCCTTCCTGCATTTCCCGGGAAGAGAAAGGAGCCATTCATAGGGCTGCCCAGGTCCCCATGGTACCTGCCCCTGGTGGACTTCTCTACTTACTTAGGGTGATGGGAATACTGGGGAACCCCTCCCCTATATTCTTCACAATTTCTCATGAAGACAACACACTCAGCTCAGGCAGAAGCCCTCAAGTGAGCCCATGAGATGCATGCTGTATGACTTTGGGCAGGACACTTAACCTCTCTGAGCCTCCATTTCTTCTTTATCTTGTGGTTGTACAAGAATAGGAATGTATTTGATGCCATTGTAAGATGGAAGTTTTATGTTACATGTATTTTACCGCCATTTTAAAAACTAGAAAAAGAATAAGGAAAGACATAAGTAAGCTTTTCCCTCTCCTCCGACCTTTGCAATTCCCTTTCTTCCCCTTCCTCCTTTGCCACAGACTGGGATGTTGAAATGATGGCAGGAACTGTGACAGCAATACTGGACTTAGAAGTCGCTTATTGAGCAGGTTGGAACAGGGAGATAAAAGGAAAATGGCCCCTTGACATTATGGAGCTGCCACACTAGCCTTGGACTGCTTGTAAATACAGAAAAATAAATGCCTATGTTTTATGAAAATATATATAAGCATACATACATATATTTTTTTCATTATCATCTCTATGCATGTATAAGGTAAAAGCTAAAAACATCCAGAGAAGGACTCACTGGACAAGGATGAGCTATTTCCTGGGGCTCCTCACCCCATCCTGCCCAGCAAGAGAATACAGCCAGGATTCTGAGTTCTGGCTCAACATCCAACAACTTCCAGGCAACTCAGGCAAACTGTTTCTCTCCTAAGTCTGTTTTCTTTCTTTCTTTCCTTTTTCTTTTTTTTTTGGTACCAGGGATTGAACTCGGGACCTTGCACTTTCGAGGCAGGCAGTGGAACCACTGAGCTAAATCCCTGGCCCATCTTACTTTTTTTGGGGGGGGGGGGTTTGGTACTAGGGATTGAACCCAGGACCTTCACTGAATTACATCCTCAGCCCTTTTTCGTTTTTTATTTTGAGACAGGGTCTCACTAAGTTGGCCAGGCCGGGCTTGAACTTCCAATCCTCCTGCCTCAGCCTCCCAGAGTGCTGAGATTACAGGTGTGTGCGAACAAGCCCAGCTCCCTATCCATTTTTTGATGCTCATACTTTTGGCTTCAATTTTTAAAACTTTCTTCTCCTGAGTTCAACCCGGTACCAAAAAGAAAGTAAGAAACAAAAAAACTTTCTTCTCTTTCTTTGGTTTCTTTTTAAAATTTTCTTTCAGCAACAGGCCACATGAATTATATTTTTTCTAACCAACCCATAGTAACTGCATATGTTTATGAGGCTCAGTGTCATTACTGGACACCTTTCACATGGGTAGTGAGCAGATCGGTGTACTTAGCACTTCTCTTGCCTTGAATATCTATCCTTTATTTGCGTCAGAAAGCTTCTAGTCCTTATAGCAGCTTTAATTTTCAAAAGTTGGTTAATGGAGCCAAGCATGGTGGAGCATGCCTGTATTCTGGGAGGATGAGGCAGAAGGATGGCAAATTTGAGGGTAGCCTGGGGAACTTAGTAACTTATCAAGAAGCTGTCTTAAAATAAAACAGTTAAGAAGAGGACTGGGGATGTAGGTCAGTGCAAGGGCCTCAGGTTCAATCCCCAGGAAGGCGGCGAGGTGGGGGTTGCTGGTTAACGCCGACCAGGCAGACAGCTGACAGGAGGGCACTTTGCCAAGAGCATTGAGGACCAAGTCCCCATCTGCGTGGGTCATGTGGCAGTTCAGGCCTGGAGGGTAGGGGAGCGCATGCACTGGGGTGGCTCCCCACTCACCCATCTCTTTGGAAAGGAACCTAAGAAAGAGCAACGAGGCCAGAGGGGCTCCCCTGAGTCACGGGGCAGTAGGAAGCCCAGAAGAGGAGCCAGAACCTGCAGCGCATCCCCGAGGTGCTACAGGGGCAGAACTTCCCGGAGCCACCTTCCCCCCGGGCCAAGAAGCTGGAGGCCCACAGCACCCCGGGCTCCTACAGCAGGGCTGGCCTGGAGCTGTTCCAGTGCTGTGGGAGGGGCAGCCTTTCTCCTGGAAGGAGCCCAACAGGAACCCTGGTGGCCAGTGTGGCACTGGGGGTGCAGGGAGGGAGGACGCCCAGAGATAGTGAAGTTCTGGCGGGAGGGAGGGGAAGGGCATTTGCCAATGGAGAGCTGTTCTCAAGGGTGGACGGGGCCAGGCTGGGCTCAGAGGCTCTGTGCCTGCCGATTGTGCACAAAGCCCTGGGTCATACCCAGCACTCTACAACTCCCTCCCCCAAGAGAAGCTCCAAGAAAACCTCTCTCTAACAACAACAACAACAACAACAACAACAAAAACCACCAAGGAAACACCAAAGCTGGGCTTGGGGGCAAACAGCACAGGCCTTTAATCCCAGCACTTGGGAGGCTGAGGCAAGAGGATTGCTGTAAATTCAAGGCCGGCCGGCCTGCCCTACATAGCAAGACCCTATCTCAAAACAACG
Organism: Heterocephalus glaber; assembly: GCF_000247695.1. Next base: position 15,749,865 of record NW_004624740.1, on the reverse strand, counting down.
CAAAACAAAACAAAGAAGCCTTCTCCCCTTGGGATGGTCCCCAGGCAGCGACAGTCCTCAGAGGGGCAAGACATGGTCCAGACACCTGACGAGCGGAAGGCCGAGGGCCACACCCACAGTGATGCCTGCGTACTCGGACCCGGGCTGGGGAGAAACAGCCAGTTCTGGCCGGCAGGCTCGGCTCTTCCTGCCTGGGGCCCAGGCCCCACCAGGCTCTTGGCATTGGGCAGTGTGCCTGTGTGGCACTCTGCACAGCCTGGGGTTCCAACCCCACCTCAGACTCTTCCAGGGAGAGCCCCCTCGGGTATGCGGTGACCCGGCTCTCTGAGGCTCCTTCCTACCTCGGCAGGAGAGGTTGGGTTGTGGGGACTGAACATGTGCTGGGCTCTGCCTGGGGTCCCGTCCCCCTGTGCGTGGCCAGCTGAGGCACCACAGCACCCGGGGAGGACAGAGAGGACCAGCGAGGTCAGTGGCCAGCATCCTCCATGTGCCAGCCATCGTCCTGCGGAGATAGCACACCCGTGCCAACCACCTTCTCCTCTCCAGGAAACAGACGCCAGTCGTGGCCAAAGCCTCAAGGGGCGAGGTCACTGCCTGGGTCCCCGAGGCACGGGTGTCCAGGCCTCTTCGGATCCATAGCGGAGGCCCTGGGCCTCCCCAGCTGCACACAGCAGAGGGACACATCCCGGGCACTGGCCTGTGAAATCGTACATCTCTTCCCCTCTCCGCCTGGCATCGGAAGCGGCAGGCACGGCCAGGTGAGACCTGGGCAGGACGGAGGGCACCTGGGGGCAGGAGGGCGGGGCTCCCACAGAGCATAGCAGGCGGCTCTGCCCAACGCTGCTCGCATGCAGAGCCACAGTTGCGCACCATGTGCCAGGGAAGGCTCACATTTACACGCCGAACCGGACACACGACTACACTCAGACACACACCCGCCCGCACACACCTCCGCCCCTCCGGGTCCTAAAGTGGGCGTGGGCTGCCTTGCCTCCCACCCAGGTACCAGGATGTCGGTTCCCCCGCCCCCAAGTCCCAGCAGCAGACCTCCAGCCCCCCAATAGGAGCGACCCAGAGCCTCCAGGCTTCTGCCCCAGGCCAACGTGGAATCTACAGCAGGGCCAGAGCCACCTCGTTCTCAGCTGAGGAGCCCTGCGCACTGTCCCCATCCACAGGATCTCCGGGACTGCCCCCCTTTACCCCCAGGGCTCAGTAAAAACATCATTTTCAGCCAGCGCCCCCCCCCCCCGTGCTGGGAGTTGAACCCAGGACCTCTGCACTGAGCTACATCTTCAGTTCTTTTTTCAGTTTTCATTTTGAAACAGGGTCTCAATAAGGTACTAAGTTGTTCAGGTTGGGCTTGAACTTGGGATGCTCCTGCTTCAGCCTCCCAAGAGTGCTGGGGTTGCAGGTGTGCCCCACCCCACTTAGACATCTTCTTCTTTGACTTAAACGGTATTTCTTGTCAGCAACAGAGGATGGGAAGGAGGCTGTGGGTTCACAGGAGTCAGGGTGTGGGGAAGTTTGGTGGCGGGGGAACTATACTGGAAGGTATGCAGGGTCTTCCTGGAGGGAGGAGCCCCTCCAATCCCTGGCCTTGCAGGTTCTTGACTTCCCACCTCCTTGGGCCCTCTGCCTCTAGCCTGGCCTTGCAGCCTCCACCAGGACTGTCTCCCTTCGGCAGCCTGTGTCTCCCTCCTGCTCGCAGCGCCCCGTGACCCTCAGGGTACCACAGATTCCCCCTGCTGGACATTGAGGTTCTCCAACGTGTCTGGACAGACACACCCCCCGCCTGGCTTCCGCCACAGCCCCCATGGTCGGATTTAGTGGACGCTTCTGCTCAGGGAGGCTGGAGCTAAGGACAAGGCACTAAGGAGCCAGGGGTAAGGTCAGGGCCAAGGGCAAGGCTGAGGCAACCCGCCTGCCTCCCGCCAGCCTCCGCTCCTCATCATTACCCCTCTGGTGTCAGGAGTGGCCCCTGCCAGCCAGCTCTCCCCTCTCTCTCGGGAGTCCAGGCTGGAGGAACTCCGGAAGTCGCGCCGCCGCTTCCGCTGAGCACCGCTAGGTGGCGCCGCACTAACGGGGATCCGGAGGGTCCGGCCGGACGCGCAGCCAGGACAGGGAGGCGCCCCTGTCACGCAGGTGTTCTTGCTCCCAAGATCCCGACCCAGTCTGAGCTCCCCCAAGGTCCCGAGCTCGCCCCAAGGTCCAGGACACACATCCTAGGACCCTTTCCACCTCCTCCCAGTCTCCCTATCAGCACGTGGCCCCCGTGGAGCTGGCCCTGCGACTTGGGGTCCCTGCCCTACTCTGGGGTGGCCCCTGTGTGAGTTTGGGTTTGGGTGCCCTCACTCAAGTGTGTGTGTGTGTGTGTGTGTGTGTGTGTGTGTGTGTGTTACTGGAGATTAAACCCCATTGCTTCACACTAAACTACATCCCCCAGCCCTTTAAAAACTTTTTTATTTTGAGACAGAGCTTCACCAAGTTGCAAAAGTTGCCTGGGCTGGGCTTGAATTTGAGATCCTCCTGCTTCAGCCTCCCAGAGTTCTGGGATTACAGGCCTATGCTCCCATGCCTAGCTCCAATAGATCTTTACCCTCTCTGGACCTCAGTGTCTTTATCTTTAAAATGGAACTGATACCAGTCCACAGAGTAAATGAGACTCCTGGCATGAGATCTGGCCCAGGCTTGGCACAGTGCCATGCCTCAGTTTCCCCCCTCTGTCCTCCCAGCCCAGGATAATGTCTCACCTCTGCCTTTGTCTCCTCAGTTTGGGGCTGTTGACCTTAAGGATACCCAGGGGTGAGAAAGCCAAGGGTACCATCCCCCTAACCAAGGGGGCAATGGGATGGGCCCCAGCTGCCCCAAGGCCTGCTTTCATTTCCTCCTCACAACTCTGTCAGTGGCACTGAGGATGGAGCTCGGGGGGCAAAGCCAGTGGACACATCGGGGTGAGTGGCAGGGCCCCATCCCCCAACTGTCACTTCAAGGAGACCCACCCCTGAGGCAGGTGACTGGGCCACTCTGAGCCCTCCCAGCTGTGCCTCACCCTGTCCCTCCGGGTCTCCTCCTGGTCCTGCTAGGGCATCACCTCCTACAGGAAGCCTTCCAGGCTGGATCTGTGAGTAGAGGCCTTGACTGACCCCGGCTTGGTCCCTCCTTGGTCCCTAACTCAGACATATGGGGGGCCACACCCCAAATACCCAATTTACAGAGAAGCTTTTAGAAGAACATTCAGGGTAGATGATGAAAGTAAGGCCCAGAGAGGCCAAGTGATGGGTGCAGAGCAAACCACAGCAGACTAGACACATAGCCAAGGCCTTCTCTGCACAGGATGAGGCAAGGCCCAGTGCAGGGAAGGGAAGTAGGGTGTCACCAGGAGAGGCAGTGGCTCCAGCTGGAGACGTCCTGCACCCAGCCCTCTCATCTGAGAAAGTCTGGAAGCCACCCCTCTGCAGGGTCTTCCCTGAGGACGGGCCCACCTGTCACCCCACTGTACTAGTTGTCCCCACCTGGCTTGTGAACCCAAGGAAGCCCCACCTTCTGTTACCAGGACGGTATCGCCTGTAACCAATGCCCCTGAATGCTGAGGTCAGCAGAGCTGGGTCAGGCTGGGTAGCCAGGCAGCCCTGGGGCCCTGGAAGCCCCCAACTTCCACCCCACTGGGGTCTCAGGCTGGGCTCACACTTGCAACCCTACTGCCTCAGCCTCCTAGAGTGCTGTTAGTACTGGTGTACACCCCCACCCCTGGCTTCTTTCTCTTTCTTTTTCTTCTGCAGGGGCTGGGGTTGGGGGCGCTGTGTGTCTGTCTATCCTCCTCAGTCTAGCCAGGCTGACTAGGAATAAAACAGCACCTCCTGGCCTGGCCCCTGCAGTGCCCCTGTGACCCCGGGGCTGCCCAGGGAAAGGCCACCAGCTCGCAGCTGACACCTGCCTTCTTTTCCTTGCAGAAGCTGGGGACCCCTGCTGATTCCCCACCCTGCCCCTTTTACATCTGCCCCAGGGATGTCTGGACCCAGTTGGAGAGGATGTTCCAACACTGTGGCTCCTGGCCCTCTTGGGGACTATCAGTAACAGGGACGTCGATTTCTGAGGTTCCGGAGCTGCCCAAGGATCCATCCACCCTCCCCGGGGGAGCAGAGCAGGTCACCCATCAGGGGGTGGGAGGGCACCCTGGTCACTATAACTCGCACAGCGCCACTGTGGCCTTGGCCTAATTTGCACCTGGGCTCCGTGGCTAGTATGGCCTTCAGACATCTAAGAAGAAAAGGACTAAAGGGCAAGCAGGACTGCAAAGGAGCCACTTAGCATACCTAAGGAATGCAATCATTTGCAAACTCTTTCAAAGCAGCAAAACCTGATTCCCTGACCACCACTGCCCTTTGTCCCTTGAGGCCCACACCCTCAGCAACAGCCACCAGTCACAGCACCCACAGCGAGGCTCTGATAAAGCTCCTCTGTAAGAATATCTGGCCCTGGACTGGGGATTTAGTTCAGTGGTTTTGCCGCCTGCTGTGCAAGTGCAAGGACCTGAGTTCGATCCCCGGTACCAAAAAAAAAAAAAAAGAATATCCGGCCATCCACTCAACCAGCTAGCATTTCTCTTCAATTTAGCAATGTTTATCTGTTTGTTTTTGCGGTGCTAGGGATGGAACCCAGGGCCCCATGCATGCCATGCCAGGCGAGGACTCTACCATGGAGCTACAGCCCTAGCCCTGTTTACTTTTTCTGAGTTAGGGTCTCACTAAATTGCCCAGGCTGGGCTCAAACTTTCAATCCTCCTGCCTCAGTCTCCCAGTGTGTGGGATGACAGGCATGCACCACCTCACCAAGTGGCTTTTCATTCTTTTCCAGTAGAACTCTCTTGGCAAGTGAAATCATCGGCAGAGCCTTGCAGCACAAAGAGGGTGAGGATAGAGCAGCTCCTGCAGAAGTCCCAGTCTGGACCCATCTGTATGTCTTCGCTGGAGCTTCCTCGGCTTCCACTAGGGCCAGATCCCTCATCATCCAGGAACTAGAAGGGAAAAGACAAGAAACAAAACCTTTCAGGGCATAGAGGTGCACAACTGTAATCCCAGCACTCTGGGAGGCTGAGGCAGGAGGATGCCCAAGTGACAATAAATCACTCACTCATGTGTTCATTCAACAACATGCAGGTGACAGGCTCTGCACAGGGCAGAGACATAGTGAGGTCCAGGCCAGACTAGGCTGCTGGGCCTCCTGAAGTGTGAGATGGATGCTGGTGAGGACACAGAGCCTTGGGGCAAGTGAGGGGAGCCTGACTCACCCAGGGTCAGGAAGGCTTCCTGGAGGAAGTGGCCTCTGAGTGGATACCCGGAGAGTAGCAGGGGAAATGGGTTCCACCCGAGCAGGCTGTGTGTGCAGAGGCCCTGGGCCAAGCAGGAGCAAGGCTGCCATGCGGAGCCCCAGGCGTGGTGACGGAGGCAGTTTCCCCTTGGCTTTGCCTCCTGGGACCTTAGGAATCCACATCGGCCCCAGGAAGTGGCCTTGGGGCAGGCAATAGCCAGAGCAGGATGGATGCATGGTGAACTGACAGTCGGTTATTACTTACGGAGCACTCGGTGTCAGTCACCATGGTGACACTTTCCAGATTTCTATGTCATTTAATTCACAGCTCACCCCATTTTAGAAATGAGGAAATGGAGGCACGGAGAATTTAGTCACCACCTGGACTCACAGAACTCTGGAGCTGGGGTTCCAACCCGACTCGCAGTCTCTCGCTCTAGCCCTTTTCTCCTTCACAGGCTTGCCTTCATTATCTCCTGTTCTCTTATCTACAGCCCATCTCTGTGCACCCCGCGGAATCCCCTGAATGAGGTAGATTCATAGCCAGGCACACATGTTTAAAATGACCTCCTTAGCCTGGCATGGTGGCACACACCTGTGATTCCAGCACTGTGAGAGGCTGAGGCAGGAGGATCAGAAGTTCAAGAACTGGGGGCCGGGGATTTAGCTCAGTGGTTTCGCTGCCTGCTGTGCAAGCGCAGGGACCTGAGTTTGATCCCCGGTACCAAAAACAAAAAAAATTTCAAGCCCAGCCTGGGCAAATGAGCACTTTAGTGAAACCCTGTCTCAAAATTAAAAATTAAAGAGTTGGGGGTGGTGCTCAGTGTAAAGACCCTGGGTTCTATCCTCAGCACTACAATAATAATAACGATAAGTAAGAAATGAAAATGAAAAGTAAAGTGACCCTTCCTCTCCAGCTCACTGCTCTGGACTTTGCCACCCCTCACCGGAAGGCCTGTGCCTCCGGGCAGGGCCTAACTCCCAGGAGGCTCTGGCTTCCGGGTTTAGCACCCCACAGGCTCCTGCGGCTTTCTTGTGCCCGACATCTCTTGTGTGGTGCCCGCTGGGCTCCTCTCTGGCTGCCAGGGACTGACTGACAGGCGAGCTTCTCCCCAACCCTGGAGCAGGACTTCGCCCTGAGGGCCGGGACAGTCACCATGTGCCTCCAGACCCTGGATCTGTCACCCCCTGCTGGCCTGGGTCTGTAATCTCTGTCACCTGCTGGGGGTCTTGCCTGCAGACCAGCATCTACCTCACCCGCAGGCTCACAAGCGCCAGCTCCACCTCACCAAGCACCAGGCCCCTGCCTCTTCCAAGCTTCCCAGGCCTCTGGGGACTGGCCTGGGCTCTGGGGTCCTGGGGACAGCTGGAGACACCCTTATCTGTCGCCGCTGTCCAGCTCGGGTGGGATACCAGTCATAGGAGCAAAACCCCCATTTCTCTGCCTCCACCAGCAGACAGACAGGCAGACAATTAAGCTCCTGGGGACCCTCAGGGGCTTTGAGGGAACAGGGTGTCAGGTTGCCCAGCATTCTCACAACTGTGGTGACAGGGACCGGACCGCAGCTTCAGAAGCTGAGGACAAAAGAGCTGCCCTCATCCCAGGCCACCCCAGCCGTCACCTCTGCCAGGCTGCAGTGGCCTCTGAAACCTCTGTGGCTCCTGGAGGTGCCCAGGCCCTCATTCTGCAGAATGGAGCCTCTCGGGGCTGGAGGAGGAGAGGGAGAGGTGTGTTATTGTGCACTTTTTCTTAAGTCTGTGATAAGCTCCTTCTATGAGCCTATAGATCTCGTCACATAAAATAGATTTGTGGACTCGCAGCCTGGGGAGAGCCACGTTCTTGAGCCGCAGAAATGACCCATTTTTCCACCCTCTTCCTCGAGTAACTGATGGTCATGAATTTTTCACCCAAATGTCACCACTAAAGATGTCACTAGATTCCCTCCCCAGGAGATTTTATGATCTGGCTGTAATGGCGTGGGGTGGAGAACATGGAAAGAAAGAAAATCCCAGGTCTGGCAGCTAGAAAAGGCACCCGGGGCAGTGGGAGCCAGAGGGGCCTGCGAGGTGGGAGGCAATTCCTGGTGACAGTGGCAACTGTGTTTATTGAGCAGTTACTGCCCGGCAGACAGAGCCAAGAGCTTTATACCCATTTTCTCACTGAGTCTCAGCACAGGCTGGTGAGGGAGCATCGGTGGGCTGGGGCTCAGCTCAGAGAGGCCGAGTAACTTGCTCAAGGTCACCAAGCTTCTTCCTTGGCAGAACCAGGAGGCAAAGCCAGGTGCCCAGGGCTCTGGCGTCAGCACTGTTAATCGATGTTGACCTGCCTGGGTCAGACACCGACCAAGGTAACCTTGAACTTGTCATCCACCTTGTCCGGTTCAAGTCTTGGAAGAGCAAATACAGTAAGATAACACAACACTACCACTGCATTCTCGCCTACCAGGGAGTTAACTCTTTCCAGGATCAATGTCAAAGTTGCCCTGGGAGAAGTGACCTTTCGTCCCATACAGCCACACTCAGGACCCAAGATGCTGGTTTTGGGTAACTAGTTAGGAAAATATGCACAGCTGGGGCTGAGAAGGGCAGAACTGGGACTAGAAACACTGCCATCCCTGCCTGTGGGACTCGCACTGTAGTCTGAATGTGGTTTGTCCCCAAAGGTTTACGTGTTGGAGTCTGATCCCCAGAGTGGCCATGAAGAGGTGGGGGGGGCCTTTAAGCGGTGGAGCCTAGTGGAGGCCACTAGGGTCCCTGTCCTTGGAAGAGATTAAGGTCACTTTCCTGAGTTGATTCTTCCAAGACACATAAAAGAACAAGGCTGGACCTTCCGAAGCCTCCCTAGCTTCTCATGATTGCTCCTCCTGCTATTGTGATGCCAGCCACCATGAGGTCCTCGCCACCAGCACCAGTCCTGGAACCTTCCGAACTGTGAGCAAAATAAACTTCTTTTCTTTATAAAGTTACCCAGCACAGGTATATTGTTATAGTAACAGAAAATACACTAACACACCCCCCCCCAGCAGCTTTCAGCCCCAGGGAGGGTGACACTTCTGCCTGGAGGATCTTTATAAGCATGTGGCCACCACCTCCAGCACCAAAATAACTGGGACCATAAATTGTTTTTAAGACTAGAAATGGGGGGGGTACTTGCAGGTGGGGAGCAACTGAGGGCTGGGCAAAGGAAATAAGTCTTTTTGTTTTGGATTTGTTTTGTTTAGGTGGGACAAGGTCTCACTATGTAGCTGAGGCTGGTCTCAAACTCATGACAATCCTCCTGCCTCAGCCTCCTGAATGCTGGGATTACAGATGTGAGTCACCATTGCCAGGCTAAAAGAAAATAAGTCTTAAAAGCCAACCCAACACCAGAGTCATTCGGTGCTTCAATTGACGGATCCACATTTGAGGCTCGCAGCTTTCAGGGGACTTCCTGCTTTGCTTTCACCCTGCTAGTGGTGGGGAGATCATTAACTTTCAAAGCCACTCAATCCATCTTCTTGCAGCTCTGGCTAGAGATTAACTAGAATCAGCCTCCCTGTAGCTCTGGCCTCCTCGTCTACCACTCCCTCTGGGCCTCTGAGGTCCCTCCAGGCCTCTGCAAGCTGAGGTCATCAAGCAACTCAACTCTAACACCAGAGTCGATTCCACTGCTCCTAGAGAGTCCTCATGTCCACTGTGGGCTCAGCACATGTCCTTGCAGGCAGGAAGGGCAGGCCTGGGTTGCTGTGCCCGTTTCTCAGATGAGGACACCTGAGCCACACATGGACGTGGTGGAGATGGAGGTGACCCTGTCTCATTCCGTTCTCTCTCCAGCTGCACACCATCTGCTCAGCAACAGCTCTGACCAGACTCTGCCCTGGCCATACTGACCCTCTGGACATGCTCTCCCAGGACCCTAGACCTAGCGCACAGGCTTGGAAATTGAGGCGATGCAAGGGGGCTGGTGGAGGGGGCACTGCCTAAACCTCTGCATGCCGCTGCCCTGAATAGCAGGAGACCCGAGCTTGCTCCCTCTGCCCTCCCCAGCTCGGCCTGAACCTCCTCTTCTCAAACATGAAGCAAGGGCCATCTCCAGCCAGGTGAGACTCCTACCTGCATCCTCTGGCCAGGTGAGACCCTTGCCTATGTTCTCCAAGTGAGTGGCCACCAATGCAGCAGCACTTTGTGACTTGCTTCCCGTGAAGCTGTCAGAATGGACTGGTGGGGTCCCTGGGACCCTGGCTGGGCCTGGCAGGCTATCCTGAGCAAACCGTGGCCAGGGTTCAGGAAGTCTTGAAGACAGCAATCCAGGACTCAGGTCCCAGAGTGGAAGTTGGGACCTCAGCTGCTCAGCAAAGTCCTCTCCCCTCAGGGAGGAGGCCTAGCTGGGGGGTGCGTGAGGCCTGTGGGAGAGGCTGCCAGCCTGAGGGTGGGCAATAGAAAAGTGGAGGTCGATCCAGGGCCAAGCCCCAAGAAGGAACTCAGAAATGTCCATGGTGTGATTGACACTTTACAGGAATCAAGCACTTTGCACGTGGCAACCTTGGCTGTAGCCAAATTATTGCCCTATAAATGAGTAAGAAGCATGTTGACTGATTCACGATCAGGAAGAATCAAGCCCGAGAGAAGTCAGCAGGTGACGACGCCCAATAACTAATGGGTGCTGGGAGAGTAGGCCACTCCAGGTGCTTGCTGAGCAAGTCACCAGCTCGGCCGGGGGCAAGGAGATGTCCCGGAAGGCTTCCCAGAGGAAAGGAAGACTCAGCCAATTTCCATTAGGGCCTCGAGGGGTGCAGCGCCCCTGATGCCGTGATTCATTCCTGAGGTGGCTCTGTGGTGGGCTGGGATGGGAAGGGGAGGAAAGGTTGGAGACCAACCAGCTGGAATCTCTTGGAAGCTCTGAGTTTTATCTTGAAAATACAGGCAACTTTGGCCTTGTGCTCCATCATACCTCCTTAGTTTTCACATAAAAGGAAGATTTCCAATTCCTTATCATGCACTTGAGTAGACAGATCAGTGGAACAGAAAAGAAAGCCGGGAGACGCACCCCCAAATACAGTGGGATTAAGTGTATGATAGAGGTGGCCTCACACTGGTAATGGTGGGCTTTGTAACAAATGCTGTTGCCACAACCAAGAAACCATCTGGATGCCAGTACAGGTGGATCTGGTTCCTCACTGGAACACAGACGAATTCCAGTGGGCCCACGAGCCACGAGTAAAGAGAGAACCCATAAGAAGGCCAGAGGGGAAGGTGAATGAGGCCCTTTTATAGCTGTGGGGTTGGCGAAGTCTACCGATGACAACTCAAAACTGCAAAGCCAGAGAAGCTGAGCGATAGTAAATAATAATCTTCTACATGACAATACCACAAAGTCATAGCCAAGGCTGATCTCCCTATTGTGTAGTCTTTAGAGAAAAGGAGAAAAAGTCCAATAATCCAGTAGAAAAATGGGCAAAAGATTTGACATCAGTGTTTCAAGGAAAAGAAAAATTAGTTGGCCTTAAAAGTAGGAAAATGTTCAACCTCCTTTATATGAAGAAAAATATGAATTCAAACTACACCAGAAGACGGTTTCTTACCTATCAGATAGGCAAGACTCCAAAAGTGCCCCAACGCAGCCCGCCAGGAAGGCGCTGCAGGTGGGAATGCAAAATGATACCACAAACCCCGATGAAAAATGGTCTTGAAATTCTTATCAGAGTGACAGATGTGTGTGCCCCACAACCTAGCGATCCTGCTGCTGGGAACTTCCTCAGCAGATACACCTTGAACTCATGGGAAATGATGTATGTACAAGTTTATTCATCGCAGAAAAAAAAACACTTTGGCGACAGCCCTGTTGTTTTACAAGTGTATTCAAAAAGGCAAGGGAAATAAACTGTGGTACACCCACACTGTGGGATACTATGCAGCTATTGGAGGAAGGGGACAAGGGGACGGGAAATAGCAGGAGGGACTCTATACACTAATGTGGAAAGATCTCCCAGATACAGTATTAGGTAAAGGCACAAAGAACAGGACAGCATATCTGTGTAAAAATATACCTTGCAGGATGCCTTTACATAATGAAATACCGGAAGGACACACAAGAAACTAATTAAGTGCTTCTTAGGGAACAGGGAGATGGAAGGCCTGGGACCTGGGCGGGAAGGGGACTTCTGACAGCTGCCTTTTATAGCAGTTTGTATTCAAACCATGTCAACATAAGACACACTCGGACTTCTAGGATGATATTAAAACAAATGACTTGCCCTGTAAATGAAATAAACAGGGACGCTTATCAGGTATTTGTCTGGTGGTTTGTTTATGGCTCAGTGCCAAGTCTTAGATCCTTGGGAATTTGCTCCCCAGTTTGGGGAAAGGAACAAGGGGAGCCACAGGAGGGTTGTAAGCTGAACAGGGTTCTGGCAAACCCAAGAAAGCCCACAGCCTTGGCCAGAGCTTGGGGCTGATGGACACCTGCAGGGCAAGAGGACCTGGGGCCACAGCCCTGGGGCAGCTGTCAATCATGGGGGAGCCTTTCGGGGCCAAGACCTGGGCACACTCTGTGTCCAATGTCCAAGCCACCCTGGAGGCAGCTTGGTGCCTAGGTCCAGTTCTGCCTAAGACAGAGACTTGGATATGGAGACAGAGGCCAGTTGAGGCCTCAGCTCAGCCCCTGAGAGCTGGTTTCCAAGCCCAGGACCAGAACAAAGACCCTCAGCTGGTACCATGGCAGGTGGCTGCTCAGCAGGCACCTAAGGCACGTCCCTCTCCTCCTTTTCAAAATGAACACTTCCTCCCACCACCAGCAGGAATGGATGGGTCATAGGGACCACAGTCCACCTCCTACTTCCTACAGAAAGCCTTCCGGGGGCCATCAGGATGGCAGGACCCTGCTTTAGCTGATTTTGAGGCCATGACCTGTTCTGTTGCCTTCCCCAGGTCCTGGGCCCAGGGCTGGGTCCTTTGGTTCTCAGCATCCACTGGCCCAGGTCCCACCTGTATCTGGCCCTGCATGGATCCCACCAGAACCGCAGCACCTGCCCTGTCTCCCAGCATGGGACACAGGTGCAGGAGCCCTGTGCAAACTCTTGAGGGCTTTGCACTGGCCACATCCCCATCCCCCTGGGTGGCAGCCCTTGCTCTTCCCGCCCGCTGGGGTGAACACCGTGCTGACGCACCCTCCCCTGAGGCCTGCGCACACCTGTGCTCGGAAGCCTGTAATTTGGCTGCCTGAATCACAGGTCGGATCACACCCAAGTTACCGGCACTCTACTCCTTGGGGCGAGCTGGCCAGGCCGTCGCCTTTGTCTTCCAATTATGCTGTCTTTTATTGCTCTTTTAGCTGAAAGAGAAACACCCAAAGAGGCTGGGTCTGAGGGCAATTAATAACACAGGGAAAGTCACGCAAAGCCACCAGATCTGGGGGCCAGAGGAAGTCCTGTGTCTGGATGGGTGCTGGCCTCGGGGGTGCGTGTGAGGAGGCAGGGTGAGGTGGTAGCTGGGGCCTGGGCACTGGTGTCCCATCAGCCTGACTGGAATCTTGTCTGTGGTGTGAACCAATTGTGTGGCCCAGGCAAGTCACATCCCCTCTCTGAGTCTTTTCTATAGGATGACGTTGAAGACCAGGGACTGAGATACACTGGGAAGCATCTGCTACTTCTTAACCTTAGTCAATGCCAAGTCCACCCACAGCGGTGCTGTTCTTCCTGCCTACAACTTCCTGTCACTTCCACCAATCCCTGGCCCACGGCCATGCACGGAGTAGGTGGACAGGGCAGCAGAAGGAGCACAGACTTTGGAGTCGACTTTTCCATTCCACGAGTGTTGACCTACTGAGGGCCAGGAGCGGGGACTGAGGGACCAGCTTGCTGCCCCAGAGAGGCCCACAGCCCTGCCTGGACAGGGAGAGCCAGAGTGGTGACGGGTTGCACGGAGATGGCTGACACACACCAGTAAGGGAGGTCCAAGGGGCATGACCCCCCCCCCCAGGCCCAGATGGCCTGAGGGTGCCAGAAGGAAGTCAGGAAGTCATCTTAGGTGACCTGCAGGTGTTGAAGGAGGGAGAAGGGAGAGGGAGGCTGGAGGAGGAGCCTACAGCAGGGAAGGGAGAGAGAAGGATGAGGCCAGGGGCCGTGTCCTAGGGATCCTTTGCACAGGGTGCACCAGTTAAGGCCTGAAGCCCTGAGCTACTGCTCCCAGCCACGCCACCTCCTTTCTAACTCACCACAGTGCCCTGTGGGCACCCAGGTTGCAAGACTGCCTAGGGATTAAAAGAGGGACCATACCATACTGAAAAAAATAAGTAAGTGGATAAATAAATCAATGGGAGGGAGGTGGGAAGGCCAGCTCTTCCATAAGGTAAAATGCCACCCACTCATAGAAGGAAATAGAAAGGTACTATTAGACAAACAAACGCCTGGTGATAATTGTTGAGTGATGGAAGCTGATGCGCCAGGCATGTGCCTGTAGTCCCAGCTACTAGGGAGGCCAAGGCAGGAAGGTCACTTGAGACCCTTTTTGTGGTATTCTTACCCAAAAGGCACCATCTCCCTCCAAGCATGAGACAATGCAGGACAAACCAAACGGAGGGATATTTGGCAACATAGCTGATGGATCCTCTCCCTTTGCATCCGGGTGTGAGGATGGAGAAAGAGAAGCTGCTGCTGCTGGAGGACCTTGCTATTGCTAGTGCAGGTGGGGACCTTAGAGAGGATCATGGGACACAAAAGTGACAGCGAGGGCTGGGATTTAGCTCAGTGTTTTCGTCTCCTGCTGCGCAAGCTCAAGGTCCTGAGTTCAATCCCTGGTATCAAAAAAAAAAAAAAAAAGTGCCAGCGAAACTGGCGAGATCCAAGCAGACCCTGCAGTTTGCTTAACAGCAATGCACCAATGTTAATTTCCTACTTTCCATGACTGCACCACGCTGAAATGTTAACTTTAAGGGTGTAGGGTATACGAGAATTGTCTTCTTGCGACTTTTCAGTGAGTCTAAAATTATTTTAAAATAAAATAATTTTGAGATAAAATAAAAAGGAAAAGTCACCTTATTTGTGATTCTTCAACTTGGGGACCATTTGATTACCAGGTGTTATTGTTGTTTGTGGTACTGGGATTTGAACCCAGGGCTGTGCACCTGGTAGGTAAATGCTCTACCACTGAGCTACACCCCACCCCACCAAGGTTTTTTTAATGGTGGTTTGGACATCCCCTGGCCCCTCCTGGGGTGACCAGCTCAGCATCTCTTGGGGAGGGGCCCAGGCCTGGTATCATTAAATCCCCCAGGTGACACTGAGGGTAGCTGGGATATATGTAAATAATATGTAAATTACTAGCCCCATAGTAAGTCTTCATGCATTCAGTAATTATGGTTGAGCACCTGCTGTGTGCCAGGTGATGTGAGACAACAGAGATGTTTCAGTGGGCAGATGAGTAACAATAAGTAAGTGAGATTATTACACATGTGCTTGTGAGTTTAAAAGGAAATAAAGAACCAGGAATGGTGGCCCCCACCTGTAATCCCAGCATTCTGGGAGGCCAAGCCAGGAGGATCAAAAGCTCAAGCCCAGCCTAGGATTTTGTCTCAAAATAATAATAATAATAATAATAATAATAATAATAATAATAAAGAAAGGGCTGGGGATGCAGGTCAGCCTGAAGGCCCTGGGTTCAAACTCCAGTACCACACACACACACATAAAATAAATGGATACAGTGAGAAATAACAGGTCAGAACAAAAATGATTATTCTGGCTGCTGGGTGGAAATGGACCCAGGAAGGTGGGTTAGGAGACTCCCAGGTCCGTCCAGGAGGGAGATGATGTGGCCTGGGCCAAGGAGGCAGTGGCAGAGGAGGCGCCCTGCTGAGCCAGTGACTGGCCTTGGCGTTGTGCTGCAGTCTGGGTCAAACAGCCCCCTGACAGCCCAGAGATATGGCCTCATTGCCCGGTCTGATCACCAAATTTCTTGATATCCCAGCCCTGAGAGGCCAGGTTCCCAAGAAAGCCATTCTCACTAAGGTGTGAATGACTGATAGCCAGTCTTTTGCTGAGGGGGAGAGGGACCACCAGAACCCTGGGCTCCAGAAGCGAGAGAAAGTGAAAGGTACTAAAATCCCACTTTACCCCCCTCCCAGCTGCACCGTCTTGGCAGTGGGAGCCCCTCGGGGTTCATTTATTAGCTTCAAACTCCTCCACTTAATTCCCCAAATCAACAACAGATGTAGGAATTCAGCCTCTGATCCAAACCCTACCTAAGGCCACAGTCGCCTCCGTGGTTGGTGGCTGTCAGCTCCTGGCTTAGCCGCCTCCAGTGGCAAGGCATGTGTTTCTCCAAGGGGCTCCTGTCGTTGGACAGTGACTACCAGAAAGTCCCTGGTAGGGGGGCAACACAGTGGAAATGAATGTAGGTGGATCTACTGGTTCCCCTTTCATAGATGGAGAAACAGGTATGAGGAGAAGGCACAGCCTGAGGTAACGGAGGAGAGAATGGAGGTAAGCGTAGACCCAGCTGAGAACCTGAATCTTGAGAACTCTGGCAGATGATATGAGGGATCCATCCCTGGGGCCCCCCGGAAACCTCCCTTTGGGTTACAGTGTGGTCTCCTGAAAGCCACGTCCAGCCCATGGCCACATGGCCCAGACAGGGGGGTCCTCCCGACCCCACACACCACTCCACACTTCCACTGGCCTGGAGACTGGAAGGGCTGAGGGGGCCCGGCTGGGGCCCCAACAGTGTTCTCCAGTGACCTCCCCTGTCCTCCAACCCCCTTGGCCCCCTCCCCCGCCCACATCTTGGGTGTTCACAGCTAGGGTGAGTCTCAGTCTCAGGTGGCAAGATGAGGAAGAGGAGGGTGATGTCTTCTTCTTGCCTCCAGAGAATCCGTGGGTGGGAGAGGCCAGGTTCAGGCTAGGGAACCCCAGGAAGCCACTTCACCTCTCAGAGCCAAGGAGAGCCCAGATTGTTGGTTTTGATTTCCTTCAGAAACAGTCCCACCTGTACGCCTATAATCCCAGCACTCTGGGAGGCTGAGGCGGGATGATCGAAAGTTCAAGCCCAGCCTGACCAATTTAGTGAGACTTTATCTCAAAAGAGACACATTTTAAAAGGGGCTGGCAATGTCATTCAGTGCAAAGGCCCTTCGTTCAATCCCCAGTACTGAAAAATAAATAAATATTCCACCAACCAGCGCTCCCAGGAGGTTTTCAGGCTCCCCTCCCTTCCTGGGCAATTCTGGACTCCGAGACTTGGGTGGAAGGACAAGGACTCTTCTCCTGCCTCATCACCTTCCTCCCACCCTGAATCACCCCTGCCCTGCTGTCTTGGGAACTGCAGGCCCCAGCCCAGCCTCCTGCCCGTCCTGCCTGCCACTGCAGCCCCCGCCCTCCCCTCTAAGGCTGTGGATGCCGCTGAGGGCTGGAACATCTGGCTAATGACGGAGAAAGTGCTGAGACGACAGGTTATTTCAACACTGTCATCATCCGTTGGGTATTTCAACACTCAGTGTTTGTGCAAGAGACATAATGGGGCCTGTCATAAACTCACAGTCTCGAAGCTCGGACACGTCTCGTCGCAGCAGGGTGCTAGGAGGTTAGGGTTTAGCAATCGGGCGCTGTCTCGGGGCTTGGCCTCCTTGGGGTTAGCTTGGATCCCGCTGCCCAAGGCCCAGAGAGAAATCTCAAAGTGGCAGAGAGAACCCAGAGCAATTACCTCTGGGGGTAATTAGATGATGACACAGATAGCCTGCCTTCCTGCCTCCAGAGAGAAGCAGAGGAGGCCAGCCTGTGCCAGCCCTGCCATGCCAGCCCTGTGGGGAAGCAGCCCGTGGGTGACCTCATGGAAGCCGTGGATGTGAATCACACCAGACCAGGTTCCTGCTTCCCCGGGGATGGCCCAGAGGGGCAGCCACCACGCCCACAGCTGGTCACCTTCCCACAATGGTGGCCTCTCCAAGAAGAAACTGGGGGAGGTAGGGGTCCTAGAGCCGGCGTCCTTCCCACAGAAAGCCCGAGTCCGGACTTGGACTTGAAATCCTTGATCCCAAGTTCGGCCCTGACCCAAGATTTGGCCTAAACCCAGCCACCTACAGGAAGCTAAGTGGAGACTGGAGAGGAGCAGAGGCCTCGGCCGCCAGGAGTGGCATTCAGGGGAGGTAGGGGACAGCTTCTGTTGGGGACAAAGCTGAGCTCCCTGCCACTTGCCCTGGGGCTGGCAAGGGTAGGATTGGACTGAGCTGGGCAGAGCAGGGACTCCCGGCCCCAGATGGCCCTGCTGGCCAGACAGAGGGGCAGTGGCACAGACTCAAAGCCTCCTGGGATAGGGACACACCAGGAGGGTTCAAGGGGGAGGCCTGAGGGATGAGTGATCAGAAACTCCCAGGCTGAGGACCAACCCCCCACCTCCTGAGTCTCCACCTGGACAAGACACCCTGTGAGAGGGAAGGGCGAGGAGAAAGATGTGGACAGCTCAGCAAGCTGGGACACGACACAGGCCAGGTGGTCACACACAGACACACGCCAAGGAAGCTCCTGAGGCATCAGAGGCCCCAAAGCAAAGCTCCCTTGGGCAGGCACTGGGGAGCCACAGAGGCACTGGAGCCACAGAGTTATAAGCACACAATGGTGCTTTGAACCTCTCCTTAGGCTCAATGTGGCAGCAGCAAGTGAAGAGTTCGAGGGGCAGGAAGGGAAAGTGGGGAACACAGTAGGAGGCCCTGCAGAGGTGAAGGAGGGCAGGCAAGGAAGTGCTCCCCTGGGACTTTGAGGTCTTTGTGGAAACTGTCTCCATGGGACCGAGGCTGGTCTTCACACCCTCCACCGCCCTAACAGCGACCCTCTGCTTAATCAGCCCCTTTGGGGACACAGTCACCCTCCGACCAGGCCCAAGACTTCCCATGGTTCTGGCTTCCACCACCAGGTCTCGACTCCACCCACGGCACCAGGAGGGTCACAGCCCCTCTGCCACATACCTCCCACGTGCCATCTCCACGGGAGTCGTCAACACCTCCAAACAGAGAAGGCCCGGCCAGCTGTCCTCAGACACAAAGGCTGGACAGGGGCCAGTTCCTCTTACTACACCCTGGCCTCCCTCCGTGGTCCCCCTGACCAGGTGACACATGCCAGCCATGTAGGGACTTTTGGGCCGGCCTACCCGGCCCTCCCTCCTGCAGGGGGCCACTGGGGTGTCTGGAAGAATCTTCTCTGCTCCTAGGGCGGGCAGCCTTCAGGAGCCACCCTGGCTCCCCTGTGGCTTCCTCTCTGGCACCGCCCAGAGCCACAGGGAAGCAGCTGGGAGGGTACAGGGCCGGGCCTGGAGTAGGCAGTCAGGGGCCTTCCCAGCCCTGGCCCCACCAGCTCTGTGTCTGGAGGAGGCTGTTTACCTCACCGGGCGGGGTCCCTGTGTCTGGTCCGGAGCTGACGCTGTGGTGCAGTGGGCTCTGGGTCAGGGTCCAGCACTGTCCCTTTGCGTGGCCTCCCTCATCTTCCTCAGCCTTATGCGCTCTTCCTTTTTTTTCTTTCTTTTCTTTTTTTCAGTACTGGGGATTGAACCCAGGACCTTTGCACTGAGCTACATCCCCTGCCCTTTGTTTTTTTATTATGAGACCGGGTCTTGTTAAGTTGCCCAGACTGGCCCCAAATTTGCCATCCTCCTTCCTCAGCCTCCCCAAGTGCTGTAATTATAAGTGTGCATCGCTACACCCAGCTTCGTGCGCTCATCCTTAAATGGGGCAAATAGTGTCTCTTTCAGACACAGCCCTGAGCAGGTGTGATGCAGTGTGGGAACTGTGCGAAGTTCTCAGCAAGACAGGCAAAGTCCCACCTTGTGCCAGAACTATCTAGAGTTCCTTGAAAGACCATCCTGCCCCCAACCCCACCTGGGCACAGCTCAGCCCATGAGGCTAGGCCACCAGCTCCTGGCCAGAACAGGCCTGTGTCCCAGCAGAGCCAAGCTATAAACTCAGTGGAGCCAAGAGGAGCCATCGCTGTAGAAGTTCAACAGCCCAGCACCACAAGATGCTGTCCTTAGAATGGAGCCAGGCCTGCTTGCTGTCTTGATCAACCCTGCCCCGGGAATGCCATGCCCAGGATCCTTCTTTGCCCTCGACTGGCTTCTTCAGCATAAGCCACAGTCAAGACTCCATGGCAGAACAAGGAGAAGGCACCAGAATTCAGATGGACCAGGCGTGGTGATGCATATCTATAATCCCAGCACTCTGTGAGGCCAAGGCAGGAGGATTTCAAGTTAGAGCCCAGCCTAGGAAACAATAATTTATTGAGACCCTGTCTTAAAATTTAAAAAAATAAAGAAGTTACTGGAGATGTAGCTTAATGCAAAGGCCCTGGGTCCAATCCCCAGTCCTGAAAAATAAAAATAAACATAAAAAAGAACTGAGACAGGCAGCAGGGATGGAGAAAGCAGCCCCTCTAGGGGCTGGAGAGAAGGCTGGCAGAAGGGCAGCATTCCCTCGGATGCCAGCCCACACTGGGCACCGGGAGACACTCAGCCCCGGGGCTGGATATCACGTAAGAAGAGGCCCCACAGCCCCTTGGAACAGGACTCGAGGGCCAGAATGGGGGCTGGGGGAGCCCACGGAGGTATCCAGCCTGGCCCTGCTGCCCGGCCTCCCGCTCGGCCAGGGGCAGCGCAGACACCAGCAGTGCAGGGCTAGGGCCTCCCATTGTCGCCTCCCCCGCCGTGCAGCCGGATGGCACCGTCTCCTAATGCATCTGCCTGTTTACATTCCCCCAACGAGAAGCAGCTTTGTTTATGGAAAAGAGCTATTTTCGCTCCACGTCTGCTCCAACTCCTCCGGCTCGCAGGCGGAATGGCGGCTGCTCTCTTGGGGAGCGGAGAGGAACTGTGGAGCCCATCTCCATGCCCTGGGGACAGTGCCCCAGGGTGCCCACCAGGGGACCATGGACACAGCACCATCTCTCTGACGAAGGCTCCAGGGAGAGGGCCTACATGTAAGCCAATGTGGGCAGGCAACACCGGCAGGTGGGGTTCCTCCTGGGGCAAAAGTACAAGGTCCTCACGAGCAGATGACCTGGGGACGCCAGCACCAAGGTGCACCCCGTCTACACCCGGCCTCCTCCCCTAGGGCCTCCACCCCACAGCCCTGCCAGGTGAGGAATGTCCTTGGTCCCATCACACAGATGGGAAACTGAGGCTCCTGGAGACAAGGTGGCATCTCAAAACCCACAGAGTCTCCAAGGGTCAGAGTCACATCGTAGGGACCCAAGGTTTTGCCCCAAACCTCAGGTTTTTCTCCTCCTCTCCCCCAAGATGGAAGCAGATGTATCTCACTAAGCGGGGGTCAGTGGGAGTCCCTGGCCAGAGCCATTTCCACGAAAAACCACAGCAAACGTTCAGTCCACTCTCAGGAGTCGGCAAGCAAGGCTTCAGCAACATAGGCGCCTCTCCAGAAGGAAGCTGCTATTTTCCAGCTGGGAACCCCAAAGCTCGGAGGGGTAGAAAGACCCAAGCCACACGCCCCTTGGAGAAGAAGCGAGAGGCTGGAGAGCAGTCTCCCTGGGCAGTAGAAGGCGTACAGGGCGGGTGCAGAGACGCCTACCGGTGCCCTCCTGTCGCCCACCCTCCACATCTTCCCACCATCCTTCCTCCATCTTGCTTACCTTCTCTGCAGAATCTGCAGTTCCAGGTGCAAGCAGTACCTGGACAAGAAGGCAGGGCAACAGCGGTCACCATGACAACAAGAAAGAGAAAGAAAACCTAGTGGAGTGGACACCTGCTAGAGCAGCCAAGGGACACCTCCCTGGCACTAATGCTCTCATTCCAAGAGGGCTCCCTGATGGTCTAGGGACGGGGCACTCAGGGGGCCTCTGTGCTGGGGACAGCAGTGAGGGTGTCATTAGATTAGAGATGAAAAGTTCTCAACTAGGAGACTGGCTGGGTACATAGCCCTGGGATCAGTTTCTCCTAGACGCCCTTTGGGACTCATAGCCTGCAGCCCCTGGTGTCCTTGGACTCCCCAGGATAGAGTGATGTGGACCTGGGCCACCTGCTACAGAGTAAAGCCATGCACGCTGAGCTTTGGGACACACTGCTGATCGCCATCATGGCCCCTCTTTCTCCACCTTGTCCCCACATGTGCGAAACCACAAGGGAACTTTGTGAGTCCTTGTTGGGGGCCATATGGTGCCCAGGGGCCTCACTTCCTGGGCAGACAGGTGTCTACTTCACACGGATGCCGGGAGCTTCCTTGTGCCAGAGTGGCTGCCTTCTCTCCACACTCTTCAGTTAATCCCTGGGAGCAGGGTCACCTAAACAGGAAGGAGGTGCAGCACTGTGTCCATGGTCACACTGTGTGTGTGTGGCAGGGCTCCCTAGCTGGATCTCAGGAAAGAAGTGTGATGCCCAGACAACAGTTGCTGTCATCCTGTTACCAAGTCAGCACCAAGGCCAAAGGTCAAGGGTCTCCCACAAAGCCAACTCCAGAAGAAAAAGTGGCCATGGCTCATGGCTTCCTGTCTGATTTTTCTCTCCGTGGTGTCTTTGTAGCTGTTCCTCAGACACACAGCTTGAAGCAGGTCTTCCCTGACTCCAACGGACAGCACAGTGACCAGCTGACAGCCAGCCTCTGCTTCTCTCCCATGTCACCATGCAGGGGGGACCCTGTGACCAAGGGTGCTGGGGTGGCAAGGCTTGCTGAGCCCAGTCACATCCGCACTGGACCAGAGTTCTGCCTGGAAGCCAACCACTCCTCATGCTCAAGCACAGTCCTGGGTCATCTACAGAGGGGCTTTCCACTGCCTCATCCTGATTCACACTTTGAGGTGGGCAAGGAACAGGAGAGGGGACGTGACTTCCCTGCTGTCAAACACCCAGTAAGCCAGGGATGCTGGCCCACATCTTTAACCCCAGCACTCTGGAAGGCTGAGGCAGGAGGATTGCAAGTTCAAGTCCAGCCTGGAAAACTTAGTGACTTAGTGAGACCTTGTTTCAAAATTAAAAATAAAAAAGTACTAGAGATATAGCTCAGTGTGAAGGCCCTGAGTTCAATCCCAAGTACCATTAAAGAAAAAAAAACAAAACAATAGCAACAACAAAAAAACAGTAAGTGTCATGCCAGGATCCAACCCCTTTCATTTTCTGCCACAGCCCACAGCATTTCCCAAGTGCCCACTCTGTGCCCAGAGGTGGTAGAGGCCTGTGGTGAGTGCAGACATGAGTTAGAAGCAAGGGGCTGCCCAGAGCACAGGGTCGGGAGTCCGTCCCTCTGTGCCCCCTGTCCTGATGGACATCAGCTCCTCCCCTACCCCATCCCAAGTCAGCACCAAGGCATTGGTGGAGGGTCTTGTGCAGAGCCAAGTCCAGACAGGGGATGTGGGGCCTCGTGGCTTCGTGGCCTCTGTTCCCACATAGCCTCCTCCATGCACCTCTCATCTTGTTGGCTTCCTTAACTCTGCACTTCAGCCTCTCACTCCTTGCTGGCTGACACCTCCATCAAGCCCCTGCGCTTGGCCTCTGCCCCACCATCCATCCCCATCCCCACAGGCATTGGGGGTCCTGCTGAAACCCAGATCAGACCCCATTTCTGGCCCTCCCAGGTATGCCATGGCTACTGCTGTGCAGACAATGAGTCCGGATTCCTCTATCTGAATTTGAGACCAACACAGAATCATCCCTATATTATTGCTGACCCAGGTCCTTCTCTGCCTGGCATCAAAATTGTGGATCTACCTCTCACTCTTCCCAGCAGATGGGATGGAATGCCTTTCTTTTGTTTCCTAAATGCTGCTGTATGCTATTCCTGGGGAATTCCCCTCTTGGCCAATTATATCCACCTTCCCAGACTCCCTTACAGCTAGAACTCCATCGTGTGACCTGGGCTTCACTAATCAAGGCAGCTGCCAGGCTCAGAATAGGAAGCAGTGGTTCAGGAAGCAGATGCTATGTGACTAAATGAGTGAGTGAAGGAGTGTTCTCCCTGTGCAAGAAGCCAGAGGTCTCTTGGCTCCAGGAGAACTAGAAAAGAACGGACAGACACCACATGGCCCTGTGGCTTGGTAAGCAGCACTCACTCCTCCCCAGATACCTCTCCAGGCCATCAGCTTATATTGGTGCTAAAGGCACATGTAGGGCTAGCCATTGCTACAGCTGCTAGGGTATTGCTTATTAGCCAATTCAATGGGACAGTATTTCCAAGAAATAAATGTGGAAGTGCTGGCTTGTCTCCATGCCCCCTTATCCCACTATTGATTTGTATCTGAGAGGCTTACACAGCCCGCCCCAGAATAAGACTCAGCCCATCCCATACAAGGGATGGTGGAAGACTGGGAACTCCTTTCCCAAGATGCCTATGACTTCTTGTTATGGGGGCAGAACTGGTCACATCTCACAGTTAGCCAGGACCCAGAGCGCTGCTTCCACTGAATTTTGCTTTGGGGGAATCTCAGCTCTTGCTGGAGACATTTCAGCCCACCAGGACAGCCACCAGCTGTGGAAATCCTCTTCTTGTTTTTCATCTACAAACCCACTCACACCAGGCATTTGTGTGGGCAGGTTTACTGATGCTTGGAGACACAAGGGATCTGCCTTGCAATTACTGGAACCTCTTAAAAGCCTTCTCTGAGGATGTCTCTGTCATCTCGGCCCTGGTGCTCCCTGTTCATCCTTCTCTTGCCTTGCCAATCCCCCTGCAGTCAGGCAAAGAGCCCAGCCTCCATGGGCCCACCTCCATCCAAGGAGGCTCCGATCAATTCTCCTAAACAAGGAGGATTCACCTCTAAGCAGAATTTGATGCCAGTTCTGAAAATGATGCACTCTCATCCTGCTGTACTGGCTCAGGGTCACCTTCCCAGCGCAGTTCCAGGTGCCCCTAGTATTCCAAGGACCCAGAGCTGAGCGCAGCACAGATCCAAGCCTCGTAGAGAGGGGGGAGGCGGCCCTAAGGCCAGAGCCAAGCAGGAGGGGAGATGCTGAGGTGAGGACATAGCCAGGCCCTGCGAAAGAGAGGAGGGCAGATCCTGTCACCTGGAGGAGCCAGAAAGAAGGTGAAGAGAAAGCCAGATGGGAAGGGGATTCAGGAGAGGACAAGGCAGCTGGGACATGGTCAGCCACCCCTTCCTCTCTGTGAGAGAGGTTCCTCTCTGTGAGATCAGGCTGCACCGTGATCATCTGCTTTGGTGTCCCCTCCAACAGCAGACAGAGAGCTCCCAGCAGGCAAAGGCCAAGTTCAATCTGCAGCAACATAGAGGCATCCATGGGTGCCTGAAAGCCATGGCTCCCTAACATTGTAGCATACATAAGAGATGCCCAGGCTGGATTTCAAGCATTATTACAAGGTGTGACCAAAATCATGGTGAGTGCTGCTGCCAACTGCCATGCAACAGAAAGGCAGCTCATAAAAATGACGGTGCGTCCTCCTCCACCTTATTCACTGGATCTGGCACTGTGTGACTTCTGGCTCTTCCTCAAGTCACAGTGACCATGAGAGGTAAATGTTTTGAATGGAATTAGGACATCAAGGTAGCCAGAACAGCTCAACTAAAGACACTCTGGAAAGAGGACTTCCAGAAAGGGACAAGGACGATAGGATAAGTGTGTTTGAAGCAAGGAAGTGTTCTGAGAGTAATTAATGCCAATGGGTCTTTTACTCTAACACATTTTTTAAATTCAAAATTTTACTGTATTTTTCAATCACACTTCATACACAGAGTATTTGGGACTCCCCAAAACTCCCATGGCAAGTGTTATGCTCTGATAAGGACCCGGATCTCACCTCACTCAGGAAGAAGTCTCACCCCAGAGTTCAGGTCAAAGGCAGAGACGCTGCCCTCCCCCAGTGGCCCCCGGACAGAGGCAGGTCCCCAGGCACTGTAGGCTGTGTGGGATTATCGTGAGTTAATTTTCTGTCCCCTCAATCTCTGGGTTCCTGGAACTTGCCGAGCAGTGAGAGTGGGCAACATGCATGTGACAATCAATCACTCGCTGCTTTGCCTTGTTATCTAATGACTCTGTCAGGCTTGTGAGACTCCTCACTTGTACCAGGTTCTGTGTCACAAAAGCTCTGTGCCTTCTCTGGGGCCTCCCCTTCCGCAGTCCTGGTCCCTTAGTAGGTGCCCAGCAAACCTTCAAACGGAGCAGCAATCACTGATTCCCGCTCAAATGGACTATCCCTTACCATCCTTGAGAGATTTGGTATAATACTCAGGTCCGGCCTCACTTCCAGTGATGCTGATTTAATTGGTTGAGCAGGGTCCTGGCATCAGGATTTTAACAAACTTCCCAGATGGCTCACATACAGAGGTGAGAATGCTGCTGTAGTGTCTCCCACAATGTCCTATGTGCACCCGGAAGGCTGCTCTTAGTGCTCAGCTGCCGCTACTGCAGATCTCGCCCACTTCCACGGCTTAACACCCCACTGCATCAGGTGACTCCTAAGCTACAATGTCCAGCCTAGGAAGATTTTAGGCTCCAAATTATAATCAAGGGGGCAGCTCCCCTACAGGCCCACAGGGACAGATACGTGGCATGGTGCTCTGCATCCCCCAAGCAGACATCTTCACTTGTACGTAGGACCTCAGTGAACAGCCTCCACCATGCTGAACAGCTGTTTTTGTCACATGTTTTAGACTATCGGTGATGGAAAATCAACTGGAACCAGTCCAAGCAAGGGGAGGGAGGGAGGGGTCTTCTATAACTTTGGGGTACAGATGGGTACAGGGGCATTTGCTCCAAGGCTCCTAACATCACCAAGAACCTCATCTCTTCATGGTAAATATCACAGGGAAGGTCTGTAAGTGGCCTGATCAGGTGTCAACCTGACACCAATTCACTGAAACCAGATGTGGGGTTGTGTAGCACAGCTGTTCTACTCCCAGCACACAGCAACTTCCGGTTAAGATGGTGGAATAAAGCCAGATTCAACCATCTCTCTTCCTCCAGAGACTAGCCATTTGCAGTATTGGAAGAATAACAATAAAGAGAGAGGACATTGTTGCTGTTGTTACCTGGTATATTTGTTGAGGCCCTGGTAAGAAAGAAACAGATACAGGATTTAAAAGGATGATTAAAGAAACGCTGGCCTAGATGTTGTGATACATGCCTGTAACCCCACCACTGAGAAGGCTGAGGCAAAAGGACCTCGCGTTTGGGCCCAGCCTGAGCAACTTAGTAAGACCTTGTGTCAGAAAATAAAGACACACACACACAGAGAGAGAGAGAGAGAGAGAGAGAGAAAAGGGAAGTTATAAGGTGAGGGCTAAGAGGATCAGTAAAAGGCGGTAATGCACACAAATGTTAGCTGTTACACCCCAGCTTCCCAGACACCTAGGCTGCCCAGCCAAGAATGGCCTCAGTTGGATGGATTCAGTCCCTGCCAGACTTGGAAAAGGAGGTGTTGGGGGAATTGGTACCCTGCCATGGGCTCAGTATGCTTCGTCCCTTCCAAAACTCATGCTGAAATACAATTACCACTGTGGTGGTGTTGGGAGATGGGGCCTTCAAGAGAGCGCTGGATGTCCATGGATGAGTTGGGTTGATGCCTTTCTGGCTGAACTGGGTTAGTTCTCTCAGGAATGGGTCAGTTATCACAAGAGCAGGGTATTATGAGTTGAGTCTGACTTCATGCTTTCTCTCTTCCTCACAGCCCACTTGCCCTTCCACCTCTCGGCTTGTTAGGATCCAGAACAAGTCCTCACCGCACACAGCCACCTAAGTGTGGACCTCCAGCTTCCAGAACTGTGAACTAAATAAACAGATCTTTGTAAATTACCCAGTCTCAGGTATTCTGTTACAGCAACAGAACAGGACTAAGACACACCCCAGCCTCCCTCACTGCAGGCTGCACATAACTCAAGACTACACATAACTGGAGGCCAGAGAGAACCGAGGGCATGCAATCCACAGAGCTCCACCTTCCAGGCTGGCGGAGAAGCACAGAGACGATGACCAGAGTGGCACCCATGAAACATCCTGCACATGGGGCAGCCACCAAAATAACATGTCCTCTCCACCATTCCAGGGGCAGCCACCTTAGAGTCATCCTGTGTGCCCCATTTGTTCTTTATCTACATTCCATCACCAAGTCTTACTGATTTCCCTTCCTGTACATTTCTGGAGTCTGCTTCTTCCTGTCTTCTCCACTTCTCCTTGCTTGGAGCCTTTATCATCTCTCTCTTGCACAATCAAACTCATTTCCCAACTGGCTTCTCTGTGTGTAATCAAATCCACCTCCACAGACCCAGTGCACTTGACCCTGGCCCTTCCCCACTGAACCCTCCAGATCCCCAGCGCTGCAGGATGATAGGTGGCCCTGCTCTGCATGTTCTGGGGCTGTAGACCTGTGGCAGCTGCATGGCAGCAGGACCAGGGAGGTTGGTGACCAGCTGGCTCAGGAATTTAGGTCTTTTCTCTTAGGCAATGGGATACCAAAGGAACTTTGAAAACAAGATTTTGTTGTTGTTAACGTTTCATTTTGAATTTCAGACTTTTCAAAATGTTGCAAAAAGAGTAAAAAATAGTCCCAAATAGGACACAGGAGATCTTTTATGTAGATTCTTTCAGGCCTGGATTTATCTCAGTGGTTCCACCGCCTGCCTCGCAAGCGCAAGGTGCAGAGTTCGATCCCTGGTACAAAAAAAAAAAGACAATAGATTCTTCCAAATGTTAGCATCAAGGGCCAGGGATTTAGCTCAGTGGTTCCACTGCCTGCCTCGCAAGCACAAGGACCTGAGTTCGATCCCTGGTACCAAAATAAAAAAATAAAAAAGCCAAATGTTAGCATCTTACATAATGCAATTAATCAAAATCAGAAAATATTATTTCTTTATCTAAAAATTTTATTTGAATTTATACAGTTGTCCTGCTGTGCCCCTTTTCTGACCTGGGATGCAATATAAAATCACTTCGTTTTTAGTTGTTAAATTTTAGTTCAGTCAGGTATAGTGGCACACAACTGTAAAGCCAGCACTCTGGAAGCCTGAGGCAGAAGGATCACAAGTTCAAGCCTCCCCTGGGCAACTTAGCAGTTTAGTAATCCTGTCTGAAAATAAAAAATAAAGGATTAGGGATGTAGCTCAGTGTGCAGGCTCTGGGTTCAATTCCCAGTACTGAAGAAGAAGAAAGAGAAAGAGGAGGAAGAGGGGGGAGGGGAGGGGAGAATGAAGGAAGAAGGAAAAGAAAAAGAAGGGAAAAAAGAGCCCGTAGTTCTCTTTAATCTGGAGCTGGCTTTTGGTCTTTATTACTAACACCTCTTTATGTATGTATATATGTATGTATGTACTATACAAAGGTGTGTATGTATGTATGCATTTATACAATATGGGGGGCTAAACCCAGGGCCTCACACATGCTACCTCCCCAGCTTTTTTTATTTTTTATTTTATTGATTTATTTTTTATACTGGAGATTGAACCCAGGACCTTTGCACTGAACTACATCTCTAGCCCTTTCTATTTTTTATTTTGAGTCAGGGTCTTGCTAATCACTAAGTTGCCCAGGCTCGGCTTGAACTTGCCATCCTCCTGCCTCAGCCTCCCAGAGTGCTGGGATTACAGGTGTGTGCCACCACACCCAGTTGATCTTGACACTTTGAGCAAGACTGGTCAGTTGTTTTTTAGAATGCACCTCCGTGTGGCCTTGCATAATGTGTCCTCCCAATTCAGATTGCACATTTTGGGCAAGAATACCACAAAAGTAAGAATGTATCTTTCTCAGTTCATCATATCAAGAGGCATATGATATAAGTTTGTCTCAACATTGGTGATATTAATTGTAGCTATTGGATTAGGATGTTGTCTACCAACTTTCTCCAGCATAAAGCGACCATTTTCCTCTGAAGTATCCTATGAGGGAAATACTTTCGGACTATGTAAATGACCTGTTTCTTATATATTTTTATCTACTTCTTTTAACATTCATTAATGCCTCTTGTCTCAAGCAATGACTATTGTGATATTTGCAGAACAGTGATCCTCAAATTCATTCCTTCTATACTCCATACAGTAGTTGGAACTCCACTATAAGAAGAGGAAAAACAGGGAATCCACCCAATCAGAAGATGATATCCAGGGACCAAAACAGTCCCTTGACATATTCTAAATCACATCCCTCATTAAGGACTAGTATTGACAATATATAAAGAACACTTACAACTCAATAATAAGACAAACATGCCACTAAAAAAGTGGGCAAAGGATCTGAAGAGATCTTTCTTTCCTTCTTTCTTTTTTTGGTACTGGGGCTGAGTAGATATTTCTCAAGAGAGCTCAGGGTGGTAGAGGGGTAGAGAGCATGCTGAGCATGTTCAAGGCTTTGGCTTCAATAATTAACAATGCCCCCCAATTTTTTTTTTACAAATGAGCATGAAGCACATGAAAAGATTCTCAGCATTATTAGTCACTGAGGAAATGAAAACCAAAGCCACAGTGTGATGTCACTTTGTACCCCTGGGATGGCAATAATAAAAAAGAGAAAATAAGTCCTAGGGAGAATATAAAAAAAAGGGAACCTCACACATTGCTAGTAGGTATGTGAAATGGTGCAGCCCTTGTGAAAAATAGCTTGGCCTTTTCTTAAAAGGTTAGTCATAGAATACCACATGTCCCAGCAACTTCACTTCTAGGTATGTATGAAAACATAAGTCCACAAAAAGACTTGTATGCAGATGGATGTGGTGCTGCATTCCTGTAATCTCAGCTACATGGAAGGCTGAGGCAGGAGGATTGCAAGTTTGAGATCAGCCTCGGCAATTCAGTGAGGTTCTGTCTCAAAATAAAAGTTCTTTTAAAAGACCTGGGGATGTACCTCTGTGGTAGAGCACTTACCTAGTATGCATGAGGTTCCTGGCTTAATCTCCAGTGCTGAAAAAAACTGTACACAGATGTTCAAAGCAACATTATTAATAGCCAAACAGCAACCAGGCATGGTAGCACATTCTGTAATCCCAGAATTTGGGAGGCTGAAGCAGGAGGATCACTGAGAATCGAAGACTAGCTTGGGCTACATAGTGAGTTCAAGGCCAGCCTGGACTACATAGTGAATCCCTATCTCAAAAAACCTAAAAAGTAAAATAAAATAAATTTTAAAAAAAATAGCCAAACAGCAGAAGCAACCCAATGTCTACCAGGTGAAAAAGGGATTAATAAGATGTAGTGGATCCATACAGTAGAATAATATTCAGCAATAAAAAGAGATAAAGCACTGTCACATGCTACAGTGTGGATGAACCTTGAAAACCTTGTGCTCAGTGAAGGAAGCCAGACACAAAGGATCAGTTATTGCAGGGCTCTCCAACCCCCAGCAGGCCACAGCCCAGGCCAAACAGCAGGAGGCAAGCAGCAGGTGAGAGGGAGAAGCTTGACCTATATTTACAGCCAGCTCCATTGCCCACATCACCAGCTGAGCCCCGCCTCCTGTCAGATCAGCAGCAGCCTTCAGTTCTCATAAGGGTGTGGACCATATGGTGAACTACGCAGGCGCAGGATCTAGGTTGTGTGTTACTTTAAATCATCCCCAAACTGCCACCCCCCCCCATCCACGGAAAAACTGGCTTCCACAAAACTGGTCCCTAGTTCCATAAAGGCTGGAGACTCCTGACTTGTTGTATGGTTCCACTTATATGAAATGTCCAGAACAGGCAAATGACGGAAAATAGGGTAATGATTGCCAGAGGTCGGGGTGAGAGACAATCCAGGGAGACTTTAAAAAGGTGACTTACATGATATGCAAATTATATCTCAATAAAGCTGTTATTGAAACCCAGAAAAACAGGGCTGAGTGTGTCGCTCAGTGGTAGAGCCCTTCCCTAGCACGCATGAGGCCATCGGTTTGATTCCCCAGCTCTGCAAAGGACAAAAACAAAACCAGCAACAACTCTTCCTAAGCTCTGTGGTAGCCCCAGCAGCTGCCTGGGCTCCTGCCTGCAGCTACCCTTTGGATTCAGCTGGCACCAAGCAGAACAGCATACTCCAGGATGGGCAAACACAGCACCCACTTCCCAGTCTCCTGCTCTAGGCCAGGAAGATGCATCGCCACCTTTGATCAGCTATCTCTTTACTCCCCAGTGAAATACCCAGAGCCAGACTGTGGTTTTGAGACTTGAAGTCCAAAGCCATGAGTCAACATACTCTACTTATCAAGACCAAAGGCTGCGGTCACTGTGTGTGTGGAAGGAACAGCTCACTGTTCGTGGCGCCTTCATGCCAGAGGGCTGGGTCGCACCCTGTGCCCACTGGGGCCAAGCTCCCAGATCCTGCTGGACTCACCACTCGCCACCCAGGGCCGTGCATTTCCCACAACCCTTGAGGCTCTGTGGCTTGGAGCCTGGGAGTCTGGGCCTCCCCAGGGGCTGCCCAGGCCAGCCCAGCCCATGCTGGGGCCTCTGGCTTCTGCTTGTTTGCTTGAGTTTATGTTGTCAAGCACAACTCCAAGCCAGGAGTGATGGTGCATGCCTGTAAGCCCAGCACTCTGGGAGGCTGAGGCAGGAGGACTGCAAGTTCAAGGCCAATCTGGGCCACTTAACCAAGACTCTAACTCAAAATTTAAAAAAGAAAATTTTTTAAAGGCTAGATATGAAGCTCACAGCAAAGGCCCTGATCCAATTCCTAAGCAAAATAAAACAAACAAAAAGACACATACACACACACCTCTAGTCAGGGCTCCTTACAGTCCTTCAGTGCCTTCCAGGATAAAGATGACCTTGAACTTGGCTTGATGCGGTCCCTGGGAGCCCTGCCTGCAACGAGACTCTCAGCACCTCATGGCCACGATGGTGCCCTTCCTGTGGACCCATTGGTCTCATTTCAGCTCTTAGGACACACCCCCACCCCTTGCCTCTCACCTCCGGACCTTCTCACCCTGTTTTCCTGGCACCTCCTTAATTAGCTCACTCATCCCTGCTTGAGAAATGGTCGCCCCTGAAGCCCCTGGGCTATCGTGTCTCCCAGGCTCTGGTCAGAGCACCCATGATGCCTCAGTGGCTGCTTCCTGCCTCTTCCTCTTTCTCAGAGCCCTGCTGCCCCATGGGGCAGGGTCCATTATCCTCCTGCTGACACCCACACAGCGGGCACAGAGCCTGGCACAGGACACATAGGGAGCCCGTGGCAGACAGAATGGCAGAGCATCATCCTGGAGCCTCACTTGAGCCACTCCTGTCTTCAGCTTCTTGAGCAATGCCATTTTCCAAGCATCATTCAGATCACATCCATCCCCCCCCCCATCACCCGCCTAGAGCTTCATGCTGTGATTGTAAT
Source organism: Heterocephalus glaber (assembly GCF_000247695.1). The sequence goes on along the minus strand of NW_004624740.1, from coordinate 15,717,376 downwards.
GAAACCCAAATCCTTGCTGTAGTCAACAGGACCTCAGGCTGGTCCCTGCCTCTCTCCGGGACAGCACAATGGGAAGCCCTTGGAGAGTTCTAATCAGAACGTCAGGTTCCCTGCTGGGCTGACACTTTGACTCCTTGGTTCCCCTTAACCTCTGCAAGTTCGTTTTCATCTGCCCCAGTGCAGGGCCATGTGGATCAGAAACTGATTCAAAAGAAAAAGAAAAGAAACTGATCACATGATCAAGATCAACTTCCAGTAGCTCACAAGCCTCTCCTCTCCAGAACATAGCAAGAGGCAGAGGGCAGTGCCAGCTGCCCCAGCAAGGGGGATGTCTCATCCCTGACATCATTTAGAACTGCCAGCCCCATAGATCTGTAATCCCAGTGCTCTGGGAGGCTGAGGCAGGAGGATTGTAAATTCAAGGAGGACTGTAAATTCCAGCCTAGGCAACTTCGTGATTTCTTGAAACTCTGCCTCAAAGTAAAAATAAAAAAGAATTGGAGATGCAGCCCAAAAAGAAGGCCCTAGGTTCAATCCCTAGTACAAAAAGAAAAGAAAAAACAGCAATAAGACAAGGTAAGAATAAAAGCAGGCAGATTTTGAGTAGTTTTATTCTCATTCAACTGGCCAGTGACAATGCACCCTAACTTCCTGTACCCCGAAAGGACCACTCATACCTGACCAGCCCCTGGCCATGTCACTTCCTGGGCAGGACACCCTCCATTCATCTACCAGTCAGGGCCTGGCCAAGGGAGGACACGGCCTCATGATCACCCCGTAGGGTCATCCATCTAGGACAAAGCAGGCACAGCATAGCATGACTTTCATGCCACCCCCTCCCTCGTGGCTAGTGAGGACAGTCATTTCCTGCTTGGTCACAGCACAAGAAGTCAAGCGGTCCCCACATGCCAGGCTCTCTGACCTGGGGCTTGTGAAGGCCTCTGGCACCCACATCCCCACTGTCAGCAGACATTCCCAAAGTCAGCAGACTTCAGGAAACTTTCCTTGGCGCCTCTGAGAGGCTGGGCTGGGCTGCTAGACATGGAAGACACTGCTTATGGAGGGCAAGGGCAAAACAGGAGGAACCTCTGCACATTCTCACTGTCCCCAGCCCACACCTATCCCCCTTCTCAGGGAAGGCATGGTCTCTGCATTTTCTTGGATGAGTAAACATGAGTGAAGCCCCAGCCAGGGTTGCTAGGGGTCAGACCCCCCAGAGGTCTCTATGGCTGGCCTTCCTGAGAACACCATGTCCCTACGCCCCCCCCCCCCAGGAGGAGAGAGGACTATGTGACAGCAGATAGAAGAGACAGGACCGGGGCCTGGTGTCAGGAAGCATCAGACAGGGTCTGCCTAACGACCGGTCAGGCAGTGGAAATCCTTAGGAACTGTCAGATTTCAACAGAAACACAGGGAAAGGAAAGGAAGGCCAATTGGGCAAAGAAACCTTGGCCCAGAAAACAGCCTTCGGGGCCAGTTTCCACAGGAGGATTAAAGACAGATTCGGCCACTCACATCCAGTCCCTGTTTGGGCCCCGCCACTGTCCCAGGGATCAGGACCCACACTGTGCTTTACTCTGTCCTCACAACAGCCTTGGGGGAGGGCTAATCATGCCCATTTCCCAGGTGCAGCTGGCTCAGGATGGCCATGATGATTTAAGAAGCCCCATTCCAGCTGTGTGTGGTGGTGCATGACTGTAATCCTATCACACTGGGAGGCCGAGGCAGGAGGATCACAAGTTTGGGCCCAGCCTGGGGACCTTAGTGAGACCCTGACTCACTAAAAAAGGTTGGGGATATAGTTCAGTATAAAACCCTGGGTTCAAACCCCAGTACTGCAACAAGAAGAATGAGGTGGGGGTGGGGGAGAACCTACTCTCTGCCTTCCCATCCAGGGCTGTTTTCAGGAAAACAGGAAGTTGGCCACAGCAGTGCACTCCTGTAATCCCAGCACTCGAGAGGCTGAGGCAGGAGGATTGCGGTGAGTTTCAGGCCAGCCTGGGCTACATAGTGAGTTCAAGACCAGCCTGAACTACATACAGTAGTGAGACCCTGCCTCAAAAAAAAAGGAGGAACAAGAAGTCTGATCTCTCCAGCCAGACTTCCCTCCAAGCCCTGAGTGTCCTCCCTTTGCCCAACTGTTCCAGCCCTGTCCCTGGCTATAGCTGGAAACTACCCCACCACCACTCCCCATCCCTGAAACAATCTGTGAGAAAAGAGATGCCCAGAACTTCAGGCCCAACATGAAGGAGGTGTTAGAAAAAATAGTCAAGTGTGAAATGAATTCCTGAACCTCTCGAGTACGCTGGAACCTTCGTTTCACCACCTGACAATCCCACAGCTAATAAATCAAAAGCAGCCAGGGTTTGGAATGACCAGAACAGAGCTGCAGCCAGCTCTGTATGAAGATGTTAAGGGGCTGGCCAGGAAGTGCACCGGCCGCCTGGCCCTCCCCTGCAGCTCCGCCCTCTGAGCTCCCCGAGTCCTCCCAGGATGCTCATCCTCCCTCTGCACCAAGCCTCTTTCTGAGGCTCGCTCCACCTGGCCCAGCACACCCCACCCTTGTCACCAGAAACCCTCTAGGTCCACCATGCAGGGAGTTTGGCCCATGGAGCAGAAGACACAGGTCCAGAAATTGACTTTGCCCTCACAACCTCTCTGAGTCACAGCAGCATCCTAAGCCCAGATCTTGAGAGCACGTTTACAACCTGACTTCTTGGGCAGGGGTAATGAGGGTATAAATTTGACCTCTCTGGACTGTCCCACCTTGAATCCAAGCTGTGTAAATGCAAGGTTTAGGTTAGCCTCATTTTTATTCCCTAGTAGTGGGAATTGTACCCAGGGCCTTTGCACTGAGCTACATCCTCAGCCTTTTTTTTTATTTTGAGACAGAGTCTTGGTAAATTGCTAGATTGCCTAGGCTGGGCTTGAACTTGATATCTTCCTCCCTCTGCCTCCAGAGTGCTGGAATTACAGGTGTGCACCACTATACCCAGCTTCTAGCTTCACTTTTGGATCCTGAAAGGCTGGCTGAGGCCCAAGCTGTACAAGAAGAGGAAAACAGGGGAGAGAGGAAAGAAAGAGAAGAAAGAAGGAAAGTACATAGTTTGGGGCTGGGATTTTACTCAAATGGGGCTTTGGTAACTATGGAAACCATTCATGCAGCAAATATTTATTGAGCATCTAGCATATGCTCAGCACTGTTACAGCTCAGAAGGGATAGGAGGGACAAAGCAAAGTCCTGTTCTCAAGGTCTTTGGGTTTTTATACAACCTCCTGGGGAGGCAAGTGTTAGGATTTTAGAAGCAAGTGACAGAAATGACAGCTGGAATAGCTTCAACAGAAATGGGGAACACATTGACCCAAGGGGCTCAATGTTAATCAGGCAGGGAGCTGCTGGCCTTCTAGTCTCCAGGAGCCAGGGTCCTGCCTGCCTCAGGGCTCTGCTTTTCCCTGTGGGTCAGCTGCCTTTGATCTTGGAGCAGACCCCTCTGTCCATGAGGCAGAGGATATGGGTACTGGAAGCTTGAAACTTACCTCCTGAACAGAAAAGGAGCTTTGCCTGCTCCAGATTAGAAAGTCCCAGGGAAGCATTGTGATAGGACAGGCAGTGTCATGTGGCCACACTCCCTTGGACCAATCACAAAGGCCAGAACTGGCTCCATTAAGGCAGCAAGGAATTGGTGTAGGGCAGAGTAAGTGATGTGCTCTGTGCGTGGGTATTATTTAGTTTGTTCCTCAAATCATCTCTGGAAAAAAGGGCAAGAAGAGAGTGTGAGTACTGGGGTCCTATTTTCTGAGACTGAGGCGTCAAGTGTTTTCTCCAATTGTTGTAGCTGTTAAGTGGATCTCGCACCTGCTCCAACCCAGCCCTCCAGTGGCCAGGCCACCGCTGCCCCCATACCAAAAGAAACTCAGTGGAGGGCCGGGGATTTAGCTCAGTGGTTCTGCCGCCTGCCTCAAAAGCACAAGGTCCCAAGTTCGATCCCTGGTACCAAAAAAAAAAAAAAAAGAAAAAAGAAACTCAGTGGGGACTTAATTCCTGCTAGGATTAAAGGGAGAAAAAAGGGAAAATGGATTTCAAATATGTTTTGAGCGATTTCAACAAGAAATGGCATTTTTGGGCACCTATCTTAGCACAAATTCATGCAGAGGGAGCAGGAAGGCTGCTCAGATGAGAATCTCCAAACCCTGCACAATAGAATAGGAAAGGATTTTAACAATAATGTCATCCACCCAGGCAGGAATTCATGCAAAACTGGAAATAGGTTAATAACAGCCACTATGTATTGACTGCAGGAATTTCTCTATTAAGGGAGCATTTATACCTACCCCTGAAGATTCCCATGAGCACAGGTGCTTCCCCATCCACTTCCCCTCCCCAGGGAGGAGGACAGACCCATCTGATTGGTGGATTTGGTATAAGGAAGTGATTAAGCCTCTTTTGGTCCCTTCTGAGCATGCTCTGTTCACATCAGCTGCCCATAACAAGGAAGCCTTCCTGTCTCGGCAGACCCAGCACCTGCACATCTCTTTGACAGTTGAGTTCTGGACTTGGTGAGGGGAGGGGGAGAGGAAGAGGGTTTATTTATTGATCTTCCAGAGTCCTCAGCAACACGGATTATTAGACTTATCCAACAATACTGTGATTGGAGCATTCTTGTTCTCACTTTAAAGACAAGGACATGGAGGTCACATGACCTGAGACCACTCAGCTGGCCCGGGATTGAACCAGGACTCAGAACCAGAGCCTGAGCCCTAGATCTTTCTAGAACTCAGGCTTGGGACTCCCAAACCACTGTACCTGGGTGATCATCTCCCTTCTTGAGACAGCCTCAAAAAAGCTTATCAAAAGCCACCACTGCCTTCTAGAAGCTTGCAGTGGGAAGCAGATACAGGGGCAGAATTCATCATCAGAAAAGACTGAATGAGGACCAGGGATTTAGCTCAGTGGCGCCCCCACCTGCCTTGAAAGCGCAAGGCCCCAAGTTTGACCTCTGGTACCAAAAAGAAAAGACTGAATGAGATGTGGTGTCCAATCTTGCACAAAAACAGACTCCTAGCCAGGCATACAGCCACATACCTATAATTCCAACACTCTGAGAGGCTGAGGCTGGAGAATCACAAATTCATCCAGCCTGGGAAATTTAGAGATTTATCAAGACTCTGTCTCAAAATAAAAAATAAAAAAGGCTGGAGATGTAGCTCAGTGCAAAGGTCCTGGGTTCACTCCTCAGTATGGGGTCAGAGGAGCTCCTTGAAAAATAACACTACATACCTGGCAAGGTTTGTATAGGTTAGTGTATGAGGTTCAATGTGAAAATACATACGGAATGATTAGGCCCGTGCAGGGCACATAGTCAGTGCTCAGTACATTCTGCTACTACAGTTATTGTCTGTGGTAAATCACCACAGACAATATTGGCCTTGGGTAAATCACATGACCTCTCTGAACCTTGGCTCCTTCATTTGCACCACTGGTGAAATGACAGCACCCAGTGAGGTGAGGGGTAGGAGAGTAATATGGGACAAGCTCTTTGCAATAAGCTCCAGGCATGGAGGAGGAGTTGGGATTCCTCCCTCCACCCCACAGGAGCCCTAATGAATGCTCCCGGATCTTGATCCCAAACCAGTGCTGGTCTACCTCTTAGGGGCCAGGACCCCCAGCCTGGTGGAAGAGGAGAGGGGGCGTGGGGCAGAGCGTTGTAACTCTGGGTTATGGGCTCAAGGTCACTCCCCTTCTCAGACTGGGGAGTCTAGCAGGCCAAGGACGGGGCCCTGGTTCACCTGAGTTTTCTCAAATCAGTGCATGACCTGGCAAGAGAAGGAGCTGCATGAATGGCCATGGGGTGAGATGAGCGTGCAAGGAAGCATGTTAGTAAACCAGCTAGATCCACATGTACATGCTGAGGGTCTAGATGCACCAGGCATCAGGAAGCAGCCACTGACCTTGCCCTCTGGGGCAGCCCTTGCAGCCTGCTGGGTTGGGACAGTAAGCAATACGAACAGGTGTATCATGCAAAGCCTTAGAGACCTGTCAAGGAGCTTGGAATGTAAGTCCAATGGGAAGCCTTTAAAAACTTCAAAGCAGGAAGATCTGGGAATGGTAATGCACACCTGCAGTCCCAGCACTCAGTGCTTGCCTCGAGTTCAAGGCCAGCCTGGGCTACTTAATGAGACCCTGTCCCAAAACAACAACAACAACAACATAATAAAAGTTCTAACCTGGAAGAAATGATCAGATAGACATTTGTTTTGTTTTCAGTTACCCTGCCTGCAGTGTGGAGGGGGAGGGAAGGTGGAGCTGGTACAACAGCCCCTGCAGGTATCAGAGCAATGGCAGCAGTGACTAAGACTGGGGTTGTAGCCACAGAGATGGTTCTAGGAAGTTGGAAGCCAGGAGTGTATTTTCCAGCTGGGATCTACACAGCTTTGGGGCGTGGTGCTTCACACTGAGCTGGGACGTATCCCCAGCCCCTTTTTATTTTTATTTTGAGATAGGGTCTCACTAAATTGCACAAGTAAGACTAGAACTTGCAATCCTCCTGCCTCAGCCTCCCCAAGTAACAGAATTACAGACCTGCACCACCATGCCTGACTGGATCTACACAGTTTGATGTCAGATTGGGTGTGGAAGGTAAGGGAGAGGAAGTGTCAAGAATGATCCCCAGGCTTCTGGCCTGGGTAGAAGTGGGGAGTTTTCCTGAGATGAGAAAGAGTCCGACGTGACTTTGGTACTTGGGGACTCAGGGATGCCCCAGAGTTACACCAGTATAAGAACCAGAGCAGCAGGGTGTCTGGGGCTGACACTCAGAGAGGGTGCCAGTCGGTGGAGGGCATACAAACCGGGACAGAAGGCAGGACAAGCAGGTGAGGGCCTCCGACTCTGCAGCCCTAGGATGGGCCTGTGCAGGACCTGGGAGGGGAGGCCCTGTGGCAGGATGGACCAGGATCCCTCACCCCATCCCACTCCTCCCAGGACCAGGAGAGATCTGGAGCCTTCTGAGGAAATGGGGGGTGGGGGTCCTAGCTCAGTGGGGTGCATTCTGCAATTTCAGGGAAGGGAGAGGCACTGACAGGCAGGAAGTGGACAGAAGTAGCTGGGAAAGACGCCAGGGAGGAGGCAGGGGGCACCAAAGTGTGGCCTGGAGGCCCCTTCCTCGGCCTGTTTGCACAGCTGTCCAGGCTGGGCCAGGCAGAGGACAGAGTGAGTCACCAGCTTCTGGTTCCCTGTCTCCACCTCCAAGGGAGCACAACCAGCCTCAAAGTATGGAACCAGGTGATGAGTCCCAGCCCTGGGAACCCTCCTCCTCTCTCCTCCTCCTCCTCCTCCTCCACTGTCCTCTGTGAACACCCAGGCTCCCCTTATGTCTAGACACCCTCCCCCCACCTCCCCAAGTCTAGATCTGGGTCCCCTCCTTCCTTTAACCTCACTGTCTCCGTCCTTCATCACAGCCTGGACTAGTTACCCAGTTCCACCCCTCTCCCCACCACTGAGCAGCTTGAGTACAGAGCCAGCGTCCCAGGCAACTCTGCCATCCTGCCACCATCTCATCCTGCACACACTAGGTGCTTATTCAGTGCCGGGTGGACTGAGTTAAAAGGTGCTTAATTCATGTTTCTCAAACTATGAGCAAGAACAAGAATCTTGCCAGGTAGGGTGGTGCACACCTGTAATCTCAGCAGTAGGGAGACTGAGGCAGGAGGATCACTGTAAGTTCGAGGCCAGCATGGGCTACAAAGTGAGACCCTCTCAAAAAATAAAAGAAGAAGAAGAAGGAGGAGGAGGAGGAGGAAAAGGAAGAGGAGGAGGAGGAGAAGAATCTTTCTTTTTTCCTCTCTCCTCTCCCTCCTCCTTCTATATCTCTTTCTGTCTGTCCCTCTCTGTCACAGTCTGCCTGTCGGTCTCATCCAGGTCCCTGTGAAATGATACTGAGGTGCAGGAGGCAGGTGCATTCTCAGGGAGACCCGCCCCAGGTCAGGGTGGTGGCGGGTATTTTTCTTCACCAGGTTTCAGATCTATAAAACACACTAAGCAGCCTGGCCCCAGCCCCAAAACCTTGCTTGGAATGATGGCAAGTGCCATCTCCTGTGCACTCACACATGGCAAGGGCCACACCACTCCTCACTTGCCTTATCTTGGGAATCTTTGCAACAGCCCTGTGGCGGGGGCTTGACTCCCCAGTTCATGGTTTGGGAGGTGGATTCTGAAGGTCAAGACTTCACAAGGGCACTCACTACGCCATGGCCCTGTTTGACCTCAGCATCTCTGTTCCTGGCCTCTTTGTCCCCTCTGGAGGCCCCCTCAAAGTGGCCACTTAGAGAGATGGGAACCAGAAGCTCCCAGTGGAATCTCTTGCAGAGCCAGGACTTGGTACCTCGGCCCTGGCCAAAGCCCCAAAGCACACAGAGAGCTCCCCTCTGTGACATCAGCTGACCTTGGGGAGCTAAAGGCACAATCTGTCTTGCCTGGGAAAGAAAGATGTAACCCTCACAGCGATGCAAGCAACCGTTTACCCGCTGTGCTTCCTGTTCAGGTTTTCTTCCTTCCCCCCAGGGGCATCTCTTATCTTACTGTTCTTAGGGGCCTTTTGTGCTGGGCTGTTTACCATTTGGTGACGGTTGGTGCCAGAACTAGCCTCTTAGAAAAATGGAGAAAAGCAAGACTAGGTGGGCCCTCTGCCAACAGAGTCCAGACTGGATGGGACATGCAGGCCATGAGCAGTCAGTGACCAGAGCCACATCCAACCGTCCCACCAATGTTGGCTCCCTGGTCCAGGCTGCTACTCCCTCCTGCCCGCAGATGCTTGTCCACTGGAAGGAAGGAGACCTGTCTCCGGCCTGGGGGAGGGGGGTCCCTAATTAACAGTTGCCTGTAGGCCAGACAGCTTCTCTGCTCATCTCCCAGGTTCAAGGCCAGCCCAGATTTATCCAAGTCTGATATTCTGTCCGAATTCCCCCAATGGGTGCAATGTCTGAGCCATATTAGTAACAGGTGCAGGGAATGAACAGAGGGTCCCGGCCGACTTGGGTCCCACAGGAAACATCTTCCCACTGCAACTTCAAGGGAGACAGAACCAAGGGCTGGGCTGACTAGAGAAGGAAAGAGCCCTCCCTCTGTTACCCAGAAGCAGGACTCCCACAGCCGAGGAGGGCTTGGAGAGCTGGCCTGTGGTTCCCTGGCTTTATTTGGAGCCACGAAAACACTCAGGAGTGGTCCAGATGGAATCTAATGACCCCACTGAAACCTTCTGACCCAGGACTTGGAGAGCTGCAGGGAAGTCAGCACCAAAGAGAGACCATGGAGCCTCTCAGACACTGCTTCCAGTCATGGTTATGAAGAGGGCCAGCAGGTCTGAAAACCAACACCTGTGTGTGGAGAAGACCCAAGAGGCCCCAGTGCAGCCAGTCAGGGCAGTGCTGGCAGGAAGTACCAGAGGAAAGAGGAGGGACAGCTAAAGCTTCAGGGACTGAGCTGGGTGTCTTGGTGTGTGGCTGTGACCCCAGCACTCTGGGAGGCTGAGACAGGAGGATAGAAAGTTTGCGCCTACCCTAGACAACTTAGGGACTTAGTAAGACCCTGTCTCAAAATTTTAAAAATAAAAATTTTTTTAAAAGGGCTGGGGATGTAGCTCAGTGAGAATATACCAGAATCAATCCCCAGTACTGTCTTTTTAAAAAAGTCACGGGGTGGGGGAGGGACCCCCAATGACTAGCCTCCATTGAAGAGATGGGGCCACATGCTGACCACTCTACCAAGGAAACCCCCAGGGAAAGCGGAGGAAGGGTGGGGGTCCCCTTGCATCTGTCTCCAGGGCCCTAAGAAGTGACCTCCAGGGAGGTGCAGTGGGCCTTTCCCAGGAGTCCAACGCCCAGCTGGAGGCCAAGACTAGCCCTGGAATGTAGAGAAGGCTGAGAATGCAAGGACAGGGGCCGGGCCACCCTGGAGACACCAGGAGCGCTTAGATCTCCACCTGTGTGCCCGCCCACCCTAAATCAGGGGCAGGTACAGAATCGCAAGTGACCAGAAGAGACTCTTAGAATCTCCCCCCACTACAACAGTCCTTCAACCCTGGCCACGTCGTTGTCCAAATGGGGAAACCGAGGCTCCAGGAGAGGCCCCCACTCCACCCCCGGGTCTCCTGGCGTCTCGACTCCGCACGCACCAGGCAGGGGGCGCCCTTCCCTGCCGCCTGGGCCTCGCCCCGCGCCAGCCGGGGTCCCCCGGGAAGGCTTGTAAAGCGCCCCTCCTTCCGCTCCCGCAGCCAGCCGCGGGTCCCCAGGTGACCCTTGCACAAATGCGCTGCAGATGCGTCGCCTTCCAGCGCAGCTACTGCGGCGCGGCTCGGCTCGGCGGCTCGGCCCCTCAGCGGCGCCGCCTTCCCGGCGCGATCCAGCCCGCGTTTTCCGTCCCGCCCGCCAACTTTTTCAAGCTGTAGTTATTTGATAATGATTTAAAAAAAAAAAAAAAAATCCTCTCCCAATAATTGTTATGCTCCCCGCCCGGTGCAGCTCAGGTGATGGCCGAAGAGGGCAGACAGACGCCGCCTCCTCTTCTTCCTCCTCCACCCCCAACCCCCCCTGGCATTGATGGGCCCTGGTGTGAGGAGCCGCTGCCTTTTGCTGAGCCCAGGTTGAGCGCCCCTGGGGGATGGGGAGCAGGAAGACCCCCCCCCCACTCCCACCAGCACGCTACACCCCTCCCTTCTCCAGGCCAGGTCACTGCCCCACTGCCCTCAAAGTTCACTTCAGGGTCATGACCATCAAAATTGAGAAGGGATCCCCAGCGTAACACTTGACACTGCAAGCATTTATTAGGCACTTACTGTATTCCCAGCCCCCCCCGCAAGATGGAGAACATTTCTACCCTCAGGGTTCTGAGTCCAGAGGACATAGGGACCACTACCCCTTACCTGGAAAGGCGAAGGTGTGACCCACCAGTGGGGTTATATACAAAGGCTGGGTCTGGTCCCCAGCAAGGCCCAAGCCAGAGTACATCCCTTTCCAGGCCCTGCAAAGTCATGGCCATCCTGCGTTGAGGAAGAGCAGAACCTCTCCTAGATGCACAGGGCTTGGGAACCTGGGCCAGGCAAGTGGGAGTGGACAGGGCCCTAGCCTGGACTGCTGGGGTCTCCAAATCCACCTGAGCAGATGGCCCAGTCCCGGCCCCTGTCACAGGCACTAAACCCTATTTTGAGTCCTTCGGCCCAGGTGCACTCCTGCTTTCCAACCACGTGTCACATCTGTTTCTGATACTCAGCCACAAGTGGTTTGCCAGGCAACCTTTGCTAGGGGGAGGAAAGTCCTTTGTGGGGTCTGGCTGAGTTACCCAGGCTGGCCTCAAACTCAATCTTTCTGCCTCAGCCTCCCAAGGAACTGGGATTACAAGTGTGTATCACTGGGCCCAGCTAAAAAGCTGTTTTAATTTTAGCATATGTATAATTTTAGGGCTTAGGGTTTACTATCCTTTTTCATTTTGGATTCTCTGTGTTTGGGGCACATTACCTGCTCCATGTAGGATCTACACAAGGCCTAAGTCAGGACTCCCTCCTCCAGAAAGCCTTCCTATCTGGGCAGGCTGGGTCAGGTCCTCTCTGCTGGGCTCCCACAGCCCCTGCCCCCCCCTCCCCCACGCCTTACACACACAGCTTGGGGTGGTCAGCTTGCCTGTCCCCCTCCCTTACCATGAGCCCCTGGGGGCAGGAGCTAGGTCTCATTCCTCCCTGTGTCCTCTGAGTTGCAGGTGCCTGAGACAATCCATGCAACTGAGCCTGGGTAACAGTGGCTGCCTGAGAGTGTCACCTCCAGAGCCAGCTTGTGCCCTAGATCTTAAGGGGATAAGGAGTCCTTACAAATGGCCCTTTTACAAGCCTGCCATCTGCCGGGTTGTGGGACCGTCTTGGGGGCCCGGGAAAAGCCCTCCCTTCCCTGGACTCAGCCACTGGTGGGGGCTCCCCACCTCCTGGAGGAGGGATGGACGCAGGCTGGGAGCCCCTGTCTGCAAAGAGCAGGATTTATCCCTGTGTGGGGCCATCCAGGGCTCCGGGGCCCTCGATCATCATTAGTTCCATCAAAGAGGCGGCTGTGATCTGAGGGGAAGGTGCATGGCGTCCAGATTGGAAACAGGCTGGTGGGCCACAGAGCAGGAGCCCAGTGGGGAGAGGGCTCAGGCTGCCCCGTGAGCCGGTGCACTGGAGGAGTCCCACCAACACTCACAGGAAGACGGGAGGAGGAAGGGAGAGAAAACATTCCACTCGGGCTCTGGGGAGGAACACACGGGAGATGGCATGGCGCCAAGTCTGTGAGGCCCAAGACCTCCCCAAGGAGGCTGGGGCAGTGGCCAACCCTGCTCTCTGCACAGGGGGCTGCTGGGAGTCTGGCCCTGCTTCACCCCTTCCTGGGCCCTATCTCACCAGCCACAGCACCCCAGGGAAGAAAGCATTGCCTTGGCTTCGCAGATGGGGAAAATGAGGCTCAGCCAGGAGAACAGCTATGCCCAAGGTCCCCCAGGCCACCTGGCAAAGTTGGGGTTCCAGCCCTATTGCCAGGGTCTCTGGGGCTTCACCAGGCTCTGGAAAGGCAGAGCAAGGGGCTGCTGAGCTGCTAAGATTCTGCATCCTTACACGACCCCTCTACCTTGGCACAGAGAAGGTTGTGTGTTCTGAAACGCCAGGTTCAAAACAGAGACTGAGAAACGAAGCAGAAATTTCTCTTAAATATTGGAAAATGGTGATCCTGGCAGGCAGAAAAGGATTTTAAATGGAATCCTCGACTATAAAAACAAATTTGGGCTGGTGTTGGTGGCACATGCCTGTAATCCCAGTACTCGGGAAGCTGAGGCAAGAGGATTGCCACAAATTAGAGGCAACAGCCTGGGCTACATAGTGAGTTCAAGGCCACCCTGAACTACGTGGTGAGATCCTGTCTCAAACAAATAAAATAAAAAATATAAACAAATTTGGGAACTGGGGTGTAGCCAATGGTAAAGTGCTTGCTTAGCATTTGTGAAGCCCAGGGTTCTATCCTTGCAACAACAATGAAATTCAGTACTAGGAATTGAACCCAGGGCTTTTGCACTGACTCACGTCCCCGGCCCCTTTAAATTTAATATTTGTGTAATTATTTATTTAGATACAGAGTCTCCCTAATTTGCTCAGTTGCCCGGCGTGGCTCCAACCGTGATCCTCCTGCCTCAGCCTCCCAGAGGTGGAATTACAGGCGTATGGCACCCATGTCTCACTAAAAAACACTTAAAAACACCCTTCCACATATTTTCCAGAGCTCCCTCCTGATGATGTCCTCTCCCTGACCCCCATTTGACCCCCACACTCCCCACAAGACCTTCCCTCATTGGACAGAGGGCAGCTGAGGCACAGTCCCTATTGGGGGCCACGTGAGTGGGGTCCCTGTCCCTCCCTGCTGGGAAAACAGAGGCTTGACTTAGTGACTGAGGCTTCCAGTCCCCAGTGGGCTGAGGGGGCCTCTGTGAGGCCCAAAGAGAGCCCAGGAAGGCCCTGATGATGCCTGCAAGGTGCATGGAGGTTCTTTAATGGTTGGGAGAGTCAGGGAAAGACTTTGGGAGCCAAGAAGCAAGGAGGGGACAGAGGTGAGAGACAGGACATCTGCCCGAGGGTGTTGCTGAGACTTTGTTTCTCAAAGTGAAAACGGGAGCCGGGCATCCTGGTGCACACCCATAGTCCCAGCACTCTGGGAGGCTGAGGCAGGAAGATCAAGAGTTTGAGCCCAGCCTGGGCAACTCAGTGACTTATCAGGACCCAGACCCAAAATAAAAAATAAAAAGGGCTGGGGATGTAGCTCAGTGCCATGGGATATCATGTGGCGGTGACACAGTGCTTATGGACTTGTGTCATTGACAGAGGGAACATACTGTCACTTGACATGGGGATTAGGCGAGGTAACTTACTTACAGGAAGGATTTATCACAGCACATTATGAACACAGAAAAACTGGAAGCTGGCTGGTGTGTGACAAAAGCAGAAATGAGAGAAAAATATGTTATATATGGAATGATTCTGAATTTGTAAATAACAACAAATGCATGAAAAAGCAAGGAAATACAACGAAACATCACTGCATTACGGGGTTATCAGAGAAGTGCAGTTTCACTGTTGTGTGTCATCTGATGTTACTGTGAGTGAATATATAGTTTTTAATTAGCAAAAAAACTTTTTTCAGTGCTGAGGATTGAACCTAAGGCCTTCATACTCAGCTTTTTACATTTTTTTTATATTTTTATTTTAAAGCAGGGTCTTGCTAAGTCACTAAGTTGCCCAGGCTGGGCTTGAATTTGTGATCCTCCTTCCTCAGCCTCCCAGAGTGCTAGGGTTACAGGCATACACCACCATGCCCTGCTCCCAATACTTATCATGAAAATTTCCAAACATACAGCTGAGTTGAAATAATGCTGGAATGAATAACTATATACCTCTTCCTAGATTTTATCATTAACATTTTATTACACCTTATCACATATCCATCCATCTATCCAGGCATAAACCCATCTTATGTTGTATAGTGCATTTTAAAGTAAATTGCAGGTTGGATGTGGTGGCACATGCCTATAATCCCAGCACTCAGGAGGCTAAGGCAGGAAGATTGCCACAAACTAGAGGCAACAGCCTGGGCTACATAGCGAGTTCAAGGTCAGCCTGAACTACACAGTGTGAGCCTGTCTCAAAAATAAATAAATAAATATTGAAAGAAAGAAAGATAGATGCAGACAATAGTATACCCTCTCCTAAATATTCAATATGCATGTCAGAAAAAAGTTTTTAATAGTTAAGTAGAGGACAGGGGGTGCCCTTAGCCCCAAGCAAAGCAGCCCCACACCCACCTCCTGGCAGCAGGCTGGTCCTGCAGGGCTGAGCCTGGGCTGGGGGTGTCCTGCCTTCTGGCTCTACTCTCCAGGGTACTAACCCATCCCTGTGCTCAGGGCCCTGTGGCTTCTCCCTACCTGAAGCAGGGAGGCAAGTAAACCTCTGGGGACCCCACTGAGGGAGATTGGGGAGCCTGAGCTTGGGGCTATGGGTTTCAGGGTGACCACTTGGAGTTGACAGAGGTCTCCAAGAGAGGCATGACCCAGGGACCAGTTCTGTGGGCTGAGCGGACTCCACACCTCTTCTCACATGGACTTCATTGAGCCTCAGTTTCTTCAACTCTAAAATGAGAATAAAATAATACAGTCATGCAGCAATTAATCATGGGCACACATTTTGAGAAATGCATTATTAGGCAATTACATGTGTCATCAAGCACATCATGTGCTGCACTGCTAGGTCATCATGGCTATGACATCACTAGGTGACAGGAAATTCCAGCTCTATTACAGTCTCCTGCGAGCATTGTCATACATTGGATCCATAAAGACTAAAATATTGATATGTCATGTGACTGTATTGTCCTGGAGGTCAGAGGACATCTTGATGAGGTGACAGATTGAAAACCACCTTGTGGGCCTCAAGGTACAGCACAAATGTGGGACTTTATTATCAGAAGTCCCAACCTGCATCCTAACTTCCAATACACTTCCTTTCCTGGGGCTTCTGTTTCCCCAGTCTTATGTAGAGAGTTGCCAGTTCAAACACAGAATAACTTTTTAGTATAATTATGCCCCAAATATTGCATGGGACACATACTAAAAAATTTGTTGTTTATCCAAAATTCAAGTTTAAGTACCCTTGTTTTTTGTTTTGTTTTGTTTTGTTTGTGGTATTACAGATTGAATCCAGGTCCTTCACACTGGGCTACATCCCCAGACTATTTCAGATTTTTTTTTCAATTTTGAGATAGTGTCTTGCTAAGTTGATCAGAATAGACTTGAACTTGCAATTGTCCTGCCTCAGCCTGCTGAAGTGCTGGGATCACAGGTGTGGACTGCCACGTGGGTCATCTGTATTTTATTTGCTAAATCTGACAACTGTATCCCTAAGAGGTGAATAGGCTTTACAAATTCCTTCTAGCCTCTGAGAAGCTGGCCTGGGTTCCATATTTTACTATTATACTTACGCTCCCAGGTCCTCAAATCTGGCCACCTGGTCCCTGATGAATTAGGTGGGTGGGGGAAGGATCAAGCTAAAAGAAGAGGATCTAAAATAGGGAGCTACTTTTTTTTTTTTTTTTTTTTTTTGAGACAGGATCACACTATGTAGTTCAGGCCAGTCTTAAACTCACTATGTAGTCCAGGCTGGCCTTGAACTCACAGTGATCCTCCTGCCTCAGCCTCCCAAGTGCTGGGATTATAGGAAATAAGGAGCTTCTGCAAGAGAAGGTGGCAGGTCCCACCCAGACTTTGGTCTCCTTTGGTTTCTGGCTGACCAGTCCTGCATGCGCACAGCCTCCTGGAAAACTTGCCTCTCAGGGTTTACTCCTTCACTCATTACACATTTATTTTTTCATGCAGCAGAATCAGATATGTTTGAGGAGCTGAAGGTGAACATTTATTTCCACACAGGTTTATGACTACCCTCTCTGAGGAGAGGCCTAAGAGAGGGTGACAAAATGTTTATAATGAGCAATCTTCCAAAAGCTCCACTTCCTTTTTAATAATGCATGAACGTTTTCCAAAAATAACAGGTTCTTTCTACTATGTCGTCGCCATGATCACACCTCAGTCCCTTGAAACCAGGGGAGCCACTTTGGGGACCTGGGAGCTCAGGATTGAAGGTCAAGTATGGAACCCCCCAAGAACTGCTCAAGAGTGAGACGGAAGTCGCAAAGCTCACCCACCTCCCCCACAGCACCCAGAAGATCTCCAAGGACCCTGAGCTGCTCCATTTCCCTGGCTTTGATATCAGCGTGGGCCTGGCTGTTCTCACGGTCAGCTGCCAGGTGTGACACAAGGTCAAACAGGAGCCTCCTCACCTGCCACCAGGCTGGGCCAAGTCTGGACCAAGTACAGAGCCGAGAGGTAGCACTGCAGGGTGCTGACCCTGAACCACCAGCCAAGACCAGTGATCACCCCAGAGGTGTGCTCGGGGCGGCTCTGATGAGATACAAGTTCTAGGGCCTTTCTGCCATAAAGTCAGCAAGTTTACCCCATACACATGACCATCACTGAAATCCTGGCTCTCTGTGGTTAAACAGCAATTTTTTTCCCTTTTCTCTTTACTTTTCTTTTTTTCAAAGTGCTAAGGAAAGAACTCAGGGCATGCTAGGCAAGTGCCCTACCACTATATCTCTAGCTCTAAACATTGATTTCTAAATGTGTAGTAGTGCCCCCTTCTCCATGGGTTCAGTTCCTATGGTTTTAGCCATTTGTGGTCAACCATGGCTCAAAAGTACTAAACAGAAAATTCCAGATATAATTCTCTTTTTTCCCCCAGCTACTAGGGATTGAACCCAGAGCCTTTGGACTAAGCTACATCTCCAGCCTTTTTTCTATTTATTTTGAGATAGAGTCTCAAGTTTCTCAGGCTTGGGTTTAACTTGAGATCCTCTAGCTTCAGCCTCCTAGAGCCCAGGGATTACAGGTGTATACCACAACACCCAGTTTAATTTATAAATTTTAAAAAAGGTTTATTGCAGTATATTGCTATAGTTATTCTATTATTGTTGTTAATCCCTTATTGTACTTAATTTATAAATTAAACATCATAAGTACAGTATCTATGTACAGGAAAAAACATATCTAAGGTTCAGTACTTTCTGCACTTATGGGCACTCATTGAATACTTTGGAATCATATTCCCATAAATAAGGGGAAATCACAGTACTTTCTTTTGCTGTAATCATTTGCAAAAATGTGTACATTTAGATTTAATAATGCAGCCACTAAACCTTCACAGGTCGGGTATTGTCAGGTGTTGATCTAACAAGTAGGGGACAATTCACCATCCAAATTTCCATGATCCCCCTCCACACACACACACACACACACACACACACCCTGGCCCATGCAGAAATTTTCTCCTCTGAAGGGAAGGCTTTCGTTGTTGGTGTTTTGTTTTTACTTTGGACCCCCAGGATTAGTTTTTAGTATGTTTCCTTTGCTTTGTGCCAAATGGTTTTGAAATAGTCATCGTTTCTCTGAGATGATGAGCAGTGTGAAAGATTGCTTATACTTTTGAAAGCAGGAAGACACATCTACGTTTTCACTTTGAAGCACATCAGGAAGAAAAAAAAACCCCTTCCTATAACACTTCACGTGTGTAAAGGAATTCTCCATTCATGAGCCACCTGTGTGTCCGACGATCATTTAATTCTCCTTCCAAAGTTTCAATAGTGGCTGGAAGCCGCTCAACATGGCAGAAAAGGCCTGGTGATGTATGGCCCAACAAGTTTCCAGCCGTCTGTCTCCCCGGCGTCCTGCATGTTGCTCCGCCACTCCTGTTACACATGTTTTGGAACATCGCCAGGCTTTTCACAGATGAATGGATAGCGCTGAACAAAGACTTGAACGCAGCTAAGCACATCGCAGATTTTTCATATTTCTACAATGGACTCAACCTCACAAAGTGCAAATGATCCCCCTGGACTGCTCTGCCTCTCTCCCCTGAGTCCCCACAAAATCTCCCTCCCTTTTGTCCAGCCTCTGCTTGCAGATCTGGCTACTGTGGGGTGGATTCCACTTGGATGTGGTGTGGTGATGTTATTACACCATGTGTAAGTTGATCTTAGTTTTTTCCAATACCAGTAAAATCCAAGAGTGTATATAATCAAGGTAGTGACAGATTTTCTTGCTCAAACCAGAGGTTCCTTCACTGCCTGACTCGCCCTGTCCCATGTTATTGAATCAGCAAGCATTGATTTCATCTGCCGTGCTCTACACTGGCTGAGGTTTTATATTTCCGGCGATTTCATTTTGAATTTGCTAACTTCTATAGACATCAACAGATTCATAAGTTAGAATTAGTTCTCCTTCATAACTCTCAGTAACGCCCTCCCAATTGCCTTTATTCACAGATGAAATATACTTGTCATGACTTCTTAACGATAAACACTGTTTTCCAAGAAATAAAATATGTTTAACTCTGAATTTCAGGTATGTTCTCATTTCCTCAAGCTGTTATGAGTGAGCAGATAATAAGTTGTAAGTGACAGTTTCACTAGGAAATCAATATTCTCCCCCAATTGCAGTGATTTCAGATGTGTTTTACCTCTTTTGTGTTTTCAGAATTTTTACAGGCATTTTTTTCCCTCCAAAATAGAAACTTCTTGTGCTATGTGGATGATTCTCATCTGTGAAACCTTGTCTCAAATAATGAGGGGAGCAAGCTTTTTCACCCCTTTTCCTCCCCTTGCAAATCTAACACCAAGAGTCCTCAACATTTTGGGGTAGGCTTTAAACTCTTCGCAGGGTGAGTAAAAATAAATTTTAAGCCAGGTGTGGTGTTGCATACCTGTAACCCTAGCTATTCAGGAGGCTGAGGTAGGAGGATCCCAAGTTTGAGACCTGCCTGGGCAACTTAGTGATACTCTGTTTCAAAATAAAACAATAACAACAACAACAACAAAGAGCTAGGAATATAACTCAGTGGTAGAGTACTTGCCTAGCTGGAGCAAGGCCCTGGGTTTCATCTCCAGTAAATAAGTAAATAAAATTTCAGCTTTCTTATTACAAGTTTCAAACTGTGTGTGATACCCTGACTTGAAAATACAGTATATTATTTTCTGTATTTGTATTAGCACACAGATAGCTCCCTCTGGGAGGCTGAGGCAAGAGGATTGAAAGTTCACACCCAGCTTGGGCAACTTGGTGAGACTTTGTCTCAAAAGTGGAAAATAAAAAAGAGTTGGGGATGTAGCACTCTGCAAAGGCCCTGGGTTCAATTTCCAGTACTTCCATCAATCAGTCAATCAATCCAACAAACATTTTTGGTACTCCTAAGCAAGGGGCCAACACCCTGAGGTCAGACTGCTCTGAACTCAAAATCCTGCCACATTGCCACTGCGGGTAAGAATTTTAGACGTGCTGAGCAGAAATTGTAGAAATATGAGCACAGGCTTTGATTTTCACATCTTTTTCCAATAATCACGCTTAACAAGAAAGAAACCATAACTGACCATGACCAATATATCCAATCACTGGAGGCGAGGAAGACATCTGTCTTTCCAGCAACACCAAGGTGGGCCCTCGTCAGTGGGAGCAGCAGGCTCACAGGCTGAGTGGTCTGGGGATCTGTGGGTGCCATGCATGTGGGATCAGCTCTCATTTCTACCTCACTGCAGCACGAAGAGAAGCAGGAAATGTCTCCTTGGTATGGTGGCGGCAGTGGCTGTTTTTGAGACGAAGTCTGTCTATGTTGCCCAGGCTGGCCTTGAACTCCTGGCTCCAGCGAACTTCCTGCCTCAACCTCCCAGGTGGCTGGGACTGGCACGCTCCACCATGTCCAGCTCACATCCTTTTGTCCTTTTGAATCTTCTTCAGCCCCCTTTTTTTTTTTTGCAGAGCCAAGGATGGAGCCCAGGGCCTTGTACATGGTAGGTAAGGGCTCTGCACTGAGCTGCACCCAAGCCCTTTTTAAAGACAGGGTCTTGCTAAGTTGTTCAGGCTGATCTCATCTTCCTAGGTAGCTACACAGACAGGCACCATTGTGTGGATTTTTTTTTCCCTCAGCACTAGGGATTGAACACAGGGCTTTTGTACTAAGCCACATCTCCAGCCTCTTTTTACGTATTTATTTTTTGAGAGAGAACCTTTTTTGGGGAGGGAGAGTTGAGACAGGGTCTTGCTATATGGTTCAGGCTGGCCTTGAACTCACAATGTAGCCCAGGGCTGGCCTTCAACTTGAGGCACTCCTGCTGCTTCAGCCTCCCATGTGCTAGGATTACACTATGCCCAGCTATGACAAGGTCTTTCTTAAATTGCCCAGGCTAGGTTTAAACTTGCAATCCTCCTGCCTCAGCCTCCCAGAGTGCTGGAATTACAGACATGCACCACCTCCCCCAGCTGAGACCATTCAGGATTCTAAAAGTCTTTCCCCATCTCTCCAAATCCCGTTTATGTCCGTTCCACCTATGTACCTGTCCCATCACCACAGTGTGTGCAGTGTAGCATAGTGGTTAGGAGCCCTGGCTCTGCAGCCAGCTGCTTGGGTCTGGATCCTGGAAACACCAGTCCCAAGTTTTAGGTCACATGAATTTTACCAAGTTGTTTAAATTCACTGTGCTTTCATTTCCACAGCTGAAAGAGTGAGAGCAATTAAAATCTGCTGTGGGCTGTTGTGAGGGCTAAGAGATTTAACACACTCAAAAGCCTGGAACTTAGCCTAGTATACAGTAAGTAGCTAATAAATATTTGCTCTTACTGCTTCTTCTGTCTCCATGCTGTCCCCTCTTGTCACCTTCGAACTCCTATTCATCCTGCAAAACAAAACCCAAGTCCAGCTATGGAGCTACCTCCATCCTGCCGCATATCCCACTGAGCTCCGAGTCCACTTGTTCCTCTGCGTCTTCAACTAAACTATGTCTTCTTTACTCTTCCCCAGGGCACACAAGGCCAGTTTGATGAATGAATAAACAAACTTTCAGACATGGTGCTAATCAGAGAATTTCACCTATTTCTATCTTTGGGAATAAACACAAAACCACATCATAACGAAGAAACCCGGTTTCTCTTTATGTGACCTTTCTTGAAGCCATAAAAGACTATTAACGTTACCAGAAAAGAAGAACATTTGAACCGAATAAAAGGTTAGACTTTTTTCCCCCTATATCAAAGAGATAATAAAATAGAAAACCTTTTTTGTT
Source organism: Heterocephalus glaber (assembly GCF_000247695.1). The sequence goes on along the minus strand of NW_004624740.1, from coordinate 15,695,668 downwards.
TAATTAGTCATTATGATCAGGTATCTATGGAAACAACTGGGTGATCAGGCTCAAAATAGGTAATCATCTCTCCGGTTAACAATGTGGAATCAACAGGGAAGTCACAGCTGCCGGGAACGGGGATCCTCTCCTTCTTGACAAGCACTTCTTGACTGTGGGTGAGTGACTCGTGCCACTGAGGAGAAAACAAAACCCACTGGCTGCCTTGAGGCCCCGAGGGTCAGCAGCCAAGTTCAGCGCAGGGTCGGAGGTGGGCAGGAGGACTCTGAAGCTGGCTGAGCAGAGAAGGTGGGAGAGGAGTGTGGGTGAAGGCCCGGAGAAGGTGGGCTTGGGGAGGGGGCATCGGAACAAAAGGGCACAACTCTGAGGGGACGGTAGAAAGTTCCAGAACTCAACCAGGCATGGCAGTGCTCACCTGTAATCCCAGCACTCCAGGAGGCTGAGGCAGGAGATCCCAAGTTCAAGCCCACCCCGGGCAACTTAGCACCTTAGTGAGAACCTGTCTCAAAATAAAATAAAAAGGGCTGGGATGTCAGGTTTTTTTTCTTTAATATCAGAGCTTGTTAGAAACGCAGGTTCTTAGATCCCAGACCTACTCAAGCCGCCCAAGCATGTCTCTAAGTTTGCCCAGGTGACTACCCAAAACTGCAAGTTTGAGAGGCGCTGACTGAAGGGGCCCAGGATGGTCCCAAAAGTGAAATGTACAGAGCTCAGGAAACTGAAAGCCATGGACAGGGCAAAGAAAGGCACCCAGGGCCGAGATTTTATCCTGGTCATTTTCCCAGTGAACAGCAACCCGGGAGCTGGGTGCAGTGGCACACACCTGTAATCCTAGCACTGTCGGAGGCTGAGACAGGAGGATCACAAGTTTCAGCCAGGCCTGGGTAACTTAGTGACTTAGTGAGACCCTGTCTCAAAATGAAAATACAAAACGGCAGGGGATGTAGCTCAGTGTGAAAGCCCTGGGTTCAATCTTTATTACTGGAAAAAAAAATCCTAGTCACGGCCCTGTGCAATTGCCAGGGCTTTCCCTGATGTGTCTTCAGGCTCGTGTTAGTCTGATTTTAACCCTGCTAGAGTTCTGCAGGATCACAAGGGAAGCATCCACTCAGCGTGTGAGGCCCTCCTCAAACTGCCCAGCCAGGTGGCCTCCTGCTCCACTCCAAAAAGCCCCTAAGGGGGCTGGGAAGGCAGGCTCGGTGGTCTTCATTAGATGCCAGAAGTGCATGGGGGAGCAGGGCCACCCTGGTTTGAGGCAGCCCTGGGACAAGTCCTGGCTTGCCCGAGTGCCTGGTTCAGGCTGGCCGGATTTCCAGGAATCCTGGGGCAGCTCCCTGCATCACCCTCTTGATGGAGGAGTTTGCACACCAGGTAGTCGAGGGGGGCTTTGCACCAGCCACAGTGTCCACTCGGAGGGCCATCTGAGCAGAAGCTGGGACCAGGGAGAGCAACAGGCCAAGTCTGCACAGGCTGCAGCCACCTCTCCAATGCTGACTGGCAGGAATCCACTTCCAGACTCCTGATTCCTGTCCCCAGCCCTACACCATGGGCCATGGGCTCCCTCCAGGTTGCAAACTGGCCACACTTGGAGCTCAGGTTAACTCTTGATGGGAGAGAGAGAAGGGAAGGGAAGGGAAGGGAAGGGAAGGGAAGGGAAGGGGAAGGAAGGTAGTCTGCTGGCAGAGGCTTTATCTCTGGGCTTCACCCTGCATGCCCACCGTGCACACCAACAGGGCACTTGCCCAAGTGCCCACCACAGGGCCTTTGCACCTGCTGCCACCTTTGCCTGCAGGATTCATCCTCTCTACTATTTCTTCATACATACAGGACTCTGCTCACAAATCAGCTCCCTGAGGGCCCTTTCCCCATCCCTCTTGCTCTGCTTTGTTCTTCTCCCCAGCTCTGGACATTCCCTGAGAGCATGTTCTGTACCAGTTGTGGTATTTTGTTTACTCTCTGTCTTCCCTGGCTTGAACAGAAAAGCTAGGGTGGCAGCAACTTTGTTTCATTCATTGTTGTGTCTTTGGTGTCTGGAACAATGCCTGACATTCGAGATCTGCTCTTATAGAGCTGAGGGTGTAGCTTAGTGGTAGAATTTGAGCCTAGCATGCAGGATTCCATCCCCAGCACTGCAAAAACAAAAACAAAACCAACAACAAAAGCATCCCTCCCCCAAATAAAACACAAAAGTGCTCACTTAAATATTTGTCCAGTGAATGAATGAATGAATTGAACCCATGTTTTCTGAGAGTAGTGAGGTTCCCCCCACCCCCAGCCTGACCACCAGCTCCTTCTAAGTGTTCACCCTAGGTCTCTCCCCTCTCCCAGGTGTAAGGTAGACGGCTAGTAATTCTGTCTCCTTCCTACTTAAGCATCCCAGCCTGCCAGCCACCGATGCAGACATCATCATGCTCAGAACCCTGAACCTGGGGCTCAGGAAGGTTGAGTAACTTCCCTGAGGCCACACAGCCAGTAAGGAGCAGAGTAGAGACTCAAACAGCAGCCTCCTGATTCAGAGTTCTGTCCTCTTCCCTGGTCTTTGCAGCCCTCGGTGGGTCCACAGAGGAAAAGCGGCCACGCCCAAGACACCATCCAGGTCCCAGGCGAGCAGCGCCTAGCCAGTCGTTAGTGCTCAGGGAGGCTGCGATCCCAGAGGGCTCCGGTCTGGAGTCTGTTCTCCAGGAATGTTGTCCAACAGGTCCGGCAGGCCTTGGTCTTCAGTCCCTTCCTTCCAAACACCCACTGGAGCTCAGGGACCCACAGCAAGGCTGGGAAGACACACTGGGCTGCTCGGTATGATTGTCACAGTCAAGAGCAGAGGGTGCCAGGTGGGTAACCTGACCCAGCCACCCGAACAGGACCCACCCAAGCCACAGATCCTGAGGCTGCAAGAAGACTCCCCCGACCCTGTCCTCGAACTCAGCCAGTCAGCAGTTACAGGCAACTCAGTACATTTCCCAGCAACCCTGATGGGAAAGAATGTTCTTTGTACTCCTTTGGTAGAACATGGCTAATATCCCAAGATCCTTTATGCTCCATAGTGCCTCCTTCTTGGACCCTATGCTTGTAGCCCTTTGTAACCTCACAGAACGATCCCTCTTCACCCAATGGAAGGTCTCCTGCCCTCTGAGTCTCTTCCCGATGAAACTATCTTGGGTTTCCTTACCATTCTGCACATGAGGAAGCTTCCTCACCAGCCTGTTCTAAGATCCTAGAGAATAGAACTATCACCTCCCTTTTTATAAACATTAAACCTCTCATAATGTGGCCTCACTTCACAGCCATCTCCTAGCATATGAGAGGAATAGCTGAGCTTTGAAGAATGACAGATTTTAGTCTGCATATCATTGGCCTTACACAGAGCATAATCAGAGAGGAGAGTGTTCAAGAGGGAAGGGGTTGTGGCCAGTGTTGGGAAGTTGGAAGGACAGTGGCCTAGCAGAGTCCTAGATTGAACAAGGGAGCTGAGACGGATCCTACAAAGCCTTACATGATAAATTCAGGAAACTGGGCTTGTCCCAGCCTGGGGAAGTGAATGAGGTATGTTAATAAAGTGACAGGTGGCCCCACGGTTCAGAAAACTGGTGGACTGATGGTAGGGGTGGGTGGAGAAGGACAAGAGGCAGACACGGGCAAGGAGACGAATTACAAAGGCGAGAGGATGGGGCCCCAGAGAGGGTGAGTGGCTTGCCTAGTGTCACACAGCCATCACCCTAGACTGGAGCTGGATCTTCTCATGCCTTTAAACTGCCTGCCCCAGTGTCTTTCTGTTCCATGAGCCCTTCCCAGGGCAGGTGCCCAGGTTACAGCACTAATTCGAGGTGCTATCGGGCTTAGGTTGGTGGCAATAAGGGATGGGGCTTGGGAGTAATTGTGTTTGCGGGGGGCGGCAAGGAAGTGACTGAGAGAATCTGGGGCACTGTGATGGACAGATGGCAGCAAGAGGAGGTCCAAGAAGGGTTTCCCTCCTCTGCTACAGGGTGACCTCTTTTTTTTTTTTTTTTTTTTGGTACCGGGGATCGAATTTGGGTCCTTGCGCTTGCGCAGCAGGCGGCAAAACCACTGACCTAAATCCTCAGCCCTCTTTTTTTTATTTATTAATTTTGGGGACAATATTGAGGTTTGAACCCAGAGCCTTTGAACTGAGCTGCATCCCCAGCCCCTTTTTTTGGAAAACTTTGAGCCAAGGTCTCACTAAGTCATTTAGGTGCCTAGGTTGGACTCAAACTTATGATCCTGCTGCCTCAGCCTCCCAGAGTGCTGGGATTACAGGCATGCAACACCACACTAGCTTAGAGCTCATGTTTGATCCAAGAGTCTCCTCCAGGACCAAGCTGCTGGGAGCCACCGAAGATCCGAAGGGCTTCTCCCTGGCACACAGGGCTCCGGTGAGGGCTGCCATGGTGGGGCAGAGGAAGGCCCCTGGAGGGCCTGTGAGGGACACTCAGGCATGCACAGGACTGCCTGGGACTGGGCATGCTTGCCCTATGGACGAGGCTGCCACAGTGCCTCTCCCAGGGGGGCTGGGAGCTAATCACCCACCACTTTGCGTCTTGGCTTTCTCATCTGTAAAATGGGGATGATGATACTTACCTACCTCATCGCTGAGTTATGGGAATTAATTACTGTTTATAAAGGACTTGGGGCTTGCAGATGAAAGGCTGTAGAGAACTACAAAGTATCATTACTGTAATTACATTACACCATTATATCTCAGGCCAAAGGTTTTCTGCAGCTTCGCTTATTACTGAGAATGGGTGATGGCAGGCAGATAAACTCAATCTCCCCCCACCATCGCTCCAAGCTCCACCCGACCCTGTCCAGATCCCAGCTCCCGGAGATTCCATCGGGCTGGGGGATGTGACAGGCGCCTCTGCAGCCCCAGACTCCCCCAAGGGGCACTGAGGTGATGAGAAACACTGACTGCAGGTCTCCTCCTGAGAGCAGTGGTTAGGGGGACTCTGGGGATCAGGGACCACTCTGACTTCATCCCCAAGCCAGTCTCACCCAGGTGGTCTGGCCAGGCTCTGTTTTTTTTGGGGGGGGGTCCCTATTTATGTTAATCCAGGATGCTTGCAGGGTCCTTTCCCACAATTTCCCCAGCCCCAACTCAGATTCTGCTTCCAGAAGCCCCCAGAAGATGGCTCGGCCTCAGACGGCTGGTGGAACTCCAACGATCCTGGCACTCTTCCCTCCACACCCATTTCACAACACCCCATCCGACCGGGTAGGTGAAAGCTACATCAGAAAGAAATATAATTACCTTTTTACAAGCTTATGACATGGCTGCGCCCTTCTCACCTGCCAGCCAGTCCAGTCACTCACAGATGATGATATATGTGCTATAAATTATATCATTATCGACCCATAATTACAGGCAACAGATACACGAATCCCCCTGAAGGAGATGGGTGATCTAAGATGACGTCCCCTGGCCCCTCAGTCCCTCGGGAAAAAGCTCATTGTGAGAGAGGAGGTGACCAATTTCCCAATATCACAGACTCTGGTTTAAAACAACAGAGATGCCCCCTCCCACCCTATGCACATCCCCCAGGCTCCCCCACAGTGCACACAAAGCCAGAGATGTTGGCAGGAACGGACCTGGACAAGTGAAGGCGAACTCAGGGGAGACCAAGAGCAGAGGCGCCTGGCACCCGGGCTCCAGGGGAGGCTGCCAGCCACAGGCTAGTCAGCCAGGGATCCCAGAGCCCTGGGCCCTAGAGGACACCTGTGAAGGACAAGTGATCACCCCAGGGATGTCCTTTCTTCCAGGGGCCAATTCCCTGGGTGTAGTAGTGACCTGGCCACACGCATAGGCTCTGGCATCCTGCACAGTGGGCCTGACCAGAATGGGCTGGGGACCCTCCTGGGCCCTTGGCTGATGACAGGGAACAGACAACTGCTGAGCTCAGCTGATGGCATAGAAAGCTGGGCTTGGGAGGAGAACAAGAAGTTTCCCCCAGCACACAGCCAGGTTCCCCTGTGGGTGCTGAAAACAACCCGCCACCCTCTCTGCCTTCCTCCACTCTGGGACAGGCTGGGGGGCGGGGGGAGGGGCAGCAGGCAAAGGACAAGCGGTCCTTGGGATCTCAGAGAGAGAGAGAGAGAGAGAGAGAGGTCATGGCCCATGGAGCGTGACCCTGGGGTCAGTGACCCAGGGTAGGACACTGGGAGGGCGAACACCAGTCAGAGAACGCAGGAGCTGGAGTCTGAAAGATCAGCAGGGATTTTCTGGACGCACAAATAGAAGGAGACTGTGGGCAGTGAGAATTTGTCTCGTAAAGGCAAGGAGGCATGGATGCAGGGGGAGTTGAGGCAGCATGAACAGTGTTTTTCCTCAGCACTTACCAACAGGGGAGTCAGGGGTCCTGGTGCCCAGCCTCACCCCATCCTGTGTTAAAACGCCTCCTCTCGTCCCTGAACCTGCCCCCAGCGCACCCCCACCCCTGCAATCCCCATTTGTCCCCTTACACTTCCCTGCCTATCTTCTTTTCTCTTTCTTCTGACCCAGCCCCGCCCGGACCCCTCCTCCAAGGACGCCATCCCCACTTCCCATCCTGCCAGCCCATGTGATCACAAATGGCCTGTGAGGCCCTGGATGGTTCTCTATGGGTCACACACACCCTGGCCCCCAAAGAGCCTGGTCTTCACCAGATCCTGTTCACACTGCACTAGGACTGGGAAGAGGAAGTGGAAGCCGAGGATAGAAGGGCTTCTCTTCAAGCAGCAGAGAGCCTCCTCCATCTGGTTGGCAGGCAACCCTAACTGTGGCTTGTCCTTGAATCACATCTTGTAAAAAATCATTTTCGCATTTGAATTCAAAGCCCCTCAAAACGGTATAAACACCACCGTTCCAAGTATCATAAAAACCACATTGAGCATTTATGGAAACTCAAACATGTGTATTAACATATGGCAGGAATTTCACTCACTGTGTCTTTTTAGCGTTGGACTGATGCACGAGGCATCTGTGCTAAAGCGTTCGATGGAACCTTCGGAAAAGAGCAGAATGAGGGAAAGGCTGTCTGTCGCAAAGCTGGGTGCTTAGCCAGGCTGCAGGATTGGTCCCCAGCAAGGGGATGGTAGCTTGGGCAGAGAAGCAGGCCTTGGGGACCAAGGAGAGGACCGAGGTGTGTATGCGAGCAGTCCACTCCCCTGGGTCCCCCAAGGCAGCCCCTCTCAGCACCCCATCTTTCTCTTTCTCACCCCTCATTTCCTTTCCTCCTACCTTAAAGTAGCTGATGGGGTCTCAAGAGCCAGAAAGAGGACAAGGACAAGGAAGCCACCCCAGTTCTTTCCTGCCATCTCCTGGCAGGAAGTCAAGTCATCTAATCTGTGCCCAGCAGCCCACAATGGAGCATTCTCATCAGGTTCCACGGGAACCAACAGCAGAGTGGCCCCGGAGACTGTCTAGGTGCTGCAGCCTCCCCTGTGACCCCATCTGAAAGGCAAGTGTAGACTGTTTCCGTCCCTCCTTCAGGGAGTGCTCATGGTTCTGGGGCACATGGGGTCCCGCTCACTGGGCCCAACTCCTCCTTCTGGACCCCGTTTCTGGGAATAGCCAATGTCCCTACAGCATGGAGCTTTCTGCTGGTCAGTAGCTTCCAGAGCATCCCTCAGCTTGGCAACTGGGAGCTGCAAAGTCTCTAACATGATTCCCCAGGTCACATGTCACATGAAAGGCAGCAGGAGTGATGTGCTAGTCACTCTGAATGGCTTTGAAGAAATAAGCCAGCCCTACAAATAGCTACTGGCCCAGGCTGAGCTGTGGTTTAGATGAAATAATAATAAAAAACAGGGCCAAGGATTTAGCTCAGTGGTTCTGCCACCTGCCTTGCAAGTGCAAAGTCCTGAGTTCAATCCCTGGTACAAAAATAATAATAATAATAATAATAATAATAATAGAAGACATACTGTGCTTTAGCTGGGCATGGTGGCACACTTATAAATTCTACCCCTCTGGGAGGCTGAAGCAGGGGGATAACAAGTGTGAGCCTAGCCTGAACAATTTAAGTAAGACCCTGGTTCAACATAAAAAATAAATAAATGAAAAGGGCTGAGGATGTAGATCAGTGAGAAAGCCCTGGGTTCAATTCCTAGTACTGGGAAAAAAAGAAAGCACTGTGATTGACTTTGATATTGTGTCCCTGTGAGAAGAGGCCTGGTGGGCTTTGAACCAGTCCCTCTAGAGACCATTCTGAAGGGTGACACAAAGGATATTGTCACATGGCAGTGGGGCTTGTGGGATGAGGGCTTTGTAGCAGATTTGTCCATCTAATCACATGAACAAAAAGAATGGGGGGACCTGAACCCCAGTACTTTGCATCTTTAAGCCTGAGGCCCCAATTAGGGTCCCTCCTAATCTGGCAGTGGTAGTGAAAAGCCAGGACCCAGGTAGCGATTGCAATACCGTCCCATTCCATACCTGCTGGCCACCAAGAGGGGCCATTCCCCGAGGGTGTCTCAGGGCCCTTGGGTTCTCTTGTCCAGGGCTCAGTGAATCTGTCTCTTGAATCTGACAAGATCCCCAGCCTGGAGCAGTGAGAGGTAACCAAGCTGGTGGGGAACTAGGAGCCCCTATCTATTCTTCCTGATGGCAGCTCTCCCGTCCACCCAGACAGCTGGCTCAGTGCAGGGGTCCCCTTTGTTTCCGGTTTGTTTTTATTTGTTTGCAGTACTGGTGATAGATCCCAGGGGTTTCACAGTAAGCTACATCCCTTGCCCTTTTTATTTCCTAGTTTGAAACAGCCTCTTGCTAAATCGACTAAGTTGCCCGGGCTGGGATGAGATTTACACTCCTCCTGCCTCAGCCTCCCTGAGTGCTGGGATTACAGGGATGCACCATCGTGCTCAGCTCCTCTTTGTTAATTGATGGCATGAGACAGACTGTAAACTGTTGACCAGACCCACACTGTGTCTATAGGAGAACAATAGGGATTCCCAGCCTCATAGGGAAAGAAAGAAATTAACCCACTGCCTTCCTACTCATAAGGAGACCCCAAGCTACACCCAGACAGTTTGCAAAATGCTTTCATACTCATTGCCTCAGTTGTGATGAGCAATCATGACAGGAGGATGTGCCCTGACTATTGCCTTGTTGTGTTCGAGGAAACTGAGGGCTGGAAAATTGAGCCTAAGGCCACGTGGCTGGTGGGTTGATGGAGTGGGACTCAGAACTTTGAACAGTGCCCAGACCCTTGGGCGATGGTCTGTCTCTCACCAGAAGACCCCAAGTTTGGAAGTCTTGGTGCTCATGCTAAAGCCAGAGAATGGGTTCCTCCCCTTCGTGTCCAGTGGGTACTGACTGAGTGCTCCCTCTTCATCAGAAAGTAGCCTCTCCCAGCCACCTAACTGCCTGGCATCCCAAAACCTGACATTGAAACAAAAGCGTGTCTAACTTTCCTTTCTTGTTTTGATAAAAATCCAAGCTGCAAAGAAAAGGTCAAAGATCATAAATGACCCCCACCCTGCCTGGATCTGGGGGGGAGGTGTCTCTGACTCAGTAAGAAAAAACAGGATTTCACAGCTCCCTCCTCCTTCTTTTTCATCCCCTTCCTTCTCTTCCTTTTTTGCAGTAGTGAGGACTGAACCCAGGGCCTTCCCACAGAACTATATCCCTAGTCCTTTTTGTTTTTTATTTAAAGACAGGGTCTCACTAAATTGCTAGCTTGCCCGGGCTGGGCCAAACTTGTGATCCTCCTGCCTCAGCTTCCCAGAGCGCTGGGATGACAGGCCTGTGCCACCCACCAAGCCTGGCTTCTTTCCTGTTTCTCTTAAAAAACAACAACAACAGCAACAACAAAAAACAGAGCAGGGGCGCAGAGCACAAACGAGCTATGAGAAGATACAATGATACCCCTTTGTCACCATCCTGGTCTTTTGACTTCCAGATATGGCAGCCCAGAGCTTGCATTGGCAAAGAAAGTGGGGTAATTGATCTGCCTTACGACATCCTTCAGAATGTGCCCCTCCCTGCTTTAATTTCAGCCTCAGGTGTGGAGAGACAGCCTGCTCTGTGAAAAACAAGAAAACATCCTTCCGTTAACCTGGGAATCAATGGCTCTGGCCTTTCTGGCTCCTACAAGGCTGTCTGGGAGTTGTTTCAGATGGATCTTTCCCAGCTTCCTCCTGTAGGAAAAAGTGGGTTGGGATGTTTTTCTGTAATGCTTTGTCTGGAGTGACCTTGAGAAGCCATAGTGTGGCCTAGAAAAAGATTCAGAGTCAAGTGCATGGACAGGGAAAGATGACTGTGGGGTGGGACAGGGCACAGGTGGTTGTGCCTCTGCCATTCAGTGCCCCTATATGGGAGAAAGAGCCCCTCCTGACTCCCAAGGTGACTCTGCGTGGCCTCAAGAGAAGCAGGCACAGTGATGTGCATTGAATGTTTACCACAGGGACAGCTTGGGCCAGAGATGGAGCTCAGAGTACAGATACCCCTGCCAAGAAATCTTTGATTCTTATACAAAAAGTCAGAGTGGGTCCCACCCTTCTTTCTTGCCTGGTTGGTGCCATGTGTGGTACCCATGAATGGAAAGGGGGCTTCAGAGTAAGTAGTAAGGGCTGGAGGAACTTGGCAGAGTATTTAGCCCATGGGTACCATTCCAAGGTCATATCGTGATGGCAAAGAGGCCACACCTGACTCCACTGGCTGAGTGACCTCTGGTTTCACTGTGGGTGTCTGGCTCAGTCTCCTGCTCCTTAATAAGAGCCAACAACTGTCCTCCCAGTATCCTGCAAGTCCCATCAGTCCCCTTCACAAGTCCAGAGGAAGCCTTGGGAGGGTGCTCGTTGCTTTGGACTACAGTGACATCTGAGAACCCACTGGTACCCACATTCCACGGGGACAAGCCTCTGTTTCAGGATAGCCAGGAAGTGAACAGGAGTGAACGAATTTATAATATTCAGAGAAAATACATAAATAAAAAGAGCTTGTTGGCGCTGGCTGGTTCACAGTCAGTCACACACATTTCTGGGTCCTTCCTGAGCAGGCAATGACATCTGGTAACCCCATTGTCTGCTATCTGCAGGGAAGAAAGTGTTAGACACGAGGGGCAGATGGAGTTTGCCTATCGTGTCTGTTTTCTTCCTTTCTGCCTTTTCAACTCTTCTTGGGAATGCAGCAAAATAGCAGCTGTTCATCATTTCATGAATAAAGAACTATGTAAATTTCAACTATGAAAATGTGTTGCATTTCTTGTGGGCAAAGTGTGGTATACGCTCCCGCTCCATCTCTATTTCCATCTTGTGCACAGCCCGGAGCTGCTGCTCGATGCTGAGCGACTGCTCCCTCTCCCTGTGGCCAGAGCCTGAGGTATAGAGGCCCAAGTTCCAATTCAAGCTCTGTCGCCTCCGAGTAGGATGCCCTTCTCTCTGTGTTTCTTTTACCAGTCTGCAAGATGGGTATAATGATGCTTCTTTCACAGAACATCATGTGATAGCTATGTCCTGTGTACACACTTCCAGCAGCCCTTGCTTGGGTGGGGAGGCTGAGTATGTGTACAATTTTCTTACCAGACCCTGCGTGAGGCTAAACTCCCTAGCAAAGGAGTCCAGCTGTGTTTGTGCAGCCACCAGCACCTTGACTGGCTCTAAACAGGCACCTGCCATTTGGAGCTCCTCCCACCCCATGTCCTCTACTCCTCGGGGCTGCTGGCAGCCTCCTGACACCATATAGCACCATAGTGCTTCGAGGGAGTCTGTAGTCTGTGGCAGTGGTCTTTCTAGATAATCTCAGAGATGACAGAACACCCCATTTTGTACCTGGGTGTCTTGGGGAGAGATACTGAATGCATCATAAGGGAATTCAGTCCCTAGCAAGGACCCATAAGTGGGCGCTGCCATGAATTCAATATCAGCTCCTTTGAAGGAGGAGTTTTCTGGGAACACCTTGGAGGGTGGAGGGCAGAGGCCTGGTGGCCATCAATCAGGGGCTGTGGGAAAGCAATCTTCAGGCTTCCCTGTGCACCTAAGTCACCTAGGGACCTTGGGAAACAGATTTGGGCTCAAGTTCTGCAGAAAGTAGAATCAGACAGAGGATCAAATGCAGGAAGCTTACTGGGGATGGATCAATACTTCAGGGTCAGTACTTTTATTTATTTATTTATTTATTTATTTATTTATTTATTTTGGTACCAGGGATTGAACTCAGATCTTTGTGTTTTCGCAGCAGGTGGCTAAACCACTGAGCTAAATCCCCGGCCCAGGATCAGTACTTTTAAAAGGGAGGAGCTTGAGTTAGGGGAAAGATTAACTTCTATGAAGTCACACAGAAAAAGGCCACACCCAGTCTCAGGGTCATCCGTGGAACTGGGGTCATCAATCAGAGGTGTCTCGCCTTGGGACATGGAAGTTGGGCCTTTAGGACCCCTACATTGACCAGCCTTTGGGATACTGACTGTCCTCAGGGTAGGGCATGACTTTGAGTGAGGTGGCTAACTTGGGGAAGAGCCATTCTTGGAAAAGAACTCAACTCTGTTGCCCACCAGCGTCCTCCCTCCCTCCTTCCTTCCTTCCTTTCTTTTTTTTCGGTACTGGGGATTGAACTCAGGACCTTGCACTTTCAAGGCAGGTGCTGGAACCACTGAGTTAAATCCCCAGCCCCCTTCCTTCTTCCTTCTTTTCTGTCTTAATTTCTTTCATTCTTCATCAATGGGGATTGAATCTAGGGTCTTACGCGTGCTAGGCAAGCAAGCGCTCTGCCACTGAGCTATATCCTCAGCCTCAGGGATATGCTTTATGTTTTGAAATACCTCCATTATTGGACATTTGTGGCACAAGAAGAAGGAAGCCAATCTTTGAGTTTTCTCCCTTTTCCAGGAGTAACTGACAATAGAGACATAAAGATCAATGGCAAGTTTTACAGTGACAAGAATAATTACAGTGAGAAGCCATCTTGCTACTGACTGGGGAATTGGCGAAGTCACTCTATTCAAGAACATGGGATTCTCACCAAAATTATGATCCATCCCTTATTGGCTATGTGCTTACGCCACTGAAAACATGGGTGTGAAATCAAAAGAGATGGACTATTCCTTTGAATATTCTTTCAGCAGTCAGGACGGGAAACTGACTTTAGGAATTGATGCAACTTTAAAGAAAATAATACATGATGTTCTGTCCTACCAATGAAAGCAAATTGGATCATCAAGTTAGCTGAGTCACCTGATAAGCCACAGTTTAATGCCACCTTCCAATACCCAGAGTTCCTATCTCTGAATCAAATTAAGTAGAAAAACAAGTAAAAAAAACCTCCTTAAATAATTACAGAGGTGGGCAGAGTTTTTTTGTGATCAAAATGGTTGATAAGGCTTGTATAAGAAGTGAAAAACATCTCATATAAAAATTTAATCTGAATGTTTTTGTTGTTAAAAATCTCATGTGAATCATGAATTATGAAAAACACGATGGGGAAAGCTGCGAACAAGTTGATTCAAGTATCTGAGGCATCTGATGATCTCATGTCCCGGTCCAGCTTGGCTTCTGGGACTGTTAGGATTTTATCAGGTTCACAGCTCGTTGATGGCCTAATGCTGGCTCCAGGCCTCACCCAGCTCTTTACACCGGCGCCAGATGTTTGGGAAGCATTCAGGAAATTGTGGAAAACCAGAGGTAGGCTGATCACCCATGACCACAATGGCTGACATGCTCTTCCATTCTGTTTTATTTTTCCTGGTACTAGGGATTGAACCCAGGGCCTTCACACTGAGGTACATTCTCAGCCCCTTTTTATTTTTTATTTGGAGACAGGGTCTCACTGAGTTGCTAAATTGCCCTAGGTAGGGCTTGAACTTGTGATTCTCCTGCCTCAGCCTCACAGAGTACTGGAAGTACAAGTGTGTACCCATTCTGTTTGTTTGTTTGTTTGTTTGTTTGTTTGTTTGTTTGTTTTTCCAATACCAGGGATCTAACTCAGGACCCTGTGCTTGCAACCCATTCTTAAATACAAAGAAAGAGAGGCCTTGAACATAAGCAGCTCAGAAAGACTAACTTTGACCTCACATCCCTACAGATTTGACTCTGCTGAGAAATGAACCTGGCTCCTTTCTTCCTTCTTCAATTCATTAAACATTTATTAAGACACCTGGTATATGCTAGGACTGGTGATGGGAGTGCAAAGAGAATAAGGAAACATAGACTAACTGAGCTACGGTAAGGCCCCAGATCCTCTAACCTCTATTACAGATGAAGGCGAGGTTGGATTCTAGGATGGAATCTTTGCAACAGATTGCAGGAACTAGGGAAGGGAAAGCAGATGGTCTGGATTACTGTCCCCAATCTTCCTCTTTTTCTGACGCACATCCAAAGGCTAGACCCTCAATATCCACTTCCATTATGTCACCACCATCCAAGACCTAGAAGCCACCAAAGGCAGGAATGAGGCCATGCAGACTTGATTTCTGTATCACTTTCTAATTTCCTTTCTCTACCCCACCCAAAAGCACTCAAGCCAGGGGTACTGAGCCTAGGAGCTCATAACTACCCTAACCTGTGGGGACCACCTTTCCCACAGGTGAACCCCAGATAAGTCCCAGCCTCCAAAAATGGAGCATCCGAGTAACTACATCTGGTACTCAGACACTTTGCGTGCATTACCTAATTCATTTCCCACGTCAGGTTTTAAGCTAGTCCTTCCTCCAAATCCTAAAGTCACACAGCACACTGTACCTAGCATAGATCCACTCCTCTCAATGAGCATGCAGTAATGAGGGAGCCCAGTGAGAATTACCAAAGTATCAAGTATCAACTTTTATCTACTAGCACTGGTAAAGCTGCAGATTAACCCAGATCTGTAGAGTTGATCTCAGATCTTGGAACTCATAAATGTTAAAGCCCATCAGTGCTGAGGAAATATAGAATATGGCCACTTTACAAATGAGCAAACTGACTCCCAGGAAGTGTATTAGATACTGGCAGAGCCAGGACCCAAACCCCATCCTGTTCTGCTCTGAACCACGGGCTGCTTTCACTTTCCTGCCCCTATCTTTTTTGAGATGGCCATACCTAAGAAATCTCAATGTCCAAGATTTAAGGAGCATGGAATCCCTGGAGCTCAGAGTTGCTACCTACCCCCACCCTATTCTAAGAGGGACAGTTAAAGTTACACTTTGAAGCCAGGCATGATGGTAGACACCTGTAATCCCCACATTCTGGGAGGCTGAGGCAGAAGGATCACAAGTTCAAATTCAGCCTGGAAAACTTAATGACTTAGCCAAACCCTATCTCAAAATTTTTTAAAAAGCTAGGGATTGGGATGTACCTTAGAATAAACACCCTGGATCACTCCCAGTACCCCCCCCCACACACACACACAAATTACACTTTGAGCAAGTTCCTTCCATGAACTGGGGCTCTCATACACCTTGTCCTCAGATCCATGTTTCAAAGCTACATGTTATTACTGACTGTCATGGAGAAGCCCAAGATCATCAGCTGATTTCCAGGCTGTCTGCTCCCTGTCACAGTCCCCAGGTGACAGGGGAAGGCCAGGCTTTCCCAGCCTGGGCCCTTGTTAGTCCAAGCTACAGTCCCTGTTTTGCAAAAATATATTTCTCAATTATCACCCAGGCCACAAACCACAATCTCCTGATGAGCTTTCCCAGGGCACCTCAAGAGCCATTTGCAAAAGAGTGTGTCATCTTCAAGTGCCCTTCACTCCTTTCTGTGAAGCAGGAAACAGGGGTCAAACTGTTCCACCCTTGGGGCAAATTGCTTTAGTGGCTTCTCCTTAATCCTCAGCACTAAACACCCCGAGATCAGAACAGCAAAGGAGGGTTGCTGAGCCCTGCAAGGGATGAGGGACAGCTATTGAATAGGCCCAGCCATGAATGTCTTCATTCATTCCACACATTGCTATTGACAGCACCAGGCCCTGGAGGCAAGACAGGGAGAAGGAACAGGAGAGATCTGGTCCCTGCCTCTTGCTCAGGGGCTGGCTGGGAAGAGGAGCAAACCGGGAAGCGTTCCAAGCTTGGAATGATGCACACTGACAACAGGGAAAAGTAACCAGCTCCTCACTGGATTCCACTCTGCTGAGTTGCATGCATGTTTTCTTTATTTGTTTCATTCACTTATGTATAAGTTAAAGTTATATTTTTAAATCCCTGCTGTATCAGTCAGGGGACTAGCAGGAAGCAAAATCAAACAAAGATGATACAGGTAAAGTTTGGAAGGGGCTAGAAGCTGGGCTTTGGGGTCACACTTCTGTAATTCCAGCACTCTGGGAAGCTGAGACAGGAAGATGGCAAGTTTAAGTCCACTCAGGGCAACTTAGAGACTTACTGAGACCCTGACTCAAAATCAAAAATAAAAAAGTGCTGGGGATGTAGCTCAATGCAAGGCCCTGGGTTCAATCCCCACCAGTACTGGAAAAAAAAAAAAATAGGAGAGGCTAGGTACAACACATGGGTAAACTGAGGGAGCCAAATTGCAGGCCCTGAGATTAGCCACAGCAGGAAGTTGTAAGTCCTCTTAGGGCTGGAGAGATAGGGGAGGGAATGATGCTCCAGGGGCTGGTAACAGCTGGAGCCACAGGAGAGGGGTGGCCTGGTGGGAGCCTGTTAGTCAGCTGGAACACATACCTGAGATAAGGCAACTGATGAAAAGGAAAGGTTTATTTTGGCTCACAGTTTGTGGTTTCATTGCATGACTGGCTGGCCCCATCATGAGGTAAGACATCATGGTGGAAGGGGATGGTAGAGCAAAAATGCTACCCCCCATGGCCAAGTCACAAGAGAAGAGAAAGGGACCAGAGTTCCACAGTGCCCTTCACATGCACACCTCCAATAACCTAAAGGCCTCTCATTAGGCCTTGCCTCTGAAAGGGTCCAGCACCTCCCAAAAGCACCCCTCTGGGATAAAAGTCTTTAACACCTGTGGCAGCCCAGACCCAATCAATAGCAGAATCAGAGTTGTTGGAAGACACAGCTACTGTTCACACTCCAGAGGCAAAGCAGGGAGGGAGTGGGGAAACTGAGCCCCAGCCCCTCTTCCTCCCACTCTCCAGTCTCCAGCAGGGCCACCTACAAACCAAAGAGAACTCACCAGGAAGTCAGAGGGCAGGGAACCCTGAGATCAGCGTGGCCTCCCTGGGCACAGGGTGGAGTGGATATGGGGGTGGGGGGCAGACAAATGACAATAACCAGCAGCTCTGTAAAACTAAAGAAAGAAAAAATAAAGATCAGTTCCTGCCCTCAGGAAGCTTTCCATCCCGGGGCAGGGTAATACCATCCCTTCAAGTTCAATGTCACCGAGAAGGTAGAGGCTGTGAAGAAAGAAGAAAGAAGTCTTGGCACAGAAGGATAGGTTAATTAGTGCTTTTTAGGTAACCAGAGTACACAATTTACTCTCATGATGGGAGGAGGGTGGGGGTGGTAGGCGTTCATTACCATCTTGTCTATATCGATCAACCAAACCGATAATTGCCAGCTGTCCCATCCCTTTGTGCTGTGAATTCACAGACATAATGTATGCACATCTGGATCTTATCGAGAGATCACAGAGGCTGAGTAATGTTTGGACAGAGGGAAAAAATAATTGCATTAACAATATAATCTTCAGCAATCGACAGCTGGTGATTCCAGAGCTTTCAATCTTTTATTCTGTCTCAGGCTGAGCAGCTATGTCTGGTGTTTAGTTGTATTTTGTATTGATTTTCGAAATGACAAAGAAAATTGCAGAAGCTGTCAAACAAACACAAGACATTTATGAAATGAAGTTATGTTCCCCCTGCAATTTATGCGTTCTTCCTCATCTATTATGGCTATTTCATTAGCGATTAGTCAGACATTTTTGACATTAGCTTTGGAATTTGTCATTTAGAGCACTCATATCAATTTCCTTAAAACATAAGAAATAATATCTCCATAAATAAAGCAAAAGGCTAAGAATGTGGCAGATAATGCAATATAGAAAAGAAAACAGAATTTCCAAACATATACAATTATGAAAAATAGAAGAACCAAGTGGGCAATGCTTCAAATTAAGTTCCTAACTGTACATTTCATTTAAGCTTAATAAAATATCACTTATATTGCAGTAATACTATTTAATTATTAAAAATCCCATCCAACCGGATTAATAACTATGTAAAAGATGCTTGTCTCGATTCTAAATTTCTCTGAACTTACCAGTCTCTCATGAAGACAATCCTTCATTCTGCAATGAATTTTCTTCTGGTTCCTCCAAGACCTTCTGTTAACTCATTTTTAACACTGTAAATTATTTACATCAGAAGCTTAGGGACACAAAGCAAAATAGACAAAGTTACTGATGCATTATTTTATGTTTATTTTTCATGCACTACATCTTCTTAGGCTCAGGCAAGTTTTAAAGAAACATTGTAAAGTTTATAGCCAGGTTTGAAGGAAGGAAACCAGCTCTTTTTTTTTGTACTGGGAATTGAATCCAAGACCTTTGCACTGAGCTACATCCCCAGCCTTTTTTTTTTTTATTTTATCTTTTTAAATTTTGAGACAAGATCACACTAAGTTACTCAAGCTGAGCTCGAACTTGTGATCCTCCTGCCTTGGCCTCCCCAAAGTGCTGGTGCCGCCACATCTGGCTAGGAAACCAGCTTAGACCTCTGGTAGGCATCTCCCTGACATTGAACATACACTATTGCAATTATTCCTCCCTAATCCATGAGGCAAGTATTATTGGCTCCATGGGAAAGAGGCTTCACAAGGCCATGTGGTCAGTGACCAGCCAGGCCTATCTGAAACCACAGTTTTACTTCACCATTTTGGGCTTTTTCTAGTAAATCTCACTGCTAAGGCAGCTAGTAATAATCACCTACTATGATTCCACATACCACTGTTCACATCAAATTCCACAGCCTTATGATTTTGTTGTGTCCATTGGATCATTAGCAATCTTAATTCCTGATGCCAGCGATGAGGCCAGTCTCACTTGGGACACACTCTGGCAAAGGATCTAAATTGATGGCTTTATTCATCTGTGACATGCCGTGGAAATGTAACCTCACAGGGGAAGAGTTCGATGACTATCTGGCCAGGCAGCATGAGCCCAGGAAGTTTCTGTCGGTGGGATTTAAAGTATGTTTTTGAAGTTTCTGTTGCCTGTTGTGGTTGCCTTATACTCCCTGGTTATTGCAATCTTGGCCTCAGGACACCAAACATAAGACCTAGCTTGGTGGGGTTGGAAGTGGGTAGGAGGCTGTTTTATCGGGCTTCAGGGCCTTTGGGCTCAAGGAGAAACTTTGGTGAATCACTGGATCACCACTTCTAGCAAGTCGGGATAAAGGGAGAAACTAGGGGGTAGAAGCTGAGTCTGGGAAAGGCAAATCCACTGCCACGGTTCCACAGAGCCCAGGACTTGAGGACTTTGTATGTTTGGGGTGGGGATGAGGGATGACAGATGGAAAATCACAGACAAGGAGATGAGGGTGTCAGGAAGGCCCACCAGCTCCCAGCACTACTTCCTCAGAAATTAGGAGCCATTGAAAGGACCTTGAACCAGAGGCCCCTAGCCAGACCAGATGAGCTGAGAATACTTCCTTGTGTGTTTTGCTAGCTCCAGGGAAAAAGCTGGCTCACTGTGGGTCACCAACATCCCCCGAGGACAGGATGATGGACAGTTGTTAATTTCAGCATAATCCAAGAAGACATGTGTTTGATTACTTCCTGGCTGCTGGTCATTATTTGTGCATGGTTGGGGGAAGCAAGGAGATGTAAAAGCCCGACTTTACTTTGGAGGCAGCTTTTTTAAAAAAAAACTTTACTCTATTTTCCAGTTCAGGGGATAAATCCAGGGCCTCTGCACTGAGCTGTTTCCCTAGCTCAACTTATTTTTTATGTTTATTTTGAGATAAGGTCTCATTAAGTTGCTAAATTGCCCAGGCTGGCCTTGAACTTGTGGTCCTCCTGCTTCAAACTCCCAGAGGGCTGGCACTGTAGCCATATGTCATCATGTGTAGCTTGCTTTGTTTTTTTCCCTCTTTCTCTCTTTCTCTTTCTCTCTCTCTCTCTCTCTCTCTCTCTCTCTCTCTCTCTCTCTCTCTCTCTCTCCCTCTCTCTCTTTCCGGTGCTGGGGATGGAACCCAGGGTCTCATACACACTAGGTAAGCACTCTGTCCCTGAGCTACAACCCCAACCCAAGCTTTATTTTTTAGAATAGTTTCAGATTCACAGAAAAATTGAGATGTACAGAGAATTCCCAAGTACCTCCCTCTCTCCATATAGTTTCCCCTATCATTAACATCTAGCATTAGCACAGCATGTATGTTACAATTAATGAAACTTACCGATACAACATTGTTATTCTTTAATGTCCACAGTTCACATTTGGGTTCTCTCTTTGTTACATAGTTCTATGAGTTTTGACAAATACATCAAGTCATGTACCTAACATTACAGTCTCATTCAGAAATTTCCCTGCACTGAAGCTGCAATTCTATTGACCCAGCCCTCAGACATTTCTATCATTGTTGAGCAAAAATATTTCTCTAACTGGGTGCAGCGGTGCCCACCTGTTACCTAGCACTTGAGAAGCTGAAGCAGGAAAATTGAAAGTTCAAGCCCAGCCCGGGCAACTTAGCAACTTAGTGAGACCCTATCTCAAAATTCAAAATGAAAAGGGCTGGGATGCAGCTCAGTGGTAGAGTGTCCCTGGGTTCAATCCCCAGTACCACAACACACACACACACACACACACACACACACACACACACACACGGGAACAAGAAAGTAAAAACAAATATACTTCCCACAGGCTACAAATAGCTCAAGTTGGTGGCACACCTGTAATACCAGCTACTCAGTAGGCTGTGGCAGGAAGATCACAAGTTCCAGGCCAGCCTGGACTACATAATGAGACCATGTCTCAAAAAAAAGCAATAAGCTTTGAACATTGTAGACATGGAGGTGGGCTAGTGAACCAAATCGCGGCTACAGATCCCCTCTGGAGTGAGGAATAAGAAGGAAGAAAAATAAAACCATCGCTGAGTGATAAACATGTCAGGCCTAATGCTTTCTGTATATTAATTTATTTAATGCTAACAAAGATCCTGCAAGGTCTGTTCTATAATTATCCTAATTTACAGATAAGGAAGAGCAAGCCCAGAGTTTGAGGAATGCAAGCTGAAAGACACAGACAGAGAATATGTTGGAGCCAGGATTTGAATGCCCGCAGCCTGGCTCCAGAGCTGTGCTCTTAACCCTCACCATTTAATCTCATTTTCACTACAGCCCCTGTGGGATGCCTTAGCTATGGTTCAGTTATTTCAGCAGAAGACACAAAGTGATTCAGGGAGGTTAAGTAACGCTCTCAAAGCTGTCCAGCTTAAAAGCTGCGTACAGAGCCTACAGGTGTGCACGCAGGTCTGTGCCTCTGATGTCCGTGTGTGACCTTCTCTGGCCCGTGGTGCAGACTCCTCTGAGAAGCAGGGTGGATGAGGATTTAGCTTTATTCTTAATTTGTAGCGTGCGGCTACCCAGATTGCTTCAGAAGCACCAGAGAGGCAGTTTTAAGAGAAGCAGTGACAGGAAATTTAGTCTATTGTTTGAAACAAGAGGTGCAAACAAGTCCCTCTTTGAAGTGCTGAATAACAAATTCCGCTGGGAGTGGAAAGGCGAGAAGCTACAAGATTCTTGAGCTGGTGTCAAATGCGCAAGGCAGAGGACAGCGGGGAAGGGGCGACCTGGGGGAAAGTGGGGCAGTGTTTGTTTGAAGAGACCTGATCTTAAATAGATCAGGCTATGAGGCTGGCCAGGCAGGGGCAGAGGGTTATTTCTTCGTTTTTATCCTAAGGGAGCTCATTTTTGAGGGAAAACAGCACTCAGAGGTGGGGGTGGGAAGCGACCGTTTTAACACTAAGAAGCAGAGCAGTTCCAAAAGAAAACAAAACTAACCCCCACCACCTGGTCTGACTTGGTTGGTAGTAAAATGCGATCGGATAAATGGAGCTTGTGTAAACTAATCCCACCTCCCACTCACAAGTCAGTATTAAATTTAGATTGAATGAGAAAGGCTAAGATACAGACTTGGAATTAGTTGCAATTGCTTTACTAAACTGCCCGCCTTGGACTCTAATAGGTATTCAGGACCCCTCCCTTCCCACAGTGGAAGCCAGAGTGCGATTGTTAATCAGATACTTCCCCAGACAGTCCATTAAACCAGACTCCCCTAAAGTGAAGAAGTAAGAACCCTCGGCAATTAGCAAGTAGATTCCCAATGATGACTAGGAAAACACACCTTCTTCCAGCGGCTTAGATTGCCAAACAGCCTGTCTTGCTGTACCTAAGAGGGACTTTTGACTCTCCCATTTGCAATCGATGTCTCATTCAAGACCAAGGTCAAGTTATTGATCTTTATTATAGATGCCCTGGACCAGGGTGTCTGGAGCCTCCACCGCCACAGAGAGATGTCTGGAGACAAAACCTCAACCGCCAAGGACTGCTGGCAAGCAGGTTGGTGTAAGGTAAGACAGAGAGATGGCTACTGGGCAGACAACACCCAGGGACAAACTGATGGGGTAAGAGGGAGACTCCCTTTAGAGATCGTGGTAGGTTCTGACCAGATCAAGGCCCAGGCATGACCCAGGCGTGACAGAGATGCTGTATTAGGTTTGGGTTGGTACAAAAAGTCCTGATTTGGGTTTACAAATAAGTTCCACTGGAGAAATGCCTTTGTCTCCTCAAGCCTCAATCTTCTCGTACATAAAAGAGACATAAGGTTTCCTGCCTGAGAAACCTGTTGTGTAAAGCCCTGTGTGTAATAAGTGCTGCAGTGAGGTAGTTTTACAGGCAAAGATGACTCTTCCAGGCCTGTCACTTCCCATTTGGACTTTCTACCCTCAGGAGGTCAGTAGATAACAGCAATGTCCACACGGCTCTATTCCCAACCCTGCCAAGAGAACCTATAAACATTTTATTTGGGGGAAACCTGACCTCAGAATCCCCAAAGGAGAAAGAAACTAAGAGGTGCATGGCTAAGTTAGCATGGAGCTGGAGTCTGAGCCCCTGAAATCTCCAGAGCAGAATCTGCTCGCCCCTGCAGCACACCTGTGTAGGGCTGGGCTTTGGGGACCTTGGCCTCCATCAATTAGCCTCTTGGGCCAATTAAATAACCTCAAAGATGTTTCTGATGTCTCCCCAGCCAGATTTTAAGCTCTCTCCATGACGGGAACTACTACTGCATTTCTGTGGCCCTATGCATATCCCTATCACCTTGCCTTCCTGCCTGCCCTAAGACACACACACACACACATGTGCGCACACACGCATGTGCACACATGCACATATACCCTCCCACCCCATCTTGACCAGTCTGATAGAAGTTTCGGGAGTAGTTTTTGATTTGAGTTGACTTTATTTCACATCACATTTGAGAAAACAGAAAACTGTATGTTATTGTGTCCTTGACCTTGCTTTCTGAAATAAAAGGTCCTTGGTAAACAGGCCTTGATGCTGAATATTAGACTGGCCCTTGCCAAGGTCAAAAGGGCCCAAAACAGTTTCACCCTGGTAATAAGTGGTTATGCCACCAGAACAAAGAAGGCTGAAGGATTATAATGCACTGTGGCAGGAAGGATGCACGTGGAAGACATAAAGGCATTTCATAGCTAGCAATAATATGTCACAGGGTGAGAAATGGTGAAGGGTCCTCTCTCCCCTTGGAGTTTCTCCTACAGTGATTAGTCCTCCGTGGAGAAGGGACAGGAAGCTGGGAGTCAGGAACCCAGCTCAGGCTGCAGACCTGGCACACAGCAGGCCCTCACTAAATAGTGGCTGGAGGAATAAATTTTAAAATGCAGGGCCAGGGATTTAGCTCAGTGGTTTCGCTGCCTGCTGCGCAAGCACAAGGACCTGAGTTCGATGCCCAGTACCAAAAAAAATAAAATTAAATTACATTAAAAAATAAAAATAAAAATGCATCAGTTGCTTGAGAAAAGTCTTGGCAGAGGCCAGCTAAAATCATGTCATTGTAAGATGGCCAGAAATTTCAGCAGGTCCCTGGGAGGCTGGCGAGAAATCTGATCTCTGGGCTTTTTCTGTGCTCTGGGCCTCAGTTTACTTGCCTATAAAATGATACTAAAATACCAGTGCAAGTGCAGAGATGCAAAATTCGGAACTATGTGTGTAATGCAGTTATATGAGATGAAATAGTAAGTTTACTTTTATTGGCTGCTTACTCTATGCAGGAAGAGAGCTAAGCATTTTATATGGAATTTTCTTGTCGCATCCTCCCTATACACGGAGAGGTATGCATGCCTGTTATGGAAACTGAGATTGTGCTAAATTAAGGCCAAAGAGCTCTTCTCTTCGCCCAAATTTGACTCAGTGGATGTGCACAAAGCACCTCTCCTTAGCTCTGCTGTTTGGATGCTGACTAGAGGGATAAGGCAAGGGTCCTTGATGACACAGTGAGTTGGAAAAGAGAATGTGGGTGGCAATGGGTCATTCCTAGGAGCTACACATTGCTGGGAGTCCTGTGGGCACATTATCTCCCTCTTACCCCTTCAGAGATGCCACCAGGATCTTCCTACTACCTGGCCTTTACGATGCCAGCCTGGGCTCCTCCCAGCTCAGCGGCCTGCTTTGTCCCCTCCTTGTTCTGCATTGCTCATGCTTTCCCCCACCCCAAACATCTTCCATCTTTCTCTCCCAGCCCTGTCTAAGAGCCCATCATTTCTGAAATCTTTTGCTCATCCAAATTAAGAATGAATTTCAGCTCACTGCTCAGATCAATGCTAATGCTCAGGCAAACGTTAACATTTCATCAACTCCTTTCTGGATATTGTTTGTCTTGTGCTTAAGGTAGAATTATTCTTTTTTACATTATTGCCCTATTCCCGCTCCCAATTAAATTGCAAGCTTCTAAGGGCGGAGACCTTGTCTGCTGCTTCTGTGTTTTTATATAGTGTCTGATATGTCGTTTTGCTCAACACATAGTGTTGGGCAATTAGACGCCACACTCTCCAGCATTTTTGTTGTCATTCTTCTCTGCTCCCCACCTCAAAAAAACTTGTTAAAGAACACAAAGATCCCCCACAGCCACAGTGTGGCATTTGGCTTTGTACCTGCTGTGCTTTCCTACCCTTGACCATAATGACTTCAATTTCTTTCACAGACCTTTGTATTTTACATTCACTTCAATTAGCACTAATAGAACTACACTTTGTACCTTTATTGGGTCTTTTGTTGGACACCTCAAAAGCATTTTACAAGAAAGTATTAATTATTCCCATTTTACAGGCAGGAAACCTGAGGCAAAGTCAAACAGTGACTTAGTGGCAAAATTAGGACATGATTTTCCCTCTCTGTTTTCAATTGTCTACTAGATCATGTTATCCCTTCTGGGTTCGAGTTAAATTACTGTTTAAAGAAATGATATCTTGGGCTTTAGTGTACCCTTATTTTATTTTATTTTATTTATTTTTGGTACCGGGGATCAAACTCAGATCCTTGAGCTTGCGAGGCAGGCAGCAGAACCACTGAGCTAAATCCCCAGCCCTTTGTACCCTTATTTTAAAGAATATTTGCTATCTTCCTATAATATAGTGCATGCTTAGGTGGAAAATATATAAAATATAGAAAAGATGATAAAAGTCGTCTCTAAATTTATCATTCATAGATATCCTCCATTAGCTTTTTGGGGAGATTGTACCAAGGCCTTCACCCTGAGCTACATCCCCAGCCCTTTTTTTATTTTTCATTTTGAGACAGGGTCTCATTAAGTTTCCTAGATGGGGCCAAACTTGTGATCCTTCTGCCTCAGCCTCCCAGAGTGCTGGGATTACAAGTATGCTCTACCATTCCCAGCCTACCTTTAGCATTTAGCCTGTTTTCTTTCTGCATTCTACATGAATGGAGAACATCCTGCTCTTTGTAGTGGGACTCAGGCTATATCCTGATTCCTTTTTACCATATAGTAAACATTTCCACATGTCACTACATATGGTACTGAACATGATGTTTAATGTCCACATAACCTTTTATCATTATTTAATGATTCTCATATTATTTCCCATTTAGTCATTTCATTTTGTTGGGTTTTTTTGTTTTAGTATGTTTGGTTTGTTACCAGAAATACATCTGTGATGAGATTTACATTTTTTACCATGTATGCTTTTCAGGTTATTCAGGATGCGGGTGTATGTGCATATTTTAATAAGAAAAATAGTTGCTAAATTAGAGGCCTACTGTTGCAGCCTTCTGCTGTCACCCACCTCTCTCTCACACACACAAAACAAAATATGGACATCCTCTGTGATTTGGCCTGGGCCTCTAAAGATATTATAATACAGATTCTGAAAAACTGACACTAGATCAAATATTTAATGTGAACGGAGCTTGGGGGAATGGAAAAAGTTTTCTATTCACTGCTAGAAATATCAGCATTCCTATTTTCCATTGGAACAAGCCTTCAAAATCTTACAAACCACACTTACCCAGGAAAAAAAAATATACAGTCTGATCATGCTTATGACAAAAGAAAATCTAATTACATTTCATAAAAACAAATCTTCATTCAACTCCAGGCGTAGACCTGCAGAGATGTGTCATAAAGGAGCTTGTGGAGAAAGGGAACAAAACTTTGTGTTGTGAGTACAGCTGAAAAAAAAAATCCTCATATTTCCACTCTGCCTCTATATGTCGTGGCACAGGGGATATAGTTGTACATTAAAAATATTGAATGACAAACTGATATCATAAGAATAATATTAATGAAAACTCAAAATAAATTGAAAGGGAGGAAAGAAAAGGAATTAATATAAGGTCTTACCACAGAACTCAGAGTTTACATTAAGCAAGATAATAATATTTATGTAATGCTTTATATATTTCAAGCCCTTTCAATGTACTACGTACACTATTAATTTCTAGTGATTCAGTAATGACATCATGGAGTCATATAGGATGGTATTTATTTCAATAGCATAAGGAAATAAGTAATATGGGCATGTCATCATAAAGAGGAAGTAAAAGGGAAAATTTAAGATTTGATTTTCTAATAAACTCTAAATATCTGAAACATTTATATTGAAATATAAGTTGGGTAAAAGAGACTGGATTAGTCACTGGCAAGGTGGGTTTAGAAGCTTTTATGATTATGAGAAATCCCAGGTTCCCTCCAAGGAACTTGGAAGTCTCAAAGCCATGAGAATTTTAGTCCATTAAGCCAGACGCATGTTCAAAGTATAAGCCGCCTGCAACCTAAAGATCAAGCTACAAGCTTTCTTGTTTAAGATTGGCGGGGGAGAACAGAATGGAATCATTAGAGGTGCAGAGAGATACCTAGAGAGAGTGTCGTCAACTTATGTGGTCCAGAAGTAGAAGGCAGCTTGAAGTAATGCGCCAGAAGTGGAGTCTTTGAAGATTCCATAGAGGGTCTTGGAAGATGAGAAATGCTTTTGCCAGAGACAGGCCAGGAGGGTGATGAACAAGAGAGTCTACTATTTAGAAATCATTATAGTTGGTTCTTACAAGTTTGGCAGGTTCTTGGTACAATTATATAACTACACATACATTTGGCATACAGAGATGAATTATGTACTATGCATGTAATTACATGTAGCAAAGTGTGTACTTTTATTTGGAGGGTATTTACATAGTACAATGAATAGTGTACTTAGAAATAATTAACATAAAGTATTATTTAAAAAACAAAACAATTAAAAGTAGAATCTAAAATCTTCCTTCTATTTATCCCAGTAGCTGATGTCAAACCATTCTAGAAGGCAGACTCCAAAGACAAAAAGGAGGGTAATTTCCCTCTGTTTATTCATAAATCTTTGATTTAAGGAAAAGGCCTTTTCAAGTTTAAAGTATCTTGAAACTTCTGTCTGAACTTAGACATTCCTAAATTTAAAACACTTACAAATTCAGTCGTCTTGAAAGAATACCTTTATATGATTTTGAACTTCTATATTTGTAATATTGAGACTACATGATTTATTAAGAGTATGATTTTGTATTGACCATAAATAGCTATGTCTTTATGGTTAATAGTGAATAAATCATGATGTAAGCTTTTAGCATTATGTATTATTTCTGTTTATCTGAAATATTTCTTGTTGAAAACCATTTGAAACTGGTTCTAATTTGGAGGCAAAAACTACTTAGAAAATTAATTAAGGTTTTAGGATGAATCTCTCAATTTTTCCTTTGAAGCATATCACATAGAATAAGAAATTCCTGAATTATTTTCTTTCCTTTTCTCCTTCCTTCCTTCATCTCTTTCTTTCTTTCCCCCTTCCTTCCTTCTTTCTTCCCTTTTCTTTCTTTCTTTGTAGTTTGGTTAAAAACTTGACAATATAAACACTTTTTTATGAGATAAAGAATATGGCACTTAAAAAAATATAACGTTCTACAGTATATTTTTTTAATCTGGAAGAATTTCTTGATGGTTAATTCCCTTAAGGAATTAGTTAAGTATAGAACAGTGACTAAATTTGAATCTTTAGGAAACAATACAATGTTCATTTTGGGGGGGCTATCAAAGGAAGACCAATTTACTAAAAATCAACCCGTATAATATTTTGGAGGGTTTGCCAATTTTCACCTTAATGTTGTTAATAAACTATATATAGATGTCAGGGAGAGAATTCACCCATGCAAGAAAGGTAAGGAAGAGGGAACTCTGGAAGGTGCTTTACAATTTTCTATAAGTTATATTACTTAGCATTTTCACAACCTCAGTGTGATCAATCAAGTTTTTTAAAGGCAAAATAAAATGGGTCACAAATGAAATTTAGGAATTCTGAGCTTCTATATTTTAGTTCTATAGCTTCTATATTTTGTTGCCTTATTTGGTGCTAATTTAGTCTCAGAAGCAAACACCATTTTGGTGAACCATCCCATCTGATTACTGGGGGCTTAATTTTGAAAGCTGGGGGCGGTGAATTAGTCAGATACTGGGAACTGTGAGCTTTCTTCCTCTAAAGGGAGAGCCTGAATATTAAAAAGTGACCAAATGCCTCTGGATTGTTTTTCTTGTGCTTTATTCTAAGTAATATCAATTACACGTCAAGGTGCTTTTTGGTACTGGGCCAGTTATCTTACTAATTCACCCTTTTCTCACACTGTGTTCCAGGAGGTCACAGGCATTATTACATTATCATTGTGGGTATCAGTGAAGAGCTAGGTCCTAAAGCCCTCTCATTTTCTAAGCATTTTATGCAGTGCACAACTTTGTAGATCCACTATATTCAGATGCCAGAAGGTCCTCCTCCTGAACTTTTACAATGATGAAGCTGAAGGACAATCTGAAAAAAGAAAGAAAACAATCTTTAGAAATAGATG
This sequence comes from Heterocephalus glaber, assembly GCF_000247695.1. The sequence goes on along the minus strand of NW_004624740.1, from coordinate 15,666,407 downwards.
TAATTTGCTGTTATTCTATGTCTACACCTGCTCAAGAAAAAAATGTACGTTTAAAGGTTTTTTTAAAAAAGTTATTTGCAGATTATTTCACTCAGCCAAAATAATTTTTGATTAATGGTTTGTCTTGAGTAATTTTCCTTTTAAAATGGTAACGTTTTGTGTTTCTGGGAAGTTATTCTAAACTTTTTTCCCCATGAAGAGAGCAATAAGGCTTGCATAACTCAAAACTCTGGTAGAAGAAATCTAAACTTTATTTAAAGAGAGCTTGACCTCTGGGTCATCTAGTGTGCTATTTCTTTACTAAGTCAGGTTAACATGTAAATAATATTAAACATAACCAGAAACGTAACAAGGATATTTAATACTCATCAACTTTATTTCTAAAATATTGCAGTGGATTCAGAACTCTGAATTCCAACCAGATGTACTTCTGGAGTATTACACAGGTCATATATGTTTCACTTTTTTTGTTCAAACCCAAGGGATCGACACGATAATTAGATTGAGAACATCTGTACCAAATCCAAACCATTTCCCTTATCCTTCCCCACGGGAGAATTTTTTTTTTCTTTTTTTCTTTTTAAAAGCTCCTGAACATTTTATTTGTCTAGCCACCTTTAGGGCAATTCCTAGATGACTGCCTGCCTGCCACCGCACAAATAGGGGAGGGAAGACTTCCCCCCAGCGTAGGCTGGGAAATAATGGTTAGAAGTGGGGTTTTGTCGGGACAGGAATGGCTCAGTGTGGCATTGCCTCTTCCCGCCAGGAATCTGGCTCCCGGACCGGGCATGGCCAGGTACCCGGGCCAGGAGCGCGGGTGGGCACGTGCACCGGGACCCGAAGACCCGAAGAGTGTCAGGGCGCCGCTGCCCTCTACCGGGCGGCGCTGTCCGAGCTGCCGCCGATCGTCGGCGCGCGCGGGCTCAGGAGCCTCACACTAAGGCAGCCTTCGTCCACCCGGGGTCTGCAGTGCCCTGCTGGGTCGCGAGGCACAGCATCTGGGCCAAAAGCCTGCGAAGCGCTCCAGTTAGACTACCGTGCGCTCCCATCCACCTGCTTCTTGAGCTTCCGAGAGTCAAAGGCTGGGATGGGGACGTAGAGCGATCCCTTTCCAGACCTTAAGTTTTCGATGACTCGGAGGTCCCTGGCCCCAGTGCAAACCTTGAGAACCTATGTGTTTTCTACATCTTAGGGGACTTTGATTTCCAGTCCTTTCCTTTAGAAATGCTGAAATTCACTACAGTGATCGACGCTAAACCCTCGATTTCAGCCGAAAAGCAATTATTTTCCACTTATGTGTTTTATTTTGTATTGCATACAGACTTTATTTACATATAATTTTCAAGATTAAGGAATTTGGGGATTTGTTTTAACTAATTACACGTTAAATGAAGTGCGAGAGGTAAAAGTATAGAATTCCTACTGGAAAACTCAAATTTGCACGTGTGTGTAATCAATTAAAGACGACGATTACAAAACGGGTGCTTTGGTCAGATTTCTGCAAAGAAGGAAATCAAAACAGAATTCATTTTTCGGTTTGCAATTTAGCATTCTTGTAAACTTGGGGACACGCTTGCTGTTTCAAGCGAGTGCACGCAAGCTTTCCAACTTTCTGCACCCAAAGGAGTAGAAGCCGAGATGTCTAAACCGAAAGAAGTTTCTTGGTTTGTGCCGCAAAAACGGTGCGGGGACACAGAACTGAGCTCCAAGACTTTTACTGTCGTAGCCTAGGCAGGAGCGGTTTGGGCAAAGGGGGGCCGCGGGGACCCCCGTGCTATCGCCGTTGCTGTTCACCCTGGTGCGACTCGGGACTGTCGCTGCCGCGGTGTGGGACATGAACGTCCGCCGCGACCTGAAAGTCAGAGGTCTTCTTCCGTCAGCTCGACTCCCCGACCATGAAACGCTGTTCCTGGCCGCGGCACGCTCCGAGTTCCCGACAGAGTGCAGCAGGACCGGACAGTGGTGGCCCGTGGCCAGCGCGCCTCGCACACGCACTGCTGCCGTGGGCCTGGGCCGCGCGGGGTCTGGGCTCGGGCAACTGGACGCTGGGCCAGAACGAGTGAAAAGGGGGCTGTCCCGGCGTCCGCCTCAGAGCCCCCAAGCTGGGGCCCTGAAAGGGCTGCGCTCCGCTGCCGCCCGCGACCCCTGGGGGGCCTAAGCGTGCCCCAGGTGAGCTGGGCCCGGGGCCTCGGCGGGGGCCGGAGCCCTTGCCGCGACCCGTAGCGCCCCCTCAGGGTTGGGCGCGCGGCCGCCGCGATTGGGGCTGGGGGTGCGGACAGGGGCGGGGGTCGCGGCCCCAGCGGTCGCCGCGCGGGGAGGACGCAGCGTCGCGCGACAAGCCGGCCAGCGGCCGCCGCTCCCGGGGACTCCGACTTGAACTCGCCATGGCTGCTGAGGCGACGGCGCCGTGAGGAAGAGTCCGCGTCCGCTGTGTCGGCGGCGGCGGCCGGCTCCAGGCCGGGTTTTGGCGCCGCCCGCTTGCTGCCTCCTGGCGGCTCCTGAACTCCAGCCCCCTCTCTATCAGCCTCTCACTCCGTCTCAATATGTCTCAAGATGGCGGCCAATGTGGGATCGATGTTTCAATATTGGAAGCGCTTTGATTTACAACAGCTGCAGGTCAGGCTTCTCCGCGCTCGGCCTCGCGCCCGGGGGTGGGGGCTGCGGGCGGTCGCGGCCTCCCCCGGGGACCCCGGGCTGCCCGGACGCCGGGGGGCCGCGGCGGCGGGGAGGAGGGGGGTGCCGGGGAGAGCGGGGCCGAGTCGGGCACAAGTCCCTCTCGCTCCCAGGGCCCCCATTGATAACTCGCTTGATCAGAAATTGATCCTCTTTGTTCAATTCATCGATCAGCCCAAGATGGCGCCGGGAGCCGTCGCCGCCGCCACCGCTGCCCCCGGTGTCTGCCCCCACCCTGGGCGCCCCCCCCGGCCCGGCGCCGCTGCTGCCTGCGCCTCCGCCGTCGCCGCGGGACCAGAGAGGGGGCGGCCTGGTGGCCCCGCGGGGCGCGCGCATGAGGGGGCGCAGGCGGCGGGCGGCGGGAGGAGACTGCGGCCCGGCGGCGGCGGCGACTCCCGCCCGCGCGCCCGCGCCCCCGGCCCTCCGTATTCCCGGGGAAAGTTTGTGGGGAGTTGTTGTGGGGGGTGAAGCGCCTGCCTCTTCAGGAGGAGCCGCCGGCGCGGCGGAGCTGGGGCTGGTGGCGCTGTGGTGCCGCTGGCTCGGGGGAGGGTCACAGCGGCCACCGGCGGCGGCGGCGCGGCCCGGCTCCGGCCAGGCGGGCGGGTGGCCGGGCGGGCGCCCGCGCTCACTGCCCGGGGCGGCCCGGGCCCCGAGCGCCCTCTCCTCCGCCCCCTGTCAGTGTGTTTTTTCTCCGCCGCCGCCGCCGCCGCCGCTCGGGCACCCGGCGCGGACCCCGGTTTGTTTACGTCCCGGGAGCGCCCCGGGGGCCACCCGCAGCCGCCTCGCTCTTTTGTGTGCCGGCGCGAGTTGCCCGTCCGCGTTCCGGGGATCTCGCGGGGGCGCTTCTGGGAAATTTGACGAGGGGCGGCGGGGGCGTCCTGCGCGCAGTGCCGTGGGTCGCCGCGTCCGGGACCGGGAGGAGGCTGCAACTTTCCTGGAGCGGCTGTCCGCGCGGGGGGCGCGCTTCCCCTCGCTGCCGGCCCTCTCCTGCGCGCAGGGACTCTCGTGGCCCCGGGGTGGCCGCCGCTTGTTACATTCCGGCCCCTTCCTCTGGGTGACCCGGGAAGAGGGCTCTTGTCTTCTCTGCAGGGTCCGCGGGGGCTATGGAGCGCGCGGCCGCTCCGCTCCTAGATGCTTCCTCGGGCCGGGTTCTCGAAAGCAAAGCCGCGCGGGCCCCGATAGACTGTGGCGTGCGGGAAGGTGGTCCCGGCGCCGAGCCCCAGGAACCCCATCCGGCGCTTGAGCTGTCGCCGCGCTCAAGAAGTGCGCTCCTGCCTGGCAGCCCCCACCCGGAGGAGCGGCGCGTCCTCGGGGTCCGCCCCGCACATGCCTGCTCGGCTCTTGCGGCGGCTGGACAGCCCCGGGACTTTGCCAGGTGGATGTGTGTAGCTGGAGCCAAGTTGAAGGTGAGCGGCTTGGGGGGCCAGAAGCTCTGTGAACACTGGGGGCCCGGGAGGGAGACAGTCGTGTAACTTAGAAGGACCCAGGATGGCTTAGTGCCCCCGGGGTCCCCACGACGTCCCTGGGGTACCGCTGCTTCTCAAGCCTATAGGGTGTACACCGAGGTGTACTTGGCTGAATTTTGCTAACCCGGGGGACTGATGGACAGTCACCACAGCACCTGTGGTAGTAAAGCAGACAACTACACATGCAGGCTTTTAAGAAATGAAGTGGATTGGATTAAAACATATGTAAGTGGAGCCTGGCAACTTTAATTGTATGCCCTTGTTTTCTGTCCTTGTTTTCCACCCTTGCCTACGTAAAAACGATAGAGCAGACTCATAGTCGTTATGAAATTTCCTCAGATTTCTCGCTTAACTAGGAAGAAGAGTATGTGAACTATGTATTTCTGATAAGATTAGAACTTAAAGGAGTTTGAGTATTTATTGACTAAAATAGATTACTCCAAAGTGTCTATTGTGTAAATTAGATTCCTGAATGTAATGAACACAGCGGAATGGCATTTTTGATAAATTGGTCTACCCTGTTTTAGTAAAAATAGCTCCCTTTACCATAATTTAATTCCTCTGCTTACTGTAAAACCCGTTCTGGAATGTTAAGAGACAAACCTTAATATTCCCCCCACCTCTTGTCTTACTAAATGTGACATCCTAGTTTAATATCAATGAAGTTTCTCTTTTTAAGCATCCTGGCAGAACTGCCTGGGAGATGGGTTTGGTTTCTAGAGAGTTATTAGATTTTATGAACTTGATATAAGCACACCTCCCCTTACCCATTGATTAGCTACTTCTTCAGGGGATCATGGGGACATTTAATGGTATGGTTGTAGGATTTGATTAAGGTTCCCTGGCAGTTCACTTGAATGAATTTTATGTTGATCTGGAAAATGCAGCAATATCATACAAAATCCTTTCTCTGAGCAGCATTCTTTCTATGAATATCCATTGCCCTTTGGTGGTAGTTAATGACTTGGCCTTAGATGATTTTCTGTGGCTGCTCGGTTACACGTTTGAAGACATTATTTGAACATGGAATGTCAAAGTTCGGGTATAAGGCCAGACTGGTCCTTTCTCTGAGTCTTGGGGAGGCCTTTGAGCTGGTGTCTGGTTGAGTGTCCACTTTGTTCCCATAGACAGTAAGTGAGCCACTGAGACTGCAGTTTGAGCAAGAGTTTATTAGTTTCAGACTCTTCTCTCTCTGGACTCTTAGACTGAAATGGGGTTGCTTACAAGCCCACTGTCTGCTGTGGCATTGCCACCCCAAGGCAGAGAGGCTGAGCTCAGGTAAATAGACCAGGTTAGAGACTTCAGTGGGTCTGGATGAGACAGTTCTGGGCAGTTCTGTACCTCCTCAGCACCCCAGTGAGCCATGGTCATGTTCTTGTCCCTTTGCTTCTTGGATCTTGAAGTCACTGTGGGGACTTGGAGTGAAACAAAATCGTGCTCTACTTGGTTTCCTTTTTTAGTCCCAAAGGTTTGCGGTATGGAAGTTTTGGTGCTTTGGCGTTGCTAAGACTAGTTGGACAAGTTTTTATCCTACCCCAGACTTGTAAAATCCAGACTTTTTTTTAAAAAGTCAAAAAACCCCACCATTGTATAAATTTATCTTTTAAATACACGTTTGAAAAGAGAACACTTTCTAAAACAAGCTCATGCAACTTTGTTACGTGATTGTGGAGTTCTGAATTTTTTGGGATGGGACCTGCCAGCCCTGGCTCCTTTTTGCAGAATTGTCCTCGTGTGGGGACTTATTTTCCGCTTTAAGGGTACTCTGCCATGGTGAGCTTTAAAAGTTACTCTCTTTTTCAATATCAGAAAACAATTTCAGTTTTGCCCAATTTGTTTTCTGGTTGCTTTTGCTTTCTCCTATCATGGAAGTGTGTATGTCACCAGCTGTCTAGACTGTTCCCTGTAATAACTCTTTTATTTATTTATTTTTTGGTACCGGGGATCAAACTCGGGTCCTTGTGCTTGCGCAGCAGGCGGTGAAACCACTGAGCTAAATTCCCTGCCAAATCTTTTATTTTAATTAAGCTATCATGTGTAGTAGCTTCATTAGAGTAATGAATAAATGAACGATGCTGCCACTGCTCTTCTTTTTGTTTTCTTGGTTCTTTTAATATTGGTGTCTTAGAGATTGGGAGTGTGAAGGGCTCATTACCTGTTGCTTGAAGTTTTTGCCTGGGTGAAAGGTAAGTCATTGCAGCGATAAAGTTAACCACAGCGCCTCCTTGGTACAGCTAGGTGCACAGAGCCCTTTTGCTTGCATCCCCAGTTTGAGGTGTGTCCATAGTTAACTAATTCAGGAAAGTTGGAAAGGAGACAGCCTGCTGCTCTCCAGAATTATTCTGTCCTTAATCCTCCGAGCTAACCTTAAAAATGCCGAATAGCGACCTCATTGAGCCCACGACCTTTAATGGTTGTTTAAAATGACTTCTGTTGCTGATAAATTAAAAAAATCCCTCAGGGTTTGTGTGGGAGCTGTGCAGACACAGTAGTTTATGCTCTGTGATACCACAGTCAGTCTTAGTAACAAGGCTAGAAGTAGAAAATCCATTTTTGTTTCAGTTCTGTGTGAAATGAAGGAAGGACAAATTAATTAGGGGAAAATTGGTAAATTTTTAAAGGAGAAATTATTGTATGAAAAACCCTACAGAGCTAGGCTCATTTCCAACCTATGTTTCCCTTTTATATAGTTCACACATTTGGATCATGTAAATTTCACATACAGTATTTGAAATGCAGGTGTATCTTCTGAGTTGTATAAAGTTGCTATAAAAGTTTTTCTAATATTCAAGATCATGTTGCTGTTAAATGCATAACTTAAAATAATTGCTCTCATGAAAAGTCTGATTTTTATTAGTAATTGTCAAAGACAGAAGTGTGTCTAGTCCTTTTGTTTTGTCTGAAGCTCTGAGTTATCACTGCAGAGAGATAGTTTTAGTTTCAACTGAAATTTCCCTGCCTCTGGTTGTTTAAACCAGACCCTTAATCTTATTTTAACATATTTAAAGTGTTCAGAAAACCCGGAAGAATTGTTTTGTGTAAGTAGCAAGTGAACATAGTTTAAACACTCAAGCAATTCTGGTATCTAATTGGAAACAGGTGGAATTCTTGGACTCTTGTATTTGAGTCTTCTATAGCCAAGAATAGGGACACTTTTTACTGTGGCTATTCATTCTGTGGACACTCTTTGTAGAGGGGTTCCCCAGCCTCTCATTGCGCCCTGTAACTATTTACCAGAATGTTCCAATAATCCTGGGTGTTACAGGACCTGGCTGCCTGTGGATGTCTGAACACTGAGCGAATTGTGTGTTTGCAGATAGAGTGAAAAAAGAATTCTACTGGCATTATTAAACAAACAGTTTATTATCTGTCTTGTGTAACTTATATAGCAAAGAAATTGTGATTTTATTTTGTGAATTCTGATTTAGTAAACATTTATTGACCAGTGTGTAGATGCATTTTATTATACCCTGACAGTGGTTTAAAATTCAGAGAGAAATTACTTTCCTTATGAGTTCTATGTCGGGCCAGGGATGTAGCTCAGTGGTGCTGCGCCTGCCTGGCAAGTGCAAGGTCCTCAGTTCAATCCCCGGTTCCACAAAAAAGAAAGAAAGAAAGAGTTCTGTGTTTAAAGATATAAGCTTTTTGGACCTGAGTTCAATCCCCGGAACACACAAAGAAAGCTTTTTTGTTGTTGTTATTAGTTTTTTGAGACAGGGTCTCACTATGGTAGCCCAGGCTGGCCTGGAACTTGTGGCAGTCCTCCTGCCTCAGCCTCCTGACTGCTGGGTTTACAGGCATGCGCCACCAAGCCTGTCTTAGAGATATAAGCTTTAATTGCAGCCAAAAAATATTAACTTGGTTTGGGGCATTATTTCAATAAAATACTAATGATGGGCCCCTCCAAATTGTCTGTCCTTTTTCCTGTTCTAGTTTTCAAAATGTGTTCCTGAAAGCCCCTTCATAGTCCTGGTTTTGCTCTGTATTTAGAAGCAAGTTTTGGTTTGTGTGCAGGTGGTGGGTATTTCTGGAGGACAACTGAGATTTGTGTTTGAGCTGCTGGTACTGCTGCAGTTTTGACTTTGCTGAGCTGCAGTGGGTCCTGGTTTCCAGCAAGGTGCTGAGAAAGTGGTGGAAGAGAGCAGTCTCTGGCAGGGAAGGAGGTGTCCCTGCAGGAAGTGAACTGGAATTGAAGGAGAGCATGAGCCATTGTCCTCATTTGTGCCATGCCTAAAGCAGCTTTGAAGCACCTTTGTTACGACTTGCAGATTTTTAAAAAGAGCTTATGCTATATACTATGCACAGAATATGACAGTTAAAAGAGAGGGCAACAACTCCATTTGAAAGACATCTGATTTGTTGCAAACCCCACCAAGAACTTTTCCTTTAAAAACCAAACAGCTCTCTGGTAAGAAAAATTCTCATTCTTTTTTTTTTTGGTACCAGGGATCGAACTTGGGACCTCGTGCTTGCAAGGCAGGCACTGGAACCACTGAGCTAAATCGCCGGCCCCCTATATTCTCATTCTTGCTGTAATTAAATTCCAATAGGATGATGTTAATGCACAAAATACAGGCTGTCAATTTCTTCATATTAGTCTGAAGTCTTTTCCTTACTGTAGGAGGGCCCGGGCTGTTGGCAAAATTTTTGTGTTTAATAGAGCCCTGGGCCCCAGGAATCCCAGGAATTTCTATGGCCACAGGGTTGCCAGAGCCCCAAGAGGGACTGGTAGGTACCCACAGGGGTCTTCCTATGCAGAGGAGCCCAATTTGGCAGGAGATTAGGAGGAAGGAGAATAAGACTATTCTTGCCAGGGGTTTACTGACATTGAAGAGCAGTCCAAGCAGTAGCTGGGTAGGAGATTCACAATAAGTGAAACTGACTAGGTCTTGCTTCCTTCCATTAAAGTGTTTGTGAAACTGAGAAAAGAATGCCAAGGCAGCTGGCCACACCTTTGTAAGACTCTGGAGTCCACCAGGTCTTCCATAAGGTGGCCTCTATCTGCTGACACTTGAAATCCTGGCTACACTTGACCGTTAGTGATTTATGCAATTCATGTAGAGGGAAATTACCAGAGCTTAAACCCTGAAATGGTAGGGAAATAGCTTGCTCTTTCTTAGCGTTTCCTTGAATGTACCGACACCAGCCCTGTTCTCTTCCAGACAGCTGTCTTTGGCTGCACTTACTATTTTTGTTTTTTGCTTTTGGTACTGGGGATCGAACTCGGGACCTTGTGCTCATGAGGCAGGTGCCGGAACCACTGAGCTAAATCCCCAGCTCCAACACTTACTATTTTTTAAGTTAGTGCAGATAACATTTATTTTAAAAGTTACCTATGGTTGTGAGGTGTTTTGAGTTTGGTCAAGGTAAAAACAGACAAATTAGCTCTTTTTTAAGCAAATATTATGAAATTGTGAGAAATAGAATGTCATTCTTACTGTCATTAAAAACTTATTTGGGCATTGACAGCGTTTTACTGAAATGGAAGATGTTTAGATCCTGTCCACTCACCATATAGGAGAAAGAAAACAAAACCAATCATAGCTCAAAAGCTTTTTCCCACGTTTCTACCTTTGTTCACTTGTTCTTTTGTACCTGTGAGGTTCTTCGGTTTATTGCCACTTTCCCTCCTGTACTTAGGAAATTATTATTTAGATAAAAATGATTTGATAAAAGTTTGTACATGATAACAAAAGCAAACCCCTCTATTGAGGAGCCTGAAGCTGTGAACATCAGCAAGGCCCGGGGGCTGGTGGTTAAGGCAGGGCTGCTGTGGAGCCGCCCTCAGCTGCCAACTGCCAGCCCGGAGCTCTTGCTGTCACTTCTGCCTGTCATTTCTTGCCTTGCTCCTGGCCTGCCACACCTGTCCGCCTATGTTATGACAATTTTTTCTTTTCCTTTTTTATCATAAGTATTTGTGGAGCTCCATTATTTTGAGGTTCTTGGAAGAAAGTTACAATGTAAATGAAAACTTAAAATAAAATTCTTGCTGGAGGGAATTGTACATTGAATTTTTGATGAGGTTTCAAAAAGACTTTTGTGCTCCTCTTAGGAATAGGAACATTCTATGGCTCCTATCACCATTTTTGCATCATTTCAAAAGGTGTGCAGGTACTGGCAAGACGTATTCTGTATTTTGTTTCTACATAGTAATTGACCTAGAACTTGAACCCATGTGGTCCCGTGTTATATTGTTCTGCTCTAGTCTTGCCAAGAGTGTGGATAGCAATAGTCTGTGGAACACAGACATTTCAAAGGGAAAGGCTCTGAGCCCCTGGCATGCAACTAAAATTACGAGTAGAGCTGTAAGTCCAATTCCATTCCTGTTCACACAGCAGAGAGGTTAGAAGCTGTACAGCTTTGAAATAGAAAATTGTGAGCTTGGGAGTATTCATTTAAGCAAGTGTAGAAATGTTAATTTACTGGACTTGCTTATTACAGCTGCACCTCAGCTCCTCACTTTTGCAACAGTACATGCCATCGCATCATTCAGCCAAGTAGGAGACAAGTTCAAGTTGGGAGTCATGTTTCTGCTCCAGAGGCATGTATGGGATCTCGGAGCCAGACCGGAAGTCCGGGATGCTTCAGGGCACCCCTTCCAGGTGACTTGGTCGGCTACAGACCTTACAGTTGTGGGTGAACGTAGGACCTGTGAGTGGCCTGGCACTTTGGCAAGCTGGACCGTGCAGTCATAAAGCTGTCACCTGGAGCTGGCTGTCCCAGAAGGCAAGCTCAGTCATCTCTACCTCCACCCAGTCCTCAGCCCTGGTACCAGTTTGTCAGCATTGACGTGGGAGTAGGAAAGAAAGGATATTGCCAGTTATGGTTGAAGGTCATTGTGAGGGGAGTTAGAAGTGGTTTGTGATTGTTTAAAATGGCTGTGTGTTGGTATGTAATTATGCTGTCATAATGTGCTGATACTTTAATGAAATATTTTTTCATGTGTATGCAGTTAGTTTTGGGGCTTATCACAAGTCTTTTCTAATATAACACAACCCAAGGGCATAGTCTTTATTTGTTTGAAAATTGACCATTCAAAGCAGGTCACAATCCATTATAGATTTTGCTGCCAAATTAATCTTCCCAAACCATTGATTTCATCATTCATGCCTCTTCTTAATTACCCACAATGGCTCGCTTTGGCACCTGGTGGAGACCACATTCCTCAGGCTGCCAGACAGTTGTTGGTAGGTGTCTCCACTTTACCTAAACCTTTTATCCCAGTTAGAATGATCCCAGCGTCTTGCTCATTTGGGGAAACTCCCTCTGTATATCTGAGCATCCAGCCTGCTTTCACGCGTACCATTATTCCTTTGCTCCCTTACTCACTGCCTGAAGGAGTGGGTGGCATGGCCAGGACATGGTTTTAATGGACTTGTGCGCCCAAGGCATTGTGGAGGCTGGAGGAAAGGTTTGGAAATCAGGCATGGATTTTTATTTAATGTGCTGTAAATACAATTATGTGTATTTTAACGAATGTATGTAAAGAAAGAATTTAATAAATGGGAGTAAAAATAAAACACATAGCCTATGAGTGGTTTTCCAGACACTGCCATTTTAATTCAATTGTCCTCCTTTCCACAATATCAAAAAGAATCAAGTTTGGGCCAGGGATGTAGCTCAGTGGTAGAGCACTTGCCTAGGTAGGCAAGAAGCTGTGCTCCTTCGGAGAGATGAAGGATTTGGAGTGGGATGGAGGCCTGGAGAGGAGAAAAAGCTTGAGCCCATCTCTGTGCACTTGGCCTGGTATAGGAGAGGGCTTTCCAAGAGAATTGATGTAGGTGGCTGGGTACCTTGGAGGCTTCCCTCCAAACGCTGGCTCAGAGGTACGTGCCTGCTGTCCACCCTCTATTGTTATGCACCTGCTGTCCTCTGTCCTGAGGACAGGGTCCCCCACAGGTGGTAACTGCTGCTTGGACCTTAGCACTGAATACTATGGCCTCTCAAGGGGGTGGATCCTCAGTGTCCTAATTTGGGACTCTCTCACATAGTTACCTTAAGAATGGAAACTTGATTTTTTTCCTCTCTTTAAAATTTTCTTTCTTTTTTGTGGTGCTGGAATCAAACTTGGGGCCATGGACATGCTAGGTAAGTATACTACCACTGAGCCCAGACTGGATTCTTTTTAATGTTTTGAAAGATAGTTCAATTATATTAAAATAACAGTTTGGAAAACCACTGATAGAATATGTTTCATTTTTATTCCCATTTATTAAATTCTTTCTTTGCATAACATTGCTAAAATATACATAATTTGTGGCACATAAAACAAAAATCTACATTTTTAAAGATAGAATTGGGCTGAATAATCATTGACAGAGATTCATTTGAGTCTGAATGAGATTCCCCCCCCCCCCCCCCGGGAAAGCACTTAGTGTAGTTATCAGAACCTAACAATATAAGAGAAAGCCCGGAGCAAGAAGTGCTCAGGTTTGGGTGTCAGCGCTGGAGGAATGTCTCTTATCTGCCTGTCCCCCAAAAGCTTTCCTTGTGGCCCTGGCACTCGGCAGCTATTTCAGAGCAGTGGCCTTCATAGCCTGCGTGCTTCTGCTGCTTCTTCATTTACCCCTAGAAAGTACATAGAGTATTTTGGTGGTGGTGCCGTCATTGTCTGGCTGCACAAGCAGTTGCATGGATTGAGGGAAGTGGGGGCTTTTGGAGGGGACTAGGAGACCCAGGAATCCCCCATGGGGGAATGGGGCCTATGTCTGCAGGGAAAAGGTAGAGGTAGAGGAGCCACCCCAGGTAGGGAAGAGAATGTACTCCTTTGGGAATAGGAGGGATTTAGGGTACTGAAAAAATTCCCAGGGTTAAACCCTAGGTCAGTAGGAAGGTTGAACTTGGTAGAGAGGTTGGCACTGAGGTCAAGAAGATGAGTTGCAACCTGGAGTTTGAAGCCTGCAGAGGATTCTCTTGGAGGTTTGGCTGGTGCTCTGGAATTCTGCATTTTTGGAGGTGGAACGGGGTGAAGATTTAATTTTAATTCGGATCCCTACTTTCATCTTCACTTTCCTAGCCTGCAGCTAGGGCCCCTGTGACTTGGGTAAAAGGAGGGTGGAAGGAAGGAACTCATTCCTTCCAGGACTGGATTTACATGTGGCTGGTTTATGTCCACTGGTGACAGGACAGGAGATTGTCTTTGAAACAGGGTCTCGCTATGTAGTTCAGGCTGGCCTTGAACCTGCTATGTAGCACAGGAGCTTTTAATGTTAATGTTTTTGTCTACTACCTGCTGTCATTTCCTGAGCACTGGTCACAGGCACTGGTTTAGGCTCTGTTTATTCTCTGGAATCCAGAAACAGTCCAGAAGAGGGTCAGTGATCCCTTCTGTGTATGAGCTGGACTCTCAGGTGAGGCAGTGGGGTCATCGTGGGGAGGCCACAGGGACATTCAGATGTGGGGCCCCAACTCCCTTATCCAGGGGCTGTCCAAGATGATCTTAGGGTGGGTCTCTGAGCTTGAATTGGGCCTGGGTGGGGGGACCAGTGGGGAGGACCTCTTGGTAGAGTCTGGTTGCCTCTGTGACCTGAGACTTCAGCCTCAGCCCAGATGAGAAGGATCCTCTGACAGTCACTACAGTTGTAGCCTCAGGGTCTGTGAGCACTGCAGCAGATGTCATTTATCCAGTGCAGTGATGGAAGTGGGCTTAAAGGAGCCCTCCTTGCCACCTTGTCCATGTTCTCAGATGCTGGAGAGTTTTGGGGAGCTGTGAGGCAGAAGGGAAGCTTAATGTTGGGAACTTAGGGGCTAAAGGAGAGGGAGGCCTTTGCCGAACAGTGGAGGTAGTAGCTTCTAACAGGATTTTAGCAGAATGTAGGATGCAGGGCTGGGTACTGGGGAATGAGTGGCTTCTAGGTACTGCTGTTTGCATTTAACCCTGTGATGGCTAAGGCCAGAACCCCACTGTCCCAGCCCCTGGGAGTGTTTATTCAGTCCTCATGGTGATAAGGACTCAGATCAGTGCAGATCAGCTAATATGGTCAGGACAGCACCCTCTACACAGGCTGTGTGCTAAGCCCCTGGGGAGCTGCTTTGGGTGTGCACGTTCAGTGAGAGACTGACTGTATGAGAGGTGCGTGGGTGCCATTTGTCCTCAGAGAAGCAGCCTGGTCACAGTGACACTCCTTAGATCTTAGCTTATTTTCCTCAGGGAATTACCATTGGAAAATAGCTTTCAGGTGACTCTGGATTCAGATGATTTCTTTTGTGTGTTCATGCCAGATGTTTTTGTGACAGTGTGGTTTGCCTTATTGCGAAATTATAAATTTAAAGAGAAAACATGCAAAAAACATGCCCTGGTCCTGGAAATAATGTAGCATATTTGAGTGAAATTATTTGCTATCTTGTTTGTTTTGTGGGGAGGTCTCTTTCGTAGACTGATGGGCCATTCATACATTCATCTATTGATTATATGCACATGGTGCCTGATTCATGTGGGAGTCTGTTGACTCCCTTATTCCAAGAGGAATAAGCCCTTGCCTGCTGGTTGAAGAGCTCAGCACAGAGCCTATAGGATGGTTAGGGTGAGCGCAGCTAATGTCCGATGTGTGGCAGGGAAGGGCAAGGCCTCTTGCTCCAAGTTCTTGTTTATTCAGTTTATCATCTCCTGGGCACAGGGTAGGGCAGTGTGCCACAGCAGCAGGGAGTCCCTGCACCTTAAGGAACTTACTTCGTTGCATAGGAGACAGAAAGCAGATGAGCAGTGGGTGAGTGACACCACATGAGTACCTAGTGCCCGGGAACAAGCAAAGCAGACCTGTGCACAGAGCCACATGGACTCGTGGCTGTCTTCTGGGGCCCTGAGAAGTAACTGATTTCTACAATTGAAGATGGACAGAGCAGGGCTCAGATATACATGCAGGGGGATCCTTCCCAAAGCCCCATAGGAAGGACAGACCAGAATAAGGAAATAGGGGTAAAAAATGGAACCAGGAGGGTGTGACAGTCACAGTCCCCATGAGAGTTAAACAGGGCCAGGAGAGAGGATGCCAGGTTGGTGGTCATGCTGACTGACTTGTGCTTGGCCCTGGCACTTGGGAGCAGAGTGAGATGGGGACACGAAAGAGGCATTTTAATTGACTACTATAGGGGCCTGAGGAACTGAGACCCGGGAATAGCAGCTGTGAGAGGGACAGTGAACAAGCTGGCAGGGAGTGGTCTTCAGTATCTTCTGGACATTTAGCATCCAGTGGGTCAGTGTTGCCTGTGTCCCAGGTGCAGGAACTTCTAGAGGTGGCTAGTGCAGACATCCACCTGGCTGAACTGCACAGGTGTATTAAAAACAGTTGGGGTGACAGGACCCGAGCTTCGGCACTGGATGTGACTCAGCCATGCGAGGAGGCAGCCTGGAGTTTCTTTATTCATCTCTATTTGCCTTTGGTCGGTAATCCTTTGTAATTCCCTGGTTTCATGATGTAATTCAATGGAATTAAACTTGAACACTTCAAAATTATGTAATTAATTATGTTCGGCTTCAATTATAATGACTAATTATAGTGATACCTGGTGGCAAGTCAGGTAGGTAATGGTGGGGGGTTTGTGCCTGCTAGGTAATAGGACAGTCACTTGCTGTCTGACCTTGCAGTGGCCACACCCAGGGGAGCGTGGCTGCCTTCTGACTGCTTAGGTGCCTCTGGTCCCTTGCCTCCCAGGAGCAGCTGCCCAGGTAGGCATGCAGGGAGGGAACGGGGAGGTGATGGTGGGCAGGAAAGGGCTGTTTTGTGTGAAGTTGGGATGGCTAGGGGTCCTGTTTTCCTGGGAAGCAAGGGAGGTACAGGCAAGTGACCATGAGGGTTCAAGCATTGGAGAGACAGCTATGGGGGAGGGAAAAAGTGCAGGAACCACCTTGGGGTGTGGGGAAGATGGAAGTCAAGTTTAAAAATGTCACTGGGATAGTATTTTATGAGGTCAAGGTACAGGGCTCTGGGATCTGTAAACGAAACCATCAGACCCTAAACCAGAGCTCTGAGCTTGCAGACTTCCCAGACGTCTTGTTCTGATAGTGGTGGTTTTATTTGGTGTTAGAAAGAGGAAGTCTTGCTAAGAAACCTTAACCAGCATTGATGTTCCCTCTAAAGCCACCCTCTAGATGTCTTCCTCTTCCTCTGATGGGAATTGGTGCAGAGCTGTCCTGAAATGGGGTATGTTGTGTTTGTGGAGACAGTGGTCGTCAGCTGTCTTTGGTCAGCTGCCTGCTTTCCGGTTCTCCCAAGGTACCTTGTGGCAGCCCACACAGCAGCATCCAGCAGTGGTACTTGAGCCTGTTCTTTAATCTGTCACACTAGACAGTATTCTTGGTGCCAGTGACCAAGTGCCTGCAAACACCTTGATCTATATGGAGGACATGGATATGGGGATCCTGCTTCCCAGTTCTCCCTGAGGTTGGTGTCTGGGTGAGGCCCATTAGCATGCCTAGATGGCTGATGGGTTTTGTTTTTGAAGAGAGAATGGGACTTGAAAATGTTGGGGTACACAGATACTTTTAAAAAGTTATCTTGGGCCAGGGATTTAGCTCAGTGGTGCTCTTGCCTGTGTTGCAAGCGCAAGGTCCTGAGTTCGATCCCCAGTACCCCCTCCAAAAAATTAAAAAAAAAAAAGTTATCTTTTGGGGAAGATGGTCCAGAAAGCTCTTGGGGAAAAAAAAAATTTTTTTTTTTCCAATTTTGAGCATGCTGCTTGTTGACCTGGGGCATAGAGTGGATCCTCTGTCACAGTCCCTCTGATCTATTAGTTTCCTTTTTTTTAGGTAAAATTCACATCATATAAAACTCACCTTTTCCAAGTTTACAATCCATTGGTTTTTAGGATAGTCATAGTGTTTTTTTTGTTTTTTGGTACCGGGGATCAAACTCGGGTCCTTGAGCTTGCAAGGCAGACGGTGGAACCACTGAGCTAAATCCCCGGCCCTATTCATGTTTTGTAGCCATCACTGCTATCTAGTTCAGAACATATCTGGCACCCCAGGAATCTTATACTATTCCTGATCACTCTTTGCCCTGCCCCTTTCTCCATGTAACCATGTCTACGTTGTGACTTTGGTTTTGCTTGCATTGGGTATTTCACATATAAGTGGAATCACACAATATGTGGCTTTCTTCTCTTGACATTGTGTTTTCAGGGTTCATCCAAGATGAATCACTCACATAACAATACTTCATCCCCTTTCCCCCTTTTTAAAAATTTGGCAGTACTGGGGATTGAACCCAAGGTCTTTCCCTGCCCCCCAAGAAAGCGAAATGACATACTGGTACATGAGTGATTCAAGAGTGATTTAAGCCCCTTTTTATTTTTTATTTTGAGACAGGGTCTTGCTAAGTTGCCAAGTTGCCCAGATTGGGTTCGAACTTGTAATCCTCCTGTCTACACCTCTCAGAATGCTGAAATTACAGGTGTGCACCTTGACACCTCACAACTTTTGAGTCTGTTTTTTTTCTGTTGGGGGGCTCTTACATGTAATTCCACAGTGTTCACTGTAGGCCTCCAGGCTGGTTCCCTTCTACTGCCTTCTGCCCTCGCCTTTCTACTGACCCCTCCTCCGATTGCTCATGTGCTATTACTCCCCTTGGAACCAGCACTATTTACAACTGGATTCTGTGGGAATGGCCCAAGAACAGTTTGGGATGGGAGCAGACTTGTCCCTCTGCTCCCCTCCTGCCTTCTTTCCTCACCACCAGGGACTCCTCCCTAATGGGGCTGAGCCTTGATTACCTAAACAAATACTGGATGTTACCCCCCTTCTCTGCCAACGCTGATTCAGGTGTGGTGGTTTTACATTTTGATTTGGCTGGGGAACCTGGGACCGTCCAGTATAGTTGCTCTGGGAAAGACATTTGCTGCCTGTGGACATGCTTGTGTGAGACAGGACTGCCCAGACCTGCCACTACTGTCTTAGCATTATAGGGCGGGGTTGGGGGCCCCCAAGCCAAAGTGACAGTTGCATTTGGAGCAGGATAGTGCAGAGTGCCTAGGCCCTTAGTGGCTCTTAGATTCTGAATAAGTCAGTCTTACCCTCACCTGTGATAGGAGAAAGGAGAAGTCCTTCATTCCTAGTTGGGTCTTTAGTTATTGGAAAAGCATTCTGAAACAAGATGTCACAATTCAAATCCAGATCCTGGATGTATGTGGTTGCATGCTGAAGTCCCAGGTCCTCTGGAGATTGAAGCAAGATTGCTTAAGGCCAGGAGTTTAAGTCTAGTCTGTGTGACACAGTGAGACGTCATCTTAAAAAAAACCAAAAAAATCATTGAAACACAGATCCTGAAGGGTTGCTCCTGGTGGGTATGGCTTAGTGTGGACGGAGAGGATTGTATTTGAGATGTATGGGACCTGAGTGAGATAGATTTGAGTGTGAGGGGGGCACATGTGTCCTTGGCTCTCTTCTAATGGCAAGCAGAATTCCATTTGCCAAGCCAGATGTCCCTCAATACGTTAGCTCCAGCCAATAAAACATTAAGCAATTAGAACAGTTAATATTCAGTTAAGTATGATTAGAAGCTGTGAATGAAATTGGCAGGCTCCATAAGTTGCAGCAAAATACCAAATCTGTTTTTAGTTGTGTATGTATATCTGTGTGGCTGTCAATTCATATAGGTTTATCATCTCACCTCCTTTGTGGGACAGAAATCAGGGGCTGTTGATAGGAAGTTTGCTATGATTTAAAAAGTTTTAAAAGCATCTCGCTAGTTGTTTTACTATGTTAAAAGATACTAGATCTTTAAGACAAATTGTAACCATTTTAACATTCTCATTCTACACATGGGCAAGAAAAAAAAAAGTCTTTTTTTTTTTTTTTTGAGACAGGTGATGTAGTTTAGGCTAGCCTTGAACCCACTATGTAGCTCAGGCTAGCCTTCAACTTGTGGCAATCCCTCCTAAATGCTGGAATCACAGGCGTGTGCCACTATACTGGGACCAGTTGTCTTTTTTGTTCCTTCAGGATGTGTATATGTGCAGGTGTGCATGTTGTACCCTTATACAGGTGTCTCACCCTGCATGGGTTAATCATACTTTATAGTTCATTGCACATAATAATTCATTTTATTATTTTTCTCCTTTGAGTTCCAGTCCCATTTTTAGTTCCCCTCCTCATTCTGGAGGTTAATATTCTTTGTATGGCTGTGTCCTTGTAAAATATGTGGCCTGTTTTATGTGTACAAGTAGTTTTAATTCTTAAGTGTGGTTTTATGCTATGAAGCTTTTTCTTCTTTTGCACTCATCACACTTTTTGAGGTCTATCTTTTGTTCCTTGTAAATTTCACTCATTATTCAAGATTGCTACTTTGGAGTCAGCTTAAGAACCCATCTGTGTTCACCTATTTGGGCTGCCATAATGGAATTCCATGGGTGGCTTAAACAAATTTTTCTCAGTTCTGGAGGCTGAGCAGTCCAAGATCAAGGTGCTGGCTAATTTGGTTCCTGCTGAGGGTCCTTCTTGTGGCTGCAGATGGCCACCTTTGTGCTGTATTCTTACATGACAGAAAGAAACATAAATTCTTTGCTATCTTTTCTTACAAGGACATTAACCCATCTCAAAGTCCCCACCTCCAAGTACCATTAAAGCAGAGGCTAGGGCTTCAAGGGGTGGGTCTTGGGAGGGGCACAGTTCAGACCACAGCACCAGATCATGTGTCTGTTTCCCTGCAGTTGGCCCCTTGGTAGTTTCTGACACTCCAACACCATATAGAGCTGCTGTGACCATTCCATGGCACATCCCTTGACCAGTCGGTATATGGGACAAGAGTGTTCTTAATTTCACTAAGTGCCCCCAGATTGCTCCCAGAGCAGCCATACCCTTTTGCTCTCCAGCTTGCTGTGTGTGAGGGATTACCCCTACATTCTCAGCAGCTCTTTGTAGAGAGTATCCCCATTCTGATGGTTTTAAAGTGGTATTTCTGTTGTCATTTTTTTTCTGACCACCAATAAGGTTTATATTGTTAAAAGCTTCATTTTACACTTGTTAGCTTTTTAGATTTCCCCTTTTGAATATTGCCTGGTCAGATATATTGTTTTTTTTTTGTTTGTTTTTGTTTTAAACCCCTAATCAATTATATCCTTCTACTGCTTTGGAAGAGTTCTTGTCTGTTTGGTTTTTGTTTTTGTTTTTTTTTGGTACCGGGGATCAAACTCGGGACCTTGCGCTTGGGAAGCAGGCAGCAGAACCACTGAGCTAAATCCTCGGCCCTCTTGTCTGTTCTATACGTTAGTGTTTTGTCCATTTTAACTGCTGCAAGTGTCTTCTCCCAGTCTCTCATTTGTTGATTGTAGTGTCCTTCAGTAAGAAGGAAAACAGTTTTGGTGAAGTCACATCTATCCTTTTGTTACTCTCATGTGTTGGTTTATTTCAGACATTTCGAGAAGTCTTTTTCCCACCCAAGTTCACAAAATATTCATATTTCTATAGTAAAATAGCTATGTCTTTCACATTTAGTTCGATAATTTATTACTTTTTTTTTTGGTTCCGGGGATTGAACTTGGGACCTTGCGCTTGCAAGGCAGGCGCCGGGACCACTGAGCTAAATCCCTGGCCCCTAGATCGATAATTTATGTCAGCATCGATTTCTTCTCTTTCTTCTGCCTCCTGATTTGGGAATTTAGCCCCAGTGGTACTCCAAGAACTTATATATGTGGGTGTGTGTATTAGTCCATTTTCTGTTACTGTAATGAAATATCAAAGCAAGGGACTTTACGAAGAAAAAAAATTTATGTCACTCTAGTTTTGGAGACGAAGGTCCAAGGAGCACGGTGCCAGCTCTGGCAAGGACTCTTCCTGGCTGTGTCACCTCATAATGGATGACATCAAAGTGGGATTGTGTGTGAGAAGGAGAGAACACATGATGAAATAGGAAACCAGAGAGCTGGGAGGGACCAAACCGACTTCCCTTCCCAGGGAATTTAATCCCTTCCCTGGACTACCCACTCTGGCAGGACCTAGTGACATCCTGCTAAGCCCCACCTCTTAAAGGTCCCACCATCTCTCAATACTGCCATACCGGGAGTCAAGCTTCCAACACCAACTCTTGGGGGACAGAACCCTCTCAACCATAGCAGCCTATTTCTGGGGTCATTCTTCTGTTTCATTACCCTGTTTCTCCTTGAATTGAAACAGCCTTTTAATTACTGTGACCATGTCTAATTTCTGATTGGATAAACTTGTCCTCTGTTCTTTCAGTATCTTAGCATTGAAGGCTCATTGTTCTTTCATAAACATTTTTGTTGTGTTCCCCTAATTAAATTCTTCAGGAATTTCTGTTAGGTTTGCATTAAATATACAGGTTAATTTGGGGAAAATTAATAATTAAGTTGTCCCATCTGTAAACAAGGCTATTTTTCCATTTAAGTCTTATTTCTCCATAAAGATTTTATACATTTTTATTAGATTAGTTCTTAGTTCTTTACAGTTTTTATAGCAATTGTGAACAGGGTCTTATTTTTAAAAATATTTTAATTGATTTATGGTATAAAGGAAAAAACAATTGGTTTTTGTTTATTGTTTTTGAAACTGGCAGATTGGCTTTTAATATTTTTGCTAGTTAACTTGCAGCTGTTGTATTTTCTCTGTAGATATCATATGCAAAATGTTAGTTTTATTTTTCCCTTTCCTTCCAGGACATTGTACTGGAGTAACTTGGTTTGTTGGCCAATCTCAGGGATTTAGTGGTGTACCAAAGGTGATTGCTCTCCTCATTTCTGGTCTTAAAAAGAACATGCCATTTTTGGTAAAAGCTTTTAATCTAATGAAGGAGCTACCTTAACACACTATCTCCTAGGGTTTGAAGAATTTTTAAAAAATCATAATTGGGTGTTAAGTGTAGCAAATACTATTTGTTAAAAATCTGTTCATGTTGGTGCAATCTTTATTTTCCCATGAATGTAGTAAATTACATTGATCTGAATTTGAGTCATTTATTGCTTTCTGGGATAAAGTCTTTTCTCTTGTATTTAAAAAATATTATTAGATTTGATTTACAATTTTTGTATATATTACTAAATGAAGCTGACCTGTATTTCCTATTCTTATCCAGTTGGAATTAAGTTGATTCTTGTCTTGTAAAATGGGTTAAAATTGCTTGGGAGTGATTGGAGTAATATAAGGACTAGCCGCATCTTAAATTTGATGGGGCTCACTGGTAGAACCATTGGGGCCTGAGACTTTTCTAGTATTGGCGTACGGCATTCAGGTTTTCTATTATTCCAGTTTTGGCATTTTATAATTTCTAGAAATACATTCATTTATTTCATGTAGGTTTTAAGATTTGTTATTATGTGGTGGTTCATAATATTTTCATTTTTATAAATCTGTTTTTAGTTCTAGCTATTTCCTATTTTCTTTCTGTATTCATCACTATTTCTGAATTTGTTTACAAGTTTTCTCTTTTTATGTTTGATTGTGTTTTGTTTATCTTATCAGTCTTTATTTTTGATTCTTTTTTTTATTAGTACATGTTTTCTGTACATAATGATTACATTCATTGTGGAGAGTTAACATGTACATACACATCTTAATTTCTTTTACTTCCTCTTCCCCTCTTCCTCCTCCCTCCTTCTAGCACTCCTTACCCTTTGCAAAAGATCTGTCTCCCTATTTCCTATTATCTATGTTCATTGGCCTGTAGTTTTCTTTCTCCTCCTCCTGTTTTGTTTTCTTTTGTTTTTTGTTGAGTTCTTGTCTGGTTTTGGAATCAAGATAATGCTAGCTTCCAGGAATGAGTTTGGCAGTACTCTTTCCCTTTCAGTTTCCTTGAAGAGTTCAAGAAGTATTGATGTTAGATCTTCCCTGAAGTTCTTGTAGAATTCAGCAGCAAATCCATTGGGTCCTGGGATTTTCTTGATAGTTTTTTAAAAATTACTTCTTCAATTTTATTGCCTGTGGTTGGACTGTTCAGTTTTTATATCTTCTTGCTTCAGTTTTGGTAATTCATATGTGTCTAGGAATCTGTCCATTTCTTCTAGATTTTCTCATTTATTAGGGGTATAGGTTTTTAAAGTAGTTACTAATCTCCTGGATTTTGGCAATTGTCCATTGTAATTTCGCCTTTTTCATTTCTAATTGCTGTTTTTGGTAAATTTGGCTAAGTGTTCATCTATTTTTGCTTATTCTTTTGGAGAACAGCTTTATGATTCATTGATTATATTTTTTGTCTCAATTTCATTAATTTCTGCTCTGATCTTTATAAATTCTTTCCTTGTACAATTTTGGATTTGGATTATTCTTGTTTTTCCAGGACCTTGAGGTGTATCCTTAAGTTCTTTATTTGGGCTCCGTGCGTTTTTCTGATATGGACATCCACAATTATAAACTTCCCTATTAGCACTGCTTTCATTGTGTCCTACAGGTTCTCGTATGTTGTATTGGGATTATTGTTTGAATTTAGGAACTGTCTAATTTCTTCCTTGATTTCTTCTGTGACCCATTGATTAAGAGTGTATTATTTAGGGCTGGGAATTTAGCTCAGTGGCACCGTGCCTGCCTTGCAAGTGCAAGGTCCTGAGTTTGATCCCTGGTACCGGAAAAAAAAAAAGCAAAAAACAAATCACACACACACACACACACACACACACACACACACACGTGTATTATTTAATCTCTATGTGTTTGCATAATTTCTGTCTTTGATTTCTATTGCCATTTCTAGTTTCATTGCACTATCATCTGCTAATATACATGGATAGTTTTGATCCTTTGTATTTAAGCATGCTTTATGGCCTGGTATGTATTCTGTTTTGTAGAAAGTTCTGTGTGCTGCTCAGAAGAATGTGTATTATGTTGTTGGGTGGAACACTAGAAATATCTATTTAAGTCCATTGTTATGAGGTGTGGTTCAACTCGAATATTTCTTTGTTAATTTTTTGTCTAGGTGATATACTTGTGATGCGGGGTATTGAGGTCTCCACTATGATTGCATTGATTTTATCTGATCTTTTATGTCCAGAAGTGTTTGCTTTATGAAGTTGGGTGTACTGATGTTTGGTGCATATATTTTTACAGTTGTTATTTCTTCCTGTTGAATTATAGTAACTTTGACTCTTCTGATCAGTTTTGGTTTGAAGTTCACTTTGTCTGAAAATGGGAGAGCTACTCCTGCTTGCTTTTGGGCCACTGCTACATGGAATGCTGTTTTCTGTCCTTCAATATTTAGTCTGTGAATTAATTTCTGTCTTTTTATTTCTTGGTGCTTTAAAACTGGGTCTCGGTATGTAACCCAGGCTGGCCCAAACTCACTATTGTAGCCCAGGCTGGCCTTGAACTCTTGGCAATTTGGCCTCAGCCTTCTGAGGGCTGAGATTACAGGCATGTGCCACCATGCCTGGAAGTGAATTTCCTTTTGGATTAAATGTGTCTCTTGTATGCAGCATACTGTTAGGTTTTGTTTTTTCATCGAATCTGCCAGTCTGTGTCTTTTGATTGGGGAGTTGAGGCCTCTTACATTGAGAGTTATTATTGACTGATTCCTGTCAATGTGTTGTTTTTCTGTTGTGGATTCTTTTATTTCTCCCTTTGGCTTAGCTGCTCACCCTGCTTGCTGTATTCATTCTGATAGGCCCTTTGGCTTTGATCTCTTTGTTGCCTCTGTCTAGGATATTCTTGAGTATTTTTTGCAGTGTGTCTTTTTTTTGGTACCAGGGATTGAACTCAGGACATTATGCTTGCAAGGCAGGCACCAGAACCCCTGAGCTAAATCCCTGGCCCTGCAGTGTTATTTTGCTTTTTTTTGGTACCGGGGATCGAACTCAGGTCCTTGTGCTTGCACAGCAGGCAGCGAAACCACTGACCTAAATCCCTGGCCTGAGTGTTATTTTGATAGTTATGAATATAAGGTGCTCTTTGTAATGGAAGGTCTTAATTTCTCCATCAATTTTGAAAGAGAATTTTGCAAGATATATTAATTTGGGTTGAGAGTTGTTTTAGGGTTTAAGAATGTCCTTCCAAGCTCTCCTGGCCTTTAAGGTTTGTGTTGAAAAATTTGCATTAATTCTTTTTTTTTTTTTTTGGTACCGGGGATTGAATTCGGGTCCTTGCACTTGTGCAGCAGGTGGCGAAACCACTGAGCTAAGTCCCCAGCCCTGCATTAATTCTAATAGGTTTACTTTTATAGGTGATTTGTTGTTTTTCTCTAACAGTTTTTAAAATTCTATTCTTTTGTTACACTTCTGAGTTTTTGACTATGATGTAACATGGAGAAGTTCTTTTCTGATCATGGCTATTTGGGAATTTATATACCTTGCTTACTTGTATGTTGAATTCTTTCTCCATGCTTGGAAGGAAGGTTTTCTGCTATGATTTTTGTAAACAAGAGATTTTTTTTTTTACGTCATTCATGACATCTAATTTTTCTCTAATTCAGATTAATCATAGGTTAGTCTTCTTTGTGTCACCTGGAAGCTGTTGGGTCCATTTCCCATGGTCTCTTGTTTTGAAGGTACCTCTGAGTTTTATCAATATTTAAAAACTAGGCTTTGGTCTTGTTAATCTTCTCATTCATTGTCTTTGGTTTTTGTACTATGCCTGATTTTTCACTGTTATTTCATTGTTTTCTATTTGAGTTCATTTTCATTTCCTAACTTTTTTTGAATACTCAGCTTTTTCAGTCTGAATTCTTGTTTTCTGAAAAATGTTTTCAAAGCCATAAAGTTTCCTTTAAGTATTACTTTAGCTGTGTTCCATAAATTTTTTTTTTTTTTTTTTTTGGTATCAGGGATCGAACTCAAGACCTTGCATTTGCGAGGCAGGCACCAGAACCACTGAGCTAAATCCCCAGCCCTTTGTGTTCCATAAATTTTGACATGTAGTGCTTTCGGTTTTATTCATTTTGTAATTTCTCTGTAATTTTCTCTTTAATGTGAGGGTTATTTAATAGTATGTATTTTTTAGATTCTTGACATTTTTCTTTAATGGCTTCTCTTATGTTATTGATGTCTATTTTATTATGGCTGGAGAACAGTCCACATGACCTTGGTACTTTGGAACATCTGAGACCTTTTGGCTATTGTACATGGTAGATTTCATGAATGTTCCATATGTGCTCAAAAGGGATGTGTTTGTGGTTTTAAAACATTTTAATATGCAGTATATACATATAATGTGTTCTTACAACACATACAATTCATTCAATATGTACAATATATTCATGTTACTTAGTTCTTCTATGTGCCTGATAAGTTTTTCTTTCAGTTTTGACAGCTGATGCATTATAGTAAGGCTGTATTGTTAGATGTGTATATGATTATAATCTTTATTATTTTCTTGGTTTATTGTTTTTCTTTTTAAAATTAATTAATTAATTAATTTTGTTCCAGGGATTAAAGTTGGGTTCTTGAGCTTGCGAGGCAGGCGGCAGAACCACTGAGCTAAATCCCTGGCCCGGTTTTTTGTTGGCATATACTGTATATGTGTGTGTGTGTGTGTGTATGTGTGTGTGTGTGTGTATTCCACCAAAAATGTATACACACTTTAGAAAAAGAAAAACTTGTGCAAGGCTCATGGTCTCTTGATTTAACACCTGCAGACTTTTATCTGTGAGGGACCCCTACAGTATGTTATATATCGCACAAAACCCACTACCCTTAGAGAAGTAATTGAAAATGCTTGTGCAGCAGTCTCAATGGACCCTTTGACCAAGGTTACCCAAGCAGCAGTTTGCTGTACTAATAAATGTCTGGCAGCTAATGCCCACCACTTTAAACACCTCTTGTAATTGTAAAGGCCAAAGGTAACTTGTATTAATCTTAAGATGTCTCAATAAATTTAGTATTAGGGCCGGGGATTTAGCTCAGTGGTTCCAGCGCCTGCCGCGCAAGCGCAAGATCCCAAGTTCGATCCCAGGTACCAAAAAAACCCAAAACAAAACAAAAAATAAAAATAAATTTAGTATTAAAATATTTATACAAGTTTTTCTTTTCCTGAAATCTGTATACATTTTTTGGCAGACTGTGTTTGTGTGTGTGTGTGTGTGTGTGTGTGTGTGTGTGTATATCCCTTATTGATATCTTATACTTTCTTTTACCTTAAATTCTATTTGTTTTGTTGTTGAAATTATCCTGTTTTTTCCTTTTGCTTGTCTGGTATGACTTTTTCTTTAATATTATTTCCAAACTTTCCGTATTGTTTTGCTTTAAATGTGTCTGTTGCAGATATATGATACAGGATCTTGGTTTTCAAGCCCAGGTTGAGAATTTGTCTTTGACGTAGTGAATTTTGACTGGCATACATTGCGATTATATTAGGACTTCTGCCATTTTATTTTGTTACTTTTTAATCTTTTTTGGAATGCTTTTTTGAATTTAATTTTTCTGTGCTGGATTTTAAAATTGTACAGTGTGTTTTATTCTTCTGGAGTTCAGAATCTGAATTATTCTTGAAATAATATATTGATTCATTTATGTGTTTATTTTTTCCTTTCTTTCTTCCCACCCTTCCTCTTTCTTCTTTGTTTGTGTTTTGGAAGTGCTGGGGATAGAATCCAGAGCCTTGTGGATGCTAGGCAAGTGCTCTGCAATTGAGCTATACTGCTTGGTCACTCACTCTCTCTCTTTTTCCTTTTAGAATATAATTGATTTTTACTTCATTTATTTGTTTTAATTGTCTGGCATAGGTATGCCTATCATTTTCTAGGGTTTATGGTATCTGTCAAACACTTTAAGTGTTAAGTCATTTTTCCTTTCCCTTGCGTTGTGGGCATCATCTACAGTCTGGAATAATAGTACTGTCAAGGACTGTCATCCATGGGGTGTGGACTGTGTGTCCATGGACTGTGAACTATGTGTCCATGGACCATGAACTGTGGTTCATGGCAATCAGACTCAGCATCTCCTGGTATCAAGTCAGAAACTCCCAGTGTGAGTGGGGCCAATAATTTATGTTTCATCAAACCCTCCAGGACCTGACCAAGCACATAAACACTTGAGAACCACTGGTTTAGAATTTTATATCTTGGCCAGTCATAGTTGGTACATTCCTGTAATCCTAATACTGTAGAAGGCTGAGGCAGGAGGGTCGTGAGTTTGAACCTAGCCTGGCCAATTTATTTAGCAAGATCCTGTCTCAAAATGGAAAGGGCTGGGGATGTAGCTCAGTGTGAAGGCCCTGGTTTCAATCCCCAGTACTGGGGAAAAAAGAGAGATTTTTACTCTTGTTTTGTTTCTCTATATTATCTGCTTTCAATATTTGGTTTTCTTGTGACTTATCCAAACAATGGTAAACTGTATCCAGAGCTAACTTTTCACATATTTCCTTCTGGACTTTCAATAGTATTTCTGTCCTTGCTGGAGTATTTGTAATGTTGGTATGTTTACAGAAATATACTGTGATAAATTTTTCCTTCTGTGATAAATTTGCTGAGACTTTAAAGTCTGAGAATAAATTTATTCTTCCCTCATATTTAAATGATAATTTAGATGGATATAAAATCCTAGGTCAGAAACATTGAGATTATTCTCAATTCTTTTTAGCATAAAAGTTGCAGTTTAGGACCATGATGACTGTGATTTTTGTTTCTGTGTAGTTTGTCTGACTTTTCTTTTTATCTTTATCCTTGTCTTGAAATATCACCATGATAGATCCAAATAAGGATCCCCTAATCTTGTTTTTGGGGGTACTTTATGGACCCTTTCACTCTAATGTTTTATTTTTTCTTCAGTTTTAAGGGATTTTCATACATTTATCTCTCCAAATATTTTCTGTCTCTTTTTCTTATTTGTGGGACTCCTACTGTACAAATGTTGGCCCTTACGCTTTTGTTGTTCATATTTGTTAATCATACCCTCATTCTTGAAAAGAATGGGAGTGGCTACAGTATAGATTGCTAGGAATAGAGAGGTTTGGGGGTTCATTATGCTGTTTGAATCCATCTGAAGTACTGTGTACAGCTCAACTTCTGATTGACCTCCTGGCTGAGTCCTATTGGCTCTATCTAGCTGGTGGTGTGATGATCAGGGATGGGAGGGGGAGGGGGAGGGGGAGCCTAGCTGGATAGGCCCCTGGCTGCTTCCAGAGCATTGAAGGTGACTTATAGGACATGGATTGTATTCTTTCACAGAACTGTCCTGTTCTCCACCCCTGTTGGTTAGAGGGATCCATGAAGCAGCAACCTGGGTATCACTGAGCTCTTATTAGAAATACAACATCTCAGAGCCCTGCCCAGACCTTCTGATTCAGAATCTGCATTTCTGTGGGACCACCAGATGATTCATATGCACAATAAAGTTTGATAAGCCCTGTTCTAGATCCTTTAAAGGAAATGATTGGCTTTATTCAACTCATGTTTCAATAAAGTGACTCCCTTCTGAATTGAGCTCTCTAGAACACAGAAGGCTGGGTTGCTGGGGTGCAGCACACAGTCTGTGCCTTGCAGGGGAGATTCCCCTGCGCTCTACCAAGCCTGTTTTAAACCTGCTCCTTTTTACCACACAGTTCTGATAGTATCAGTCATCTGCTTTTCAAGGTGATTATATATTAAAACAGCAAACTGGAAGTGGACCAGGGAAGTGCTAGTGGCAGCCCAAGGACAGCTGGAATTGGGAACAGTTGTCAGCTTGGCAGCAGTACGAGACCAGAAAGACTCAAAGTATTGCAGGCTGGGCCAGTCTGGTGTGGAGGTGGATTTTCCAGTGCAGGCTGTTAAGGAATGAGGGGTTAACTGCAGAGTTTAGCCTCACGAGCATTATAATGAGACGTGGCTCACCAGTGGGGGTGAAGGTTTGGTTTCACCAGGGCTGTAGCCATGTCAAGCAAGTCCAAGACCAAAGACAAACACTTGGAAAATTACCTTTGGGAAACCTCTCTTCCTGTAATTGTGCTGGGTCTGTGGTACGCACTCACCAGGAAACGGCAGATTGTGGTACTTGAGAACATGTGGTTTTCCAGGTGGCCTGCCTTGGATGTACGCAAATGCCATAAGCTGCCCTGGGTGGTTGCTGGGAGCTAATGGCTTGGGGCTCATGGCCTGGTTTGGAATTTGTGCCCCCCCCCCCCATCTTGTTAGCTGTGTGACTTTAGCCTGTTTCCTCTGTACAAGTGGTGATAAAACTACACACTTCAGTAAGACTCCACTCAGGGCAGGGCCTTATGTACCACTCTCAGTGTTTTAGCTTCAAAATGAAAAACATTAAGTATTGTGGCATTGGCATCTACAGAGACTACCCTACATTAAAAGAATAGTACTGGTCATGACCCAGCCCCAAATGTCAGCCCAGTGCTAGTACTGAGGCCTCGGTAACCCCTGATGTGCTTTAATGTTTTTATTTCTTTCATGCTCCCAGATTTTGTTTTCTTTTTGTATGATTTAAAAATCTACCTACATTGGGCTGGGGATTTAGCTCAGTGGTACAGTGCCTGCCTCGAAAGCACAAGGACCTGAGTTCGATCCCCGGTACCAAAAAAACCAACTCTGCCTACATGTCAAACCAGCTTGGTTTGTAGAATGGATTTTGAAGGTCTAAGCTAGCTTCCTGGGTATGAGCAGTTTCTACCTCCAGTGTTCAGTGGGTAAATGAAAAATGTGAGTCATGTAACATTGGCACCTTGTGGCTTTTAATATTTGGAGGCAGACTTCCTACACAGAAGAGGAATTTTCAAAGTAGAAGTCCTTAGATCCAGGTGGTGAATAAGTTCTTTTGAGGAAGGATCCTGATTCTTCATGTTGATTTGGACTAGTAATCGTCAGTATTTTCTCCTCCCGTGAGGCCTCCACAGGGGGCAAATTTAGCTCAGAGTTTACCACTTTTGTGCAGAGTGAGGCTCTGTTTATGGACTGTGCTTAACTAAAGATAAGAACCATTTCTGGTCGCTTTGCACAAGCACAGCTAGTAGAAGTTAAAGGAGAGTGTAGCTGGCCAGAGCATTTGGAGGACACTTCTTAACTCTCTGTTTAACTGGGGTTTGCTCTCTCAGGGGTTGCTGACAGCAGTGAGCAGAATACAGCTTTGGGGACATGTGACTTACATGTGAGGCTCTGAGTTTTGTTTTCTTGGAGATGGTTTCTGAGTAGGTTTTTCTTACTTGACAGCACCTTCAGGTTGTTGTATACTCAACCCATCCCTCCTGAACAAGAGCTGAATTGAGGACTGGGGGAGGGGACAGAGTGGCTAACATTAACTTTTCTTCTTGTGTTATGGAATTTCAAATGGAATTGGAATTGCAGACATAGAGTCATACAAAACACATATTGAGCTGACTTAGATAAATATGAAATTTGGAGGAAATGATAAAACATTGGTACAGAACGTGAATCAAAGGTGATTTCAGAAACAATGTGAGGAAGTTTTTTTTGTTTTTTTTTTAGACAGGGTCCACTATGTAGTTCAGGCTGGCCTTGAACTCACTATGTAGCCCAGGCTGGCCTTGAACTCATGGATCCTCCTGCTTCAGCCCCCTGAGTGCTGGGATTACAGGTATGCACCACCATGCCTGGCTCAATGTGAGGAAGTTTTTTTCATAAATCTTTGATTTCAAGATGAAAAATAATTCAGTTGCAGTAAGGGCTCGGTGGTTCCCTGCAGTACAGGTATACCCAGGAGCCCGGTAAGCCAGAGACTGAGGAGGCAGAGGGCACAGTTGGCCCAGGTGTGTCTGGGCCTCCTGACTGGGTTTTCAGTCTAGCTGTCCCATGCAGCCTCTCTGGAGGAATGAGGCCAGAGGGCCCCCGTCCCGCCCCCCGGCATTTTGAACCAGGTCAGGGCAATCCAAGTATACCAGGTTGCAAGTGGGTCGTGGATGAGAGAGGCCTGAGAGTAAAAACAAGATAGAATCAATGCCTTTTCACATGGTCTATATTGTTATTGCAGTTTGGGATTGTTCAAGGAAAAAAAATTTTTTAGGGGCCGGGGTATTAGCTCAATGGTGCGGCCGCCTGCCTCACAAGCACTAGGTCCTGAGTTTGATCCCCAGTACCAAAAAAAAAATTTTTTTAAAGTTCTGCATACTACCTCTTAAATATATTTCATTTAAAATAAAATAATCTAAAAGTAGCCATTGTGCTTATATTCTTTCAAAACATTTTCATTTTTTTATAAAAAAATTATAGTTATTAAAAAAGAGCCAGCCTCCCTCACCCCTCTTGTTTACTGCCCCAGTGCAGTCTGTTTCACTCTATCCTTCCTTGGTGGTTCAGTGCCAGTGCATACTTACTGAGGGGTGTGTGAGACATGGGTGAGGATTTAGGCTTCAAAAAGCTCCCCTCCTCCTTCTCCTTCCCAGAATAGTCATAGTTCTTTTGTTGGCTTAATTGATTTTCAGATATTCAGTATTTCAAAATAACATAAATATTAGTTTTATGTATACATTCCCTAACATACGCCTGAACTCTTCTCCAGCAACATAGCTCTTAAAACATGAAAATACATCTGAAGGTTGATGGGGCAAACTTTTTCCGTGGTGACACCTCTCTGGCTCCAGTGTGGGAAGGAGGCTGGCCAGCTGCCCTCTGCTCTCCACTCCCCATCATTTTGGGGCCTCCTGCTCCCTCTCACGCTCCCTCTCTGTGTCTCCTGAACCCTGTAGCTTCATGCTTCTTGGCTAATGTCATTTGGGTGGCCTTTCTCCAGTAGTTTTCTCATAGAGGCATCCATGTCTGTGAATCCATCCACAAGGTCCTCATTCTGTCTCTGGATTGCAAAATGCTTCCTTTGGAATTGGCAAGACAGGGCTGTTTCTCTGAGTGTTCACCTTGACTCAGGGCTGCTAAACTTTC
Source organism: Heterocephalus glaber (assembly GCF_000247695.1). The sequence continues at coordinate 15,633,586 of NW_004624740.1, read as the reverse complement.
TTTCTCTGCCATCTCTCCAACCTCTTTATTAGACGAGATCAGGCGTGTTCAGGGTGGTATGGCCGTAGACAAAGACATTCTTTTGTTTTGTTTTGTTTTGGTACTGGGGATCGAACTCGGGACCTTGGGCTTGTGAGGCAGGCAGCGGCACCACTGAGCTAAATCCCTGGCTCCCCAACCTCTTTATTAGATAGGGTCTTAAGTCATTAAGTTGCCCAGGCTAGGCTTGAATTTACCATCTTCTTGCCTCAGTCTCCCAGAGTATGGGGATTACCGTGCAGAGTCATCTTGTATTCTGTCATCTGGAATTCTTTTTTTTTTGGTACCAGGGATGGAACTTGGGACCACTGTGCTAAATCCCCAGCTGTCATCTGGAATTCTTGTTGTTTTTTTTGTTTTGTTTTTTGTTTTTGGTACCGGGTATGAAACTTGGGTCCTTGCGCTTACGAGGCAGGCGGCAGAACCACTGAGCTAAATCCCTACCCCTGGAATTCTTGTTATTCAAGTAATCACCTGTGGACCAATCTACTAACTTTTCTTACCTTTCTTTTTTGAGAGGGTCAGAATTAATGTGTTTTCTGCAAGAATTTTTCAACCTTCTAGTCTTTCTGAACATTTGTTCATCCTGACTTTAAATTGTTTCCTTTCCAATTCTCTGAATGTCCCATTCTTATGCTCTGTTCTTGTTTCTTGAAAGCAAAGTGGCCTTTTACCTCACTGACCACATTCATTACTCTAAAAAAAGTTTTCTTCTGTTCCCTGAATTGACTTGGTTTTACTTTGTAAAATCATTGTTTTATAAAACAGATTATTTAATACATGTCAACAATTGTATGCCGCACATTTTGGTTACACAGTATAATGCGATAATGAACACTCATGAACTCTGCACCAATCCAAGAACCAGAACTTTCTAGTCATTTGCATCCTCTGTTTGCTCCTCCTGTCTCAGCTCCCCTTCTCCTTGCTTAGGACAGGTGACCACTGTTCTAAGTGTTGTCTTAACAGAATGTAGTTTATAATAGCTATATGGCATCTTATTCCTCTTGTTTGTCCCCCCACCCCCCATTCTGGGGATTGAACCCCAGGGCCTTCAGGCTAAGCGCTATATACCCAGCCCTTTTTAAAATGTTGAGACAGGGTCTTGCTAAGTCACTGAGCTGACCATGGTGGCCTAGAACTTTTAGTCCTCTTGCCTCAGCCTCCCAGAGTGCTGGGATTGCAGGTGGGTGTCACTATACCCAGCTCCTGCTTGGGTTTTTTTTTTTTTCTTGCTTGGTTTTGAGCTCCTTAGAAATGAAATGATGCTGTCATCCTGCAGGTGAATCTGTAGCATGTGCTTGCTCAAGTTAGGTTTCTGAGATGCATCTGTGAGTGTACAGTGACTGTGGCCTATTTATTTTCTCTCATATTGAAACCCAATTGTGTGACGAGACCCAGATCTGTTTACTTTACTTTTGATTTCTCTGTTGCTTGTTTCTGTCTTTGTTTTGGTCCCAGTTAGAGGTTTCCTCACAAGCCCGGTGACATTTCGTTGTTCATTTGTAGGGATATGGCACTGTGTGCCGGCATAGGGACCCTCCCTGTCAGACTCACCTGCGTGTTTTGTGGAGGCATTACTCAGGTGTTAATGCCTACAGTTTTTTCTCTGGGTGAACCTGTTTCTGCACTGCAAAGCCCTCAGTCTTCCTGCTGGGCTGGGGATGGTCCTCTTCTTCTAGGAACTCAGCTGAGGGCATCCCTTTAGGTTATTGCACATGGCCATGAGAAAACCTAGTCCTCCACATAGCTGGGGGGGAATCTGCTCCTGATGTTCTATAGGCCACGTAGCTCATTCAGCAGCTCTGTTGCTTGAGATTCAGGATTTTCTGTTTGTTCTCCCCTTGCCTGCTCTAATGGTCCTGTGAGTTTATACCTTACTCTTCTGGAAGGAGCAAAGGTCACTCGTGTGTCAACCTGCCATGTTAAACTGAAAGTCATGACACCCCTCATTTGTGTGTGGGGCATGGCTGTGTATGATGCCAGCAGCAGTTCTGTTGGAAATATTGGTTCTGTCTTTTGAAGTGATCCTTTGGGAGTTCCTCAAGCTGGGCCACTATGTGTAACCCACAGTGCTCACATGTGTGGGCTGCTTTCAGAACAACTTTGCTCAGCCTGTTTGGGGGTGATGGGAAGGTGCAGCAGTGTCCTTTGGGGTTAGAGACCTGGTTCAGATCCCATCTCTGCTGTGTAGTGGTTGGCTGTCTCCCTCCCCTCACTGAGTTTTTAAACCAGGGTGTCTTGTTGGAAGGGAACCCTCTGAAAAATGAGATGCCCATGGGTAAAACTCAGCAAATATAGCTTAATGTTGCATCCTTTGCTTTCTGGACTACGAAATCACATCCATCTCACATTCCCATGACCCTCATCTCAATAGCAGTACATCTGCTTCCCCCTCCCCCTCAATGCTGGGGATGGTACCTGGGGCCTCACACATGCTAGGCAAGTACTCTGCCACTGAGCTGCATCTGCAGCTCCTACCTGTTTATATTCACATGTATGCTCACATGCAAAAGGACTACAATGGACTCTGCTTATATCATCATGCCCCACAACAGTGGTTATATGTTTCCCTCTCTATTCATTTATCATCTGCCTTTTTGCTTATAATCTTCTCCTGCACATGGACATCTCACTTCCGGCTATAGTGAGTTCTGGTGCTAGGGAGAAGTCTCTCTTTGCCTCAGGACCCTAGGCTCAGGCCCTGCCATTCAGCCAGACCCTTTCTGTCTACCCAGTCTAAGGGGCTCCGACTTCTCCAAAACTCCACAACCCTTCTCCCTGCCCTATTTGGCTACTGAGTTCTGCCTCTTAGCCTAGTGCTCTTGCCTGTCGGGGCCAATCTTGAGGCAAGGGGCCCTGCCTAAAGGGCTGTCTCTATTTCCATAGTGCTGGGGGCTCAGCAGGCACCTAGCAGTCACTTTCCATGTTGATAACAAGCAGGTTGAGTCAGGGACAGCCCCCTAAGTTCACAGATGGCATCCAACTGAGTTCTTAGTGGTTTTTGTAGGTATTTTATTATTGAAGTTGCAGCATTCAGCCTGGTACTTTCTCTGTTCCCCACATGTTGAAAAAGCAGCTCAGGTCAGCTGGCGGTGTGCAGGCCCAGCGCAGGTCCTAAAGATGGCACAGAGTGACTAGAGTGGGACTTCACTGTCTCAGTGCCTTAGAGTCTGTTCTTGCACCCTTTCCTCTCTAGCTTTATCATTTATCCATGTTGGTGTCACCACTTGTAATTCAGGGCTCTAAAACGGTCCCATCAAGAAGTTCTGTGGATGGAAAGTGACCATGACAGTAGTGGATGAGTTTCTCTACTGGTAGCTGGAAAACCCTCTCGGTAGTGGCTGTGCTCCTAGCCGGACAGACAGCAGCCAATCTGCTTCCTGCAGCCCCAGATGGAGGCCTTCCTCCTCAGGGCTAGTGGCTGCCAAAGGGCCCCATTAGGCCAGATTCGCCTGTGTCTCTAGTTCTCTCCCTTCACAACAGCTTCTTGTGCCGCTGTTCTACCTTGGCTGCCTGTGGGGAAGCCTGCTGACTCTCCTAGGGTTTATGGGTTTCCTCTGTTCCTTTTGCATCTTTACACTGAAGCTGCCTTCTGGGAACCAGATTGCTTCTGTGGTCCCTTCCCAGCCTTGCCCTCCTCACACCATGGTATCTCCTTGCTGTGTGGCTTGCTGTGGCCCCCTAGCCCTCCCATGGGTGAGTGGTACCCCATCCCTGGTACGAACTCATCCCTTCAGACCTAGTCCCTGGAGCATTCTCCTTCCCCATCCTTCAGCCCTGCAGCCCTGCCCAGCCCAAGTTCCTGGTTCTTTTTGGACAAAATCCTTTGGATCCACTTTAGCAGATGGTCTGTGGCCTCTTTCAAACTCCCAGTCATGGTGGGTCTGCCTTGTATTTGTGCCCTTATGCCACCTACTGCCATAGTCATCTTGCTGGCTTATCTCGTAGGGATGGCACATGACTCTGGAGCACCTTCCACAGGGCCTTGCATGTCATAGGCATAGAATTCAACAAATGACATATTTTTAAAATATCTGTAGAAGAAATAAAAGGAAATCACTTTTTTTTTTCTTCAGGAGTCAAATGCAATGACTTTCATCCACTTTTCAACACAGAACGGTCTTTGGGTGCTCTTACATAACTTTGGGGATGATGGGGACTATCATGAAAAATGAAGATGGGTTACCTCTGAAATCAGCTGTTTTGAATTAAATAAAGTAGAGTGAGATTTTAGGTGGAGCAAGTAGATGGGATTTAATAGTTTGAAGATTAATTCGCTAGGGCTCTTTTAAACTCCAAGGGACTGTATTTCCATAAATGAATGAGGGAGGGAGGGAAGAACAGAGCTTGTCTGGCCAAAGTGAGGTTGTCACCGCCACTATGTTAACTTAGCCCTCCTATTGCTTTGCATAATTGCAAGATTTAAAAATTTTCTTTGATCTTCCTGGTGATTTGTGGAGATCAGCTTCATCATGCTTGCTTAACAATAAGGACCCTGAGGCCAGGGAACATGAAGTCTGACTGTCAAGGTTGGGTGTGCCTGTGCCACTCTGTATATCTGTGGTTTGATGGGCAGAGCTCAGCCCTAACTCTCAGTTGGCCTGCCCCCTCCGTGCTGCACAAAGTTTTCATGTTCTGCATCCAGCATCCTCCAGCTGCCTACCAGCAGCCAACTTTTTGCAGAGATAGTATGCTCAGCTAGCCAGATGAAAACTAATTAATGCAACTAAATAGGAAAAAATCCACTAGTTTCTGCAAGACTCACTAAGCTGACATCTGTCTCTGTGGGGGTGTGGGGCCCCAGAATCTGACGCCAGAGATGGTAGTGATGATTTTCCTGGGCTATTTAATAAGTCACGAATGGAGGACACCTTGGCTGGGAACAAGAAGAGGGCTTGGCTTTGACCAGTGGCTGGATTGTAATGAATTAAGGGGCAGCAATACAGCCAGATTAGTTGGCTCTACATGTTTTCTCTGGTCAGATTTGGAAATCTTTGTCCTCCATGATCAGCTCGCACTGGCTGTTTCGGAGCTGAATGTCATATTACAGCCATCCAGGGGCCATCACATAGTGTGGTCCAATACTGAGTCACATGCCATGTCCAGGACCCAGTCTGGCATACAGCTTAAAGCTGAGAACACATGAGACCCAGGCACTCTACTTAGTGCAGTTTTAATGCTAAAATAGTTTTTTCAGGTTTGGAGGGTGACTCAATGGTAGAGAGCTTACCTAGCTTGCATGAGGCTTTAGGTGCAATCCCCAGCCTGCCTCTCGCCAAAAAAAAATTTAACAGGACACTGTATTTCTGTAGTAACAGAGGAGTCCATTTCCAAGCCTGATTTTAAAAAATGCAGCATCTAGATTCCTGAAGGTTATAACAAAGGTGAAATAGCAGGTAACCAAAGCAGATGGACCAATACCCAGCTACAGGAATTTTGGTTCCTGGTTTCTGGGGGCAGTAGGGGTTCCATATCAGATGCTGACTTTGTGTTTGTTGCTTCCTTCGAGTCTCCACTTAGATGCTCCCTTCTCAGAGAGCATCCCTGGGCACCCCATATGAGATGGCACCTGCTCCTGGCCTCTTTTCCTCTGCTTTCTTCTCTGGTGACTTATCATCACATTAACCCACTATTTATAAAACCTATCTCCTTCCCTCCCCACCCCGAACACATGACCCTGGAAATCAGGACTTTGTTCTCAACACTCGTGACAGTAAGCACCTGGTGCACACTTTGTTGAATAACTGATCATAAGCTGCACAGCTTAAGGAAGGTATACTTTGTCCCTTGAAATGGCTTTTTAATCCTGAGAATGGCTTCCCATTTATGCATCCTGAAAACCAAGACTGTTGGTCTTTTTGTAGTTGAAGAAATCCAGTACCATTCAACTCTCTAAATTTAAAGAAGGTCATATGGCTAATGATCAAAAATGGATTGGCAACCAGAGGGTCTTTGAAAGCTGAACTTGGACTTCAGGCTGTGTTTTTTGTTTATACTCTTGTCAGTAATGTGCCTGCCACAAAAGCTCAGAGCTGCGGGGAGACCGAGGAAGGGGCCTTCCCTCCACCTGAGCAGGAGGGAGGCAGGTTCATGATTAACTCACTGATGTCTTAAATGCCATTTCTGGAGGCTGAAAGCATTAACTTTTAAAAAATGATTTAAAATTACCAATTGACCGTATCCGGGGCTGAACCTGAATGATTCAGCTCCTTTTAAAAATATCTTTTCTCAACAAATTGCTTCCTTAACATTTTAATTTGTTGATCATAAAGGAAGCTTGCCAACTATTAGCTGTTCTTTTCCATTTCCTACTGCTTCAAGCTCTCCTTATTTGGCATATTTCAGTGGAGCTGTAAGGTCACTCCCCATTTTTCTTCCCAAATAACTGTATTTATTACTGTCAAGTATTGGCGGGTTTGATCCAGCTGTCATCAGAGCATTTGGAAATATTGTTTTTTGCCAGAATGCTGATTTAATGATCTAGTACTGACATGGCTTGTTTCTCAGCTGACTTGATAACTTGTTGAATAAGCTCCCTCTTCTCACTGAGCAGCAAATCTCCCCTACTCCCAAACCATAAGGCCTTTTGGGCAGTGGACAGGAGTACTAGGTTCTTCCCCCCCGCTTCTCTTTCTTTGCCTTGCCTTGCCTTGCCTTGCCTTTTTCCTCCTTCCTTCTTTCTTTTCCCTCTCTCTTTTTCTTTCTTCTTTCTTTTTTTTGAAGGCCTAGATTGGTAATGAAGACCTTCCTTGAAAAGGAGAGCATTTTCACTGTTCAGTATTTTGCAAGATACTTAAGAATATTTTTCCTTTTAGAAAATTTCAAACATACATAAGATGAGAGTAATGAACCCCCATATGCTTCCCCCAACCTCATTAGTTAACAGCTCATACCCAATCTAGTTGCATCTCTTCCCCCACCCACTCTTGGGATTTGTAAAAGAATATCACTATTTCATCCATAAATACTTTAATATGTATGTCTAAAAGGTAATTAAAAAATACATAGTGCCATTATTATCACTCTGCAGACACAACTAGGCACACGAAGACCGAGTTTCTGCAGGGAAGATGAGCCGGGACCAGTACTGTCTCTCCCTCGTCTGCCCTGGGGCCGGGGTAGCTGCTGCTCTGTTCCCAGGCTCAGTTTCTCCATTTGTAAGTCTAGAGAGTTATACCAGTTCTTCTGACCCTCAGCCTCTTGCATCTGAATGAGTGAGGTCCTGACCCATATTAGCTCTAGCTGTATTCACCTGGCTTTGTTGGGCAGGCAGTGCTGTCTGGATCCGCCCATCCCTGCTGGTTGTGGAACTGGGGATGTTTCCCTTTGGCGGCATCCATCTCTATAGTTGAAAATGTGTTCTAGTCATACTTTTGGTCCCTATGGATGATGTCATGTGTCCCGAAGTCTCCTCTGTGTTCCACATCGATCATCTAAAATGCTGTGTGATAGTCGATTCTCTAAAGAGCTGAGTCTTCCAAGGGGAAGATCTGTGTCCACATTTGGCAGCTGTCTGTGAAGAGTCAGTAACAGGTGTCAGATTTGCAACCCGTTTCACCCCAGTTTTTTGGAACTGAAACTCTGCAGTTATTTATTTGGACTTGATAAACTGCCCAGTTTGCTCAGAGCTGTTCTGGTGCCTTCTGTACCCCGAGGAGCCCCCGTCTGATGGTGAAGGGCAGTGTCATAGCCTTGAATCTGGCATGGCTGGGCAAGTGGAAGGTTGGGGGCTTAGTGCTATAAGGGCAGTGTGGGGCAGAGTAGAGAACAAGTCCAGACCTGATTTGGTAGGCATTGTGCCTTGAAGCATGTGCGAGATCTTTCACATGCCCAGGCTGGCTGGTAGCCATGTGTCAATCACTGGTAATCCCACTACCAGAGTAATAATCACCGTTAATGTTGTGATTCATTTCCTTTGGATTTTTTCCTCTGTCTCTATAGATTTATGATATCTATTCATATAAACTCATGAGAGATCCATTGAGCAGCAGCTGGTCCAGCTCTTCTTGGCTCTGGGCTGCCTGACAGGGGAGTCAAGATAACTCTTGCCCTCAAGTCGTGCTCTATAGTAGATGAAGTTTGTATTCACTTGTTTGCTTTGCACTGGACACCAGAGGATCCGAGAAATCATCCTCCTGTCCTTCCAGCCATTGGTTGCCCTTCATCTTGACAGAGAGCAGCTGTCTGTGTAATGTGATCTGCCCAAGTCTGGGCTCAGGCTCAGACTCAGGCCCAGGCCCAGGCCCAGGCCCAAGCCCAAGCCCAAGGCAGGCCCGGAAGGTGCTCAGAGAAATCCAAGCCTTTCAGCCTGGGCCGCCTCAGAACGTCCCCTCCCCCCCCCCCCCCCCGGCTTATGAAAGGGTGGGTTTCCTCTGCTTGAGTGGTTACAGTGACCTGATTTACATTGAGGGATGGATTTAATCCTGGTGTGATATGTAACCCAAGCACACCCTGAGATTGTCCATCACCAGCCTTGTGGAAGGGGCACCTGTGTCAGTTTCCTTAGGTTTAGAAGTCTTCCATGTGTGTTTGAAATGTCATATCTGAAGTTTAGAGCCCAGAGAGAGTAAAGACCCTCTTATTTATTGTTAAGCTTATCTGGAATTTTGACTCCAGATAATATTTTTTTCACCATACTCTTCCTTTCTCTTCTTTTCTTTTTTTTTTCTTTTGTCGTATTGGGGATTGAACTCAGGCCCTTTGCACTGAGCTACATCTCTGAACATTTTTAGTTTTTTTAAAATTTTGAGATGGGAGTGACTAAGTCAATAGTTGATCAGGTTGTGGTTGAACTTGTGATCCTCCTGTCTCAGCCTCCCAGAGTGTATCACCATGCCCACCTTATTTTTTAAATTTCTTAAAATAACTTTTAATTTCTTATTATAAAAGATTTCAAATATATGCCCAGCCAGCAGAGTACAATGAATTCTTTTGTGCCCACTGCCAACTTCAGTATTGATTTACTTATGGTCAGCCATGTTTTATGTGTATTTTCTTGTCCTCATCCCAGCTTAATTTTGAGCCAGTTCCTGGATATGATGTCTTATTTCCCCCATGTTCATTTTGGTGTATGTCTCCAAAAGAGAAGGAGCTTTTTAAAATACAACCACAAAACCATTAATCACTCCTTCCCCATATCATGAATATCACACGTCCAGTCAGTACTCTCCACTTTCCCGTAAATGTCATAATTTTAAAAACTGTTTGATTCAGAATCCCGGTGTGATCCTATTGTGTCTGTTCATAGTCTTATTTAGAACCCTCTATCTATTTCTGAATTTGAAGACCATCGGAATTTTTTCCCCTGGGTCATTTCCTAGATGATGGTATGTGTTTCTGTTGGGGTCAGGAGTCACATAATATATATGTCATGCTATTTTGTTTTGTTTTCTCTAATTTTTTATAGTAATATAAAATTTACTGTCTTACCCATTTTTTGAGTGCACAGTTCAGTAGTGTTAAGTACATTCATTTTGATATGGACCATCCATCCACACAACCCTTTTCTTGCAAAACCAAAACTCTTTCTGCATTAAACAATAATTTCTCATCTCCCTTTCCCCAGTTCCTGGCAGCCATCGTCCTTTTTGTCTCTGTAAATTTGACTCACTAGGGACTTTATGAAAGTGAAGTCATGTGGTATTGTCTTTTTGTCACTGGGTTATTTCATTTAGCATAACGTCCTCACAGATTCATGCATGTAGCATGGGTCAGAAATGTCCTTTGAAGCCAAGCACAATGGCATTCTCCTATAGTCCCAGCTACTTGGCAGGCTGAGGCAGGAGAGTAGCTTGAGTCCAGGAAACCTGCTTGGGCAACATAGCCAGACTCCATCTCAAGCACACTGTACAGCTACAGTGAGGGTAGTGGCAGCAGCACATTCTTCTTTTTAAAGGCTGAGTAATATTCCATGTAAATGTATGCCACATTTCCCTTACCATTCATCTACTAGTGGACTTTTGAGTTTCTTCTGCTTTTAGCTATTATAAACAATGCAGGTATGAACATAGGTATGCAGTTATCTTGAGACCCTTCTTCAGTTCATTTGAATATACTGTATACCCAGAAGTGGAATTTGGTAGGTCATATGGTAATTCTATTTGTAACTTTTTTGGGGGGGGTACTGGGGATCAAACTTGGCTCCTTATGCTTGTGAGGCAGGCGGCGGAACCACTGAGCTAAATCCCCAGCCCTCTATTTATAATTTTTTTAGGATCCTCACCACCAGTGCACAAGTATTACAGTTTCTCCACATCTTCACTAATTATTTATTTTTTGTATCATTTTTTGTTATTATTAGTAGGTTTGGAGTTGCCTTTTCGTAGTACATATTGATTATTTTTAATACTTATTTCAACTTTATATTTTAATTAGAGGTGCTTCAAGATGGGGAATATATTTAGTGAGCCACCTTAATTATTTTTTTTTAAAATGGAAATATTTATCAAACACATTGTACTTACAGTGTATTTAAATTTTTTAATTTTTTTGTAGGATTAAGAAAATTAGACCAATTTTCCTAGTTTGTCAGGAAGAATCTAAAACCCAGAAGGACTGAGGCTTTCCCTGGGACCTGGGAAGTCTGAGGAGGCCTGGCCCCAGGTTCTTCTGCCTGCCCAGCCATCCCCACCCCGTCTCTAGGCCCCTGTGGTCCTCTGGGGGGAGGCCAGGTGCACAAAGCCTTGCTTGTCTGGCTGCAGATGCCCACCGGCAGTTGCTCTTGTTATAGAGTAGTTATTCTTTTTTGTCAGGAAACCCAGAACAACTGTTTTTATTCTTTACAGTGGATGTTTATGCACATGACCTTTTGAGAACATATTTCTGGATGCTGTGGAGGCATTGATGTTCATGCAGATTAGCTAAGTTAATTCTTTATCCTTTTGGCCAAATGGCCTGGCTGCTTCTTTAATAATTTCACTTTGTAGAATTACTGTGTTGCTCAGGCTGTTAAATGTTTATTGGTAGTGTGGTCTGATTTAGTATCATGATTTTTAGATGACAGGAGAGCCTCTTGGCAGACAGTGGCCAGGTAGCCTGTGCTGATGGGGACAACCTGCATCCATTTATACATCTGTATGTAGTTTCTAAGCATGGGATGTTCGTGCATGTAAGAGTGTGTGCATGTACCGTACGAGTGCATAGATGTATTGCATCCTGTTTGCCTCAGTCCTGATGGAGGTTTGTTTACTCATTCATTAAGCTAATTTTTCATTGTTTACTAAGAGCTGTGCACAGTGGTAAGTACTCGGGATTAGTGCTGAAGAATGATGGCACTTGCCCTCATGAGACTTGCATTTTAAGTTGATTCAGGGACAGGCAGCACTTATTTTTGAGAGACCTTGGCAAGGCAGGTGACCTTGACATCTACCAAAGAAGAGATACTTAGAATGCTTATTTTGCAGTCTCCAGGCAGAAGAATCATATGCAACCCTTTATTGTAGACATGAACATTTATTTCAAGAATTCAGATTAAACCAGGATAGATAAATGAGCAGGCATCCTTGTTTGCTGATCATTCATGGTTGATAGAATGAATAACTCATTAAATTGTTGGTAACAAATAAAATCAGAATTTCAATCCTGAGGCAGTCGAAACAGCATAAGCCATAAAAATGCAGAGTTAAAGGTGATCATGCTTTTCCCTGTGAGTGTTTGACTTCAAAGCCAGCAAAGATGGCACCAGAGGGGCCTTTGGGTGAATGGCCATATAGCACAAATAAGAAGGTTCTGAAAGTTTCATGCAAGTATGTACTTTGAGGGTGACTCGATCTTAATTAATGCATTCTATCAGCACAGTGTTTTACTTCTGTTTTTTGTCTTTTGGGGTTTTTTTGTATGCTTAATTTTACAAAGAGGAGAAGCAGCAAGAGATGAAATGTCAGTGGTTCTTCCCCCAAGGCACCTTCCAGAACATGTGTGGTGCAGCCAGCTTGGGCAGCAGTGGCCTGGTTATTTAGAGGGCTCTCTCCCCATGCAGTTTTTTTATGGGGGGATAATCCGGGATCGAACTCGGGGCCTTGCACTTACGAGGCAGGTGGCGGAACCACTAAGCTAAATCCCCAGCCCCTCCCCATGCATTTTAATGGTAGACTGTTTATTAAGTGTGGCCACTGAGAGCAGTGAGTCTTATGGCTGGAGCTGCAGCCACCTGGCTGAAGTCACACCGCATGCTCAGGTGCTTGTGTGCAGCTTGCAGCTGCCATGAATTGTCACAGGGGAGGTGTGGGGATGACAGGCTATGTGTAGGACACTGGCAGGATGCTGAGCAGCACCATGTGCAGCCTCTCTTGCACCCAGGGCAGGGGTGATCATTTTTTCCTCTTCTGGACCTTTCCATAGAGCCCACGCTTGAGATAACTTGCTCGTCTTTTTCTAAGCCAACCTCTCTCAAATCACTCACTTCTGCTATTGCCCCCAGGTTGAGGAGTCCAAAAGCCAATCCTGCTGGACATAGTCACATGATGGCTCAAGTTTTGTCATTGGCTTTAAATCTGATCTTGTCCCTCTTGTCATTTTGCAGAGCCACACAGTCTGGGGTGAAGCTGGCTTTTGCCCTCTGCTTGCCCTGCCCAGAGGGACCTTGGTCCTGTCATGGGTGGGCTCCTTCCCGGTACACGTGGTACACATTTGGCTGCTGTGTCCTGCTGGTATTTGAGGGCAGAGTCTTGCATTCTCAGCCTTTTCTCCAGTCTTACTCTCTGAGATTGAGTCTCTCCCAGGTGCCAGGCAGTGTCTGTGCATTGGACACCCCTGTGGGTCTGTTTCGTACACTGTGGATGCACAAGTTCTTGGTATCTCTGGAGCATGTATTGGATACCTAGTGCTGGGCCCCACAACCACTGCACAACTGCCCCCATTTTGGGGAGCCCCTTATGTGGTAATGGGAGGTTTATGGGGAAATTCTTGTTGTAGGGGTGGGTCCCAGTTAAGTGAGTAGCACAAGACTCAGTGGAGAGCCAGGTACTTTAGGGATCAGTAAGGGAGAAGGAGGAACCTCTGAAGTGGGGGTTAAGAGACAGAGGTCGCTTCTGTAGGGTATGGGAGCCCTACCTTGGAAGGGGACAGCAAATGTCCCCAATGCCTTTGAGGGTGTCATGGCTAGCTGTAACCGTGGAAGCTGTAACCTTCATGGGAGTCAGAAAGATTACAGCAGTGCACTATAGGGAGGTGCTGTGGGAGGTGGTATGGCCAGTGTGAGGACTTCAGCCTTGGAGGGTGAGGGACAGAGGGCTTCCACCTGGACTAGAGGAGGTTAATGGGGTAATACCCTTGAGTAGACCAGGAAGGTGTATTGGGAGCTGTAGGGTTTCACTCTTCCTCGAGGTATGAACCTTGCTGCAGCCCCTGGCTTTCCTCAGTCACCCTCAGCCCTCTTGATTAGACCCCCAGTCCTTTGTGGCCCCATTTCCCACTTTTCTTTAGGGCACTGCTTTGTGGCCAGCAGTTGGTCTGTCCACCTTCTCTCATGTCACCCACAAACCCGCATTCTCCCTTGCAGGTCTACCACCGCCTGGAAAGCAAGTCTCCTTACTTTCTGGCCTGCTCTGCTCTAGCCCACCCTCCCCAGATACCCCTCCTGACTTCTCCTGAGACTGTCGCTGGCTTAGGGCTTATCTCCTGCCTTCTTGGCCTGTGTGCCACCTTTGAGCTTCTTAAAGTATTTCACTCCTGCATCCTTGTCCCTTTGCTTCTCGTGGGCATCTCCTTAGGTCACCCTGCTCAGAACAGCTGCTGGGCTCTGCTGGTTGGCATCCTGCTGTTGGGATCAGTGAGAGTCCAGGCTTGGTGGTGTCCTTTCCCACCTTCCGCAGTGCTCTGGTCTGAAAGCTAGTGACGACCCTGGTAACCTGACTTTAAAGGAAAATACTAGAGCTCTCTGATGTGGACTGTAGACAGGGAAATAAGTACATATCCGAAGTGGCAGAGCTGGTTCCACGAGATTTTTCCTACTCTTTGCGGTAGAGTTTTCATTTTTCCCCTGTTAAAGTTATTCAATAAAGTTGTGAGGACAGTATAAGTATAGAGTTGAAGGGTATTAGTTTTTGGGTTTTTTGTTTGTTTTGTTTTGTTTTTTTGCAGTGCTAGGGATGGAACCCAGAGCCCCATGGCATGGTAGGCAAGTCTTCTTGCCTATTACTGAGCTATATAGCCTCAGCCTTCCCTACCCCCTCCTATGAGTTTTCTTAAATTGGTAATAAGTAATTTTAGAATAGATGTTTATGAAGTCTAAATAAATAATAAAACATGCCCTGCCTAGTGCCACGTGCACGTCAGTTTCAAATACTTCCTGAAGCTGCACTTGCCTGTCTGTGCTTGGTGGGGCTAGGCAACAGGGGCTGCAGCTGGTAGGGTGGAGCAGCAGGTGTCACTCTGAGCAGGAGCAACACCACTGTTCTCTGACATTTTCTTCTCCAGAACCTGCAGCAAGTCATCGTTTCAGTTGCTTTCTGTGCCCTTCTTTTCATGAATTTTAGTGTTCCTAGGCATCTGGAGGTTTAGTTCTAGGACTTTTATATAAGACACTTTAAAAAAAAATATCCGTTGTATAAGATGGTGTAGTATTTGCATAGAACCTACGCACATCTTCCTGTATACTTTAAATCATCTCTAGATGACTTATACCCAATGCAATGTAGATGCTGTGTAAGTAGTTATTATACTGAAGTGTTTGGGAGATAATTACAAGAAAAAAAAGCCTGTACATGTTCAGTACAGACACAGTTTTTTGCCCTGAATATTTTCAATCCATGGTTGGTTGAATCAGATGATGTGGAACTGTGGATATGGAACCCGTGGATGCTGAGGGCTGACTGATCCTCATATCCATGGGCCAGGAGATTGTGTGGTTACAGTGCCTGTGTTTCCCTGATTTGCTTGTGCTGTTTAGAAATATGGGGAACCCATCAGAACAAAATACAAGCCTCACTCTGTTGACTTTGGACTTATAGGAAGGACTGAGGTAATGATATCTGTTCCATGGTACTCTTAACAAATAAAAGCCTTTTCTTTTAAAAGGTCTGTCATAGTAGCAGAGTTTTAAGTAGTGTAGGGATGGTTCGCCAGGGTGTCAGGCAACTCCAGCTTTGTTTCTATAGGAGAACAAGCCAAAAGGGCCACTTGAGAGCAGTTTGTTGAAGGTAGCTGCCGTAGTACATGGGTCAGTCTCCTTCCTGGATGAAATATGCATTTTTTGGGCACATGGACAGAGGACATGTACAGAAACATTCATTGCCATGTATTAGAGTACATGAGGAGCCGAGCATGGTAGTGCATGCCACCCTTGCGAGGCTGAGGCAGGAGGGTCAAAGGAATTCAAGAGCAGCCTGGGCTACATATTGAGTTCAAGGGCAGCCTGAACTGCCTACTGAGACCGTTTCATTAAAAAAATGACTATAGAGTACACAGTGAGAGGGCTGGGGACATCCATAGGGGGCGGTGGCCATCCTTGAGTGGAGTTCTTGGTGGAAGTTAGCGCACTGGTGGCATAGGCCACTTATGTAGCTGACCTTGGCAACTCAGCAGAAGAGGGCAGCTGGAGCTCATGTGTGCTGTGATCCTATGGACAAGGAGCTAAATATGCAAATCAATAACCATGTGTTGCTAATGGAACCATAAAGATCTAGTAAATATAAAAAGGTGGTTTGGGGGGAGGTAAATTCCAGATTTTGGAGAGTGATTATTTTGGAGGAGGAGGAGATGAGAAAATGGAGCAGGAGAGGTATAACAGGGGCTTCAACTATAATGCTTTATCCCTTTAGAAATAGCAAATATGGTAAGATGTTAAATTTGATCAAGTTGGATGATGGGTATGTAGGAATGTAGGCTTTCCTGTGTGCTTGAAATATGTCAGGAAAATATCCCATTGTATCGGTGTATACTAGATGTGTATGTGTATGCATATGTATTAGTGAACAGGGCTTAGGGCTGTTTTGCACTTCTAGTTTCAGTTATTCATTATGGACACACTTCTCTCTTTTCCTGCTCCCTTATAAATACTGAAGTTATGGTGGCTTTGTGTTTTACTGAAGAATTTTTGTTCTCTTATTTTAAATATTGGAAAGCAGGTGAAATACCTTAGGTCCCTCTGGACTTTAAGAAGACAGCTTTATGGTGTATTTTCTCCTTTGGGCTGTTCCTTTGGATGGGAGCATGGGTGCTTGCTGGGAGTAGTAGTAGATTCTCCCCAGAAAACAGGATGGAAGCCTGCATCCTCTGGAGTCGTAGACCTCTCAAGATGCTTTGAAGAAAGTAAACTATTTTAAAGGTATGTTTCCTATTAACCCTGGCCAGGAGTCTGAAAGAGGTTCTTCCTGTCCCTGAAGAAAGAGGTAGCGCTCCCAGTGAAATTTTTGGCTTAATTGAACTCGGATTATTGCAGGCAAGATGGGGGTGAACAGCACATTCCTTGCATGCCTGTTGTGGAGGATGATCTGAAAGCAGGCTGGTGATAGAATAATATCATGTTTTTACTGGGTGTCTCTCCGAGGAAATAAGGGCTTAATATGCTCCAGTCAGTTAATCCTCACAACATCCTTACAGTATAAGAAGGCCATTGCTCTTAGCTGCATTTGCTTAAAAACAGCTGGAATATGGTGATGCCAAGCTCTCCTGGAGCCCTGGGACTTTTCTCTAAACTGCACCTGTAGCTGTGGGGCAAGACACAGGCAAAGAGGAAGGAAATGTTTATGGTGTATCGCCTGCATTCCAGGCACTGACAGGGAGCCCTTAGGATTGTGATCTCTGAATTCTTGGAACAGTTCTGGGGTGGGGATAGTTTGCTGGGTTTTTATGGAGATATTGAGTCACAGCCCAAATCAAGTCACAAGTGGTCTTGGTCCTGGCCCGACTGACCCAAGGGTCTTCCTCCTCCTGGGCTGTGCCTCCAGCCTGGGACTGGGAAAGACAGGTCTGGTCTGCTGCAGTTGATGAAGGGTCAGAAGATTTAAAGCAAAAGCTCAAAGTCAGTTGAGGTGGCCACCCCATGGTTGATAACCACTGGAGACAGTTTCATCTAAATGATATAGTTTGGTAGCATTGAGCCCAGTTGCAGAACCCTTGAATTCATACTTTCTGGCAGGGTTGCTGGCCCCAGAGCCTCAAGGACGAACATTGTCTTTTGTAACATCTGTTGATAGACTTCATTCTGTCACTGTGATGGGCCCGCTGTGTGCCCCCCGCTGCTGGACCACGTTAATTTCTAACACTGATTGGTGGCAGGGAAGAGTCAAAAAGCCAAAAGAGATGACGAGGACCCACTGTCTTCTCTACTGCTGTGGCCCAGTCTCTTGCGTTGGGCCTGTTGTTGGGTGAGGGTTAGGAAGATTACCTTGTCCAGGAAGGGGCGGAGATGGACCCAAACCCATACCTTGTTGGTCACAGAGTTCAAAGTCTTTCGGGAACCATAAACCACAGGTCACAGTTTTGGTATGGGTGATTTTTTTGTTGTTTTTAAAAAATACTGCGGATCACTCATGAACAGTAGGGATGAGGGCTTAGATTGCAGCTGCTTTGAATTAGACAATGACTTCACTTATCATAAGTGGAGCTCTTTATTAACCAAAAACACTTGGCTGTTAGACATGGTGTTTAATTGCTGTTAGAATGTATTTTTGTTACACTGCCCTATAATAAGCCAAAGAACTGTTTGTGCCAAACACAGAAGGGAAGAGAAGGGAAGGGAAGGGAAGGGTGAAAAACATTTTGCTCCTTCAACTCCTCATTCAAGCAGTGGTTCTGTTTGCTATTTTGGTTCTGGGTTCTGTTTACCATATCTCCCTATTTATTACAGAAAGTACACCTGGTCTAAAGGCTGGGCAGGACCTGAGAGGGAGAGAGACTCTCTACCATATCTGAGGTTCATGCTTTATTAGAGAGCTCCTCTTTCTCTGGCTCTGTAGATTTATTTTGTTCTTTTCCCTTTAAGTTTTACATGTTCCTAATAAAGGAAAAACAACTATTTATCTGATTCCCTCCCCATGGAAATAACTTTATCTCTGATTTTTAAAAGTAAGAAGTACTAGTAAAAATTAAGAGATTACAATGAAGGAAATTTCGCCCCTAATCCTATTGCAGAGATGTTTTGGTGTAGGTTCCTACAGACATTTTTTCCCCTGCTGGGGGCTTATGTAAACATCAGACTCCTTGAGTAGAATAACTTTTATACTATTCTGTAGCACTTTTGTCCCCTAGCCAAGAGTTCACTGTGACTATTAAAAATATCTTCCAGGGCTGGGGATTTAGCTCAGTGGTTTCGCCACCTGCTGCGCAAGTGCAAGGACCCGAGTTCAATCCCCGGTACCAAAAAATGTATATATATATACACACACACACACACACACACACACACACACACACACACACATATATATGTATATATATGTGTGTGTATATATATGTATATATGTATACCTGCTACACTGTATGTTGCAATGATATGCCACACGAGATTCCATTGCATTCCTGTAGTATCCCATTAGATTGATCGACTTTTCAACTTCTCACCATATGTAGTTACTCAGCATCACACAGAGATAAGCATCCTTGTACATCCATGCATTTTTCCATGATGATGATTACTATTTTTGTGGTGCTGGAGATTGAGGCCAGGGCCTTGTGCGTCCTAGGCAAGGGCTCTAATGCTGAGCTACACTCCCAGCCCCCCCCCCCCCTTTTTTTGGTACCGGGGATTGAACTTGGGACCTTGCACTTGCAAGGCAGGTGGCGGAACCACTGAGCTAAATTCCCGGCCCTTTCCCAGCCCTTTTTGAGACAGGGTCTTGCTGAGTTGTCAGGCTGTTCTTAAACTTGTGATCCTCCTGCTTCTGCCTTTCGAGTAACTAGGATCAGAGGCATGCACCATCACACCCAGCATCATGATTATTTTTTAATGTCTGATTATTTCCTTAGGTTATATGTATTTCTAAAAGTAGAAGTAAGAGTGAACAGTATGTGTACATTTTCAAGATTTTAAATACATATTATTACATCACTTTCCAGAAAAGGTGGGTTGATTCATAGCAGCAACTGTACTAAATTCTTTGTAATATTTATTTTTTGAGTAGGTAATAGAATTTCATGGCTCAGAAAAAGATCTAAAGAAAAGTCTCCTCCTATCTGCCTGTGTCCTCTTCCACTATTGCAGAGCTTTTTTGGTCTTTCTTTTTTTCTTAATTTCTTTTTTATGTTTTGGTACTGGGGATCAAACTCAGGACCTACTGAGCTAAATCCCCAGCCCTTGGTGTATCTTTCTTGATAGACATAGAGTTTCTTAATAGACATAGAAACAAATATGAATGTTATTTCTCCCTTGTATATGGTCTAACATGCTGTGCATACTCTTTTGCACCTTATTTTTAAAACTTAACAATGTTTCTTTGACTTTTATAGTCAGTGTTAGAAAGCTTGAAGTTCTTCAACTGCCAAAAGCTGCCTTATGTTTCTTGACACAGATAATCATATTTAATGCACGCAGTTACTCATTGATAGATCTCTTGCTTGCTAGTTTGTTTACTTCCTGTCTTTGCTCTTGCAGCCAGCACTGTCTTGAGGAACTTTGCACAGACACCAGCACACACAGGTGCACATAAATCTGCAGGATGCGTCCAGTAGGAGAGCAATGGGGCCCGTGGGCGTGTGCATTTGTGAATGTGATCATTTTGCCATCCCACCCTCATACACCTAGCACTATTGGAGAGAACCTTGGCCTCCCCACCTTTTTTTTTTATTTTTAAAATAACAAACACAAAAAATTAAAACCATTCAAAACCACCTTTAATATGCCAGTTCTTTGGGGTCACTGTAATTATGCAAATAATATGTACTTTGGAATGCAACAAAACCCATCAATGCCTTGTCTTAGTAGGCTTGTGTGGAACTGCACAATGCAGCAAGGGCCCAGAAGGGAGACTGGGATGAGTTACTGAGAGCTATTCCTGCCCCCAGCCTGTGGGTACCTCCCTCTGCCCCTTCTTACTAACCAGCCACTTACATGTATGAAACAGGCAGTGACTCCAGTGTATGTGACTGGAGAAGTGGAGAGTCCTTTGATAGACTGACTTCACAACTAGCAAGCAGCAGGCCACAGGTTGACTAAATGGCATTTGAAGTAATGATTCTGAGAGTGAAAAATTTTGGCAGCTGGTGGGTGGGGCCACACAGAGAGGTCCCTGTCACCATGGCTGCTTTAACTAAGTCTGTGGTGACCAGTGGCCAAGTCTGGCAGTGACCAGAAGAGTTGGGCAACCATTGCTGTAGCTAGGATAGGACTTGAGTGGACTAGTGAAGCCCACCCCTATGTAGTTTTTTCCAAACGGTATGATTTTTCAGGCCCCCAAACCAGTGGATTCTATTCAATACAAGGTGATTTTTTAAAAATCTGTTAATGAAGAGAAAAAAATTGCCAACGTCTACAAATTCTTTAAGGAGAAGAAACTATTTTCTCTTAAGAGTTTTGTTAGGGTGAGAAGCCTGTTTGCACTGTGATAGCTCTATCTGGCCCTTTCCATTTTTTTGCAGTCATGTAGACTAACATGCTCAAGGACCTAAAATTGTTGCATTTCAAAGCCTTTTCCAGCTAGTCTTGGGGACTGTGTCCCATTCACTGATCTGAGCCCAGGAGTCCCTTGGGGCTTCTGTGCTGTGGGTATTGAGCACCCACTTGATGCTTTTAGGTGACATTGACCTTCTCCTCTTTTCTCCCCTCTCCCTTTCAGCTGGCTTTGACATAAAAGCCTTTATTAGCCAGATCTACCCTTATGCAAGTGCAGTCTACTCTAAAAATCACTTTGAAATTAGGGTAGATCCTTCCATTTTATTTTTGGTTTCCACTCTTTAAGACAATGTAATATTTTGCTTTGTTTTTTTAAGTAAATGTGTCCTGAACGTTGGTCTTTCAGTGTCTTCACAGGGGATTGAGGGACATGAGGCTGGTCTTACCCTGGCTCCCATGGTCTCCATTGTTCTCGGCTGTGTTGCCCCCACCTTGGAGGGCTGATTTCTGGAGTCCAGCCAGCAGGGAGCTCCCATGCAGCAAGACTCCCATAGTGGGCTCACCTGGCTGCCAGTGGCGTTGTTTGCTTTGTCCTGAGATCTGGTGTGGTCTCGGTGCTTTATGGGCTGTTGCAGGGTCTGTGGTGATATTCCACATGTGCACATGGATTAGCCTATAGGTTCATCTTCTGCCCAGAAACTGCAGGGGCCTCCATGGCAGCTGTTCAGCTGGGTGTCACTAAGCACAGGATAGCCTCCTTCTGCATTGAGGTGCCCTGGGGGTGGTAGGGTTATGCTCTGGTCACTCTCCCACTTCCCAGCTGGGTGGTGGGTGACGGTAAGCAGGAGTCACCTGGATGTGGAAGCTCAGGAGACTGCTCTGAGCAGGTGAAGGGTGTGTTGGGATTACAGTGTCCACGTTGTCCGGAGTGCTGTGAAGCCTGCAGGGAAAGGCTGGCTTTAACACACAGCCAAAAGCATGTGCAGCTCAGAGCACAGCATCTCCAGGATGCACTATATAACAGGCCTTGTTGAAAGACACATTTTCAGGAACCTTAGGAGAAGGATTTTGAGAAATCACTTTCGTACAAATGCTTGTAGGAAAAGGTTGTAGACATGGGAGAACTTGGCTTCAGAAAGTTTCATTCCCACAAGCTCACTGTTGGTTGAAGCTTGCTGCAAACATCCAGAGTCCATATTCTGCAGCAAGGGGTGCCTTGGGACCCAGGGCTCACAGCAGTTTGGAGAGGGTGCATCCCTGGCAAGAGTGGGCCATGGAGGCTTTCCCCCTTATCACACATCCCCCAGATCCCTCTCACTGGCCTCATAAGGAGACAGATGGCACAGCAGGGACAGTGCAGAAATCATGGGGCTCCCAACTGTATGAAGAGAAAGGACTAGACCCATAAAAATGCAAAGTCTCCCAGGAAAGGAAAATTACTCCCTCAGTTGATGTAAGGGAAGCATTAAAAAAAGACAAAAATTGTGAACTAGATTCAGGTTGAACCAGATACTATACTTTAACCTTTTAGAGAATTGTTCATTTAAAGCAAATAGAATGAAATATATGCTATGACAGTGGATTAAATCATTTTTATGCTTCTTGGGTTTTTTGTGTCATGTGATAGGAAGAGTTAATGGAGAGAAGAGCAGATTTGGGGAGGAGAATATGGCTTAGATTGCTGAAACAGGCCACAGCCTTTCAGGAACTGGGGAGACACACAGCCAGGGCCCTCCTGTGTTGGCTGCTGTGTGGACTTAGCAAGACCTCCAGAATAGAATGAACATTGATGGTACTGGGGATTGAACCCAGGGCCTTTACACTGAGTTACAAACCCCAGCTCTTTAAAAAAAGGGTTTTTTTGAGACTGGTCTCTCCCACTCGTTAATACTCAAGCTGGGCTTGAACTTGTGATTCTCCTATCTTAGCCTCCCAATGTGCCAGTACTCTGAGCAATTTTTAAAGCTCAAGTTGCAAGTCCCATATCCGCCTAGGGTGAGCTGATGTGGCAGAAAGGTGTCTTTTGTCTGATTTTGGGGAAGACCCCCAGCATTTGTGTTGAGATAAGGAGCCCGTGGTCTGAATTGCAAGTACCTACCTGCAGAAATAAACAATTCTTTTGAAATATTAGTGGGGGCAGGGGGAAGCAGCCTAAGATTTATCTGAAAAGGAAGTGGAAAGTTAAAGTTGCTAGGGATCTCATTACTGTCTGTCTCGCTCACCGTAATTAAAAAATGCCTGAATGATCTTAATAACACATGATTCAGCTGACAAGCACTAATTGCCCTGTATCGGGCCAAGAGAAGATGAATGTTGTCAAGAAAACCACAAGTCAGACAAGCTGATTCTTTCTTAGTCTGACACCGTGTTCCCATGTACAGACCAGTTTTTGCTGGAGCTCTTCCAGCGTGGATCGCAGCACTTCACCTTCCCATTAATTTCTTTGCTGCCAGGGCTGGGCTGCTTGTGACTCTGAACTCCTGTTCCCTGGCGGCTTGGGAGCCCAGGTCTGCAGACAAAATGTAAATATATTTCTTGCCTTATCTTGGTTCTTTTTAAGGAAAGAAATACAGTCTTATTCAATATGAATGCCCCGATGGGCTTGTCAGTGAATTGTGTGGCATTTGGGAATTGATTTTCTGATGCCACAGATTTGTCAAGAATTTCTTCTCTCTTTTCAAGGATTTGACAGAACCTGTTGGGCCACAGAATCCTATGGTTGGGTGTTTCGTCTGCAAAGGGAAGGGAACCAGCAACTCTTTGTCACTTGGACATCCACAAACCTCCTACACAGTGGGGATTTTTGGGGAAAGAGGGGGTGGAATGATGATACTGGTTTGTTCCTACACATTTACAGAACAGCTGAGCCATTTTGTCATATTAAGATGGAATCATAATCTGAATATGATATCAAAACTCAGTGCCAAGGAAAGGGGCCCAGAATCTCTACTCCAGACAATGCACCTATCAGAGAAAGGGCCACAGCTTTAATGGTATCTTTGTCGTCGTTCCCCCCCCCCCCCCGCTATGTACCTGTGTGCTTTGGTCCCCTTGGCACCAGACCCTGTGCTAGGGGATGAGGCTTCCTCCCAGGGGCAGGGAGATGGACATGGTACGTGTCTTCGCCTGGGCAGAGTGTGGGGAGGTGTGGGGCAGAGGTCACCAAGTCCAGACTGCTATCTCCCACGGTAGCTCTGCCCCTCTCTGCCCTTGGAAGAGGCAGGTGATTAGAAATGGGATGGTTGGCTCTGAACCTGACCAAGCTGGATCTGGCTGTGGGGCACAGGGCTCAGCACTCAGCCTTGCAAAGCCACTCCCTTGTCCTGAGTGAGTACAATGACCACCTGAGCACTGTGAGGTTCCACTGAGGAGAGGCTTATTGGAATGATGTTTGGGGCCCAGGTTGCCTAGAGCATGTAGGGTATGTTAAGGGTGGTTTTTTTGTGGCTTTGTTTTGTTTTTAGGGAGCTATCATGGTAGTCTATGCCTATAATCCCAGCACTCTTGAGAAGCTGAGGCAGGAGGATCACAAGTTTGAGCCCAGCCTGGGCAATGTAGTGACTAGTGAGACCCTGTCTCAAAATAAAAGAAAAAAACCTTTTAAAGGGCTGGAGATGTAGCTTAATGTGAAGGCCCTTAATTTGATTCTTAATATCACAATCAGTTACTCAATCAAAAAAAGTAAGGAGGTGTGTCCTAATAGAAATAAGGATGATGAATAAAGAAGCATAACGTACAAGTAATATACTTCCTTGGTGAGTTAGCTGGGGAGATCAGTGGTTCCTGCTGTGTTGGGGTCAGCCATCTCCCAAGAACACTTCTGAGCTGCTATGCACAGAGCATCTGGTTTAGCCTAGTTGACTAAAGTGTCTTTTTTCAGAGACCTGTTTTACTGGAATTAAAACAAAAGTCTGTGATGATTATCAGATACTATTAATGTTTTAATTGTAGAAATAAAACACAATGGAAGTTGTCAATTAAAACACCTATCTGAGTAAAGCCAGGGGCTCTTTTTGGTCCCTATTCAGGGATTACTATACTTGGACTTTTCTTATCATCTTCTGCCCAGCACAGCAATGCCTATGTTCCAGAAGTAAGCAGCACAGAAGTCTGTTTGTGCACCCAGCTTTGAGCCAGGCCCCTCTGCAGGCACGGGATGGAATCTTCCCTTCCTAGTTACTGGTGACATCTGGAGTCCCCAGGGGCCCAGACTCACTCACTGACCCACTGACCTTGTCACCTTAGGTGTCCTAGGACTCAAAAATTAGTGATTAAAGCCTTCTTTAAGGTTTCTGAAGCCCCACAGGGTATGCATATTCTAAGTAACAGCACCTCTGTGTGGGGTGGCACCTTTGTTATTTAATTTATGCAAAGCCTCTGTCACTAGAAATGGTTTAGAGTCCAGAGCAGTGACTAATTTCAAACTCTAATATTGTTGGCTCCGCTTTAAAATTTTAGGCTGTGAAGGGGCTGATTGCTCATTCCATAGTTTCCATATCTCACCATTTTTTTGTATGTAGGAGTGGTACTCATTACCCTGACAATTTTTTTCTTAAATCAAGTTATTTATATTGTAGGGCGAGTCTGTCACACAGTCTGGATGCGGAATGTTGCCACCCTTTTAATCAGAATGCTGCCAGTAATTTCTGTTTACAATAGAACTATTGCAATGATACTGGGATGAAACTAGCATGAGATGAAAATTGTCGGCTTGCTTGAGATTTTTATATGTACATATAGACCAAAATTGGCTCTAGTTCATAAAGTGATTTTTATTTATTGTTGTGCTTTTATTAGCCAATGTTATGGAGCTCTCGCAGCATGCCAGGGACTCTTAAGGCATGTAGGGGCAGGGTCCCTGTCTTGGATTTGCAGTCTCTTATCTGTAGTTTGTTTAGGGTCTTCCTGATGGAGTCCCAGGAATACCTGATTCCAGAGTGCTGTGCTCCTCTTTTGTTAATAGATTTGTGCTTTTCTTTTCAGCAATTGCAGTTTTTCCTTGTATGTAGGGTTTTTGTTCCAAGATCCCCAGGGTATGCATGAAACCAAGCATAGTCTTGATCTTTATAAACGCATACATACATACCTATGCTAAAATTCAATTTACAAATTAGGTACAATAACTAATAAAAAATAGAAACATTGAGATACCATGCCAGTCAATCAGAGGCAGAGACAGCTATTAAATAACTAATGGATGGGTAACGTACAGCGCATATATGCTGGACCAAAAGATGATTCATGTCCCCAGTGTCTCAGAGTGAGATGGCTACTAGCATTATGTATTTGTTGCTGGGTGTGATGGCTCATATCTGTAATCCCAGCACTCTGGAAGGCTGAGTCAGGAGGGTCACAATTTTGAGCTCAGCCTGGACAACTTAGTGACTTAGTGAGACTTTGTCTCAAAAAAAAAAAAAAAAAAAAAAATTCTTTCAGGAAGGTACCGAAAAGGGGGATATCTGGGTCAAATGGAAGCTCTAGTCCTAGTTTTTATGAGGAATTTCGACACTGATTTCCACAGTGGTTGCACCAGTCTACACTACAGAGAACACCAACAGAGAAGTGTTCCTCTTTCCCCACAGCCCTGCCAGCATTTATTATTGGTTGATTTCTTGATAATAGTCATTCTTTCTGGAGTGAGATGGAATCTCAGCGTTATTTTAATTTGTACCTCTCCAGTGACCAGTGATGTGGAACATTTTTTCATATATTTATTTGCCATTTATACTTCTTCATCAGAGAAGTGTGTATTCATCTCAGATGCCCATTTTTTGCATTGAGTCTGTAAATTTGGGGGGGTTGATTTTTTTTTTATAGTTCTTTATATATTCTAGATATCAGTCTTTTGTCTGAGGAATAACTAGCAAAAATTTTTCCCCACTCTGTTGGTTGTCTCTTTACTCTGTTGGTGATTTCTTTTGCTGTGCAAAGCTTCCCACAGTGATATATGCATAACCATATTTATAGCAGCACAGTGTGTAATAGCTAAATCTTGGAAAAAACCCAAATGCCCATCAACTGCTGAATGGATAAAGAAGATGTGTTTATACAATGGAGTACTACTAAGCCATAAAGAAGGATAAATTTGAGACATTTAAAGCTAAATGGATGCATGTAGAGACTGTACTCTTATGTGAAATAAATTGGACATGTATAAATATCACATTATTTCTCTGGTGTAAGAAACTGAAGGTTTAAGGACCAAAATATGTAATAGGTATTGTGAAATAGGAAGAAAATGTTCAAATGGGGAGGGGCGCAAGGGAGGAGGAAGAGGGAAAAGAAAAAAAAACAAAAGAAAGATAAAATGGAAGCAAAACTCTTGTAAATAAGAAGGGGAGGAAGGGTAAAAGGGAGAGGAAGGGAATGGGAAAAAATAGGAATCAAGATATGTATAGGTACAAATTCCATATGATGAATGTGATCATTGTGTGTATCTAAATTGTACCAATAAACAATTAGTGATTAAAAATTTTTTTAAAAAGAGAAAGGGTCAGGGATGTACCTCAGTGTAAGGGCCCTGGGCTCAATCCCCAGTACTAACAAGCAAACAAACAAAAAACTGTATATTTCTGGAATTCTCTGTTGAATCTTTTCAGACTTCATTCTACCAGGAGTTATAACTAAAACTGTGGAAAGTGAAACCTCTAATGAGGGGATACTACTACCTTAGCTTTCACATGGACTAGGGAAGGCCTTGTGCCCTTTAGGGTCCTCATCTCAAAGACTCAGTGCTGCTTGGTTAGGTAAACTCACTACCTCAGTAATGCCCACCCCACCAGTGTCGGAAAAGCTGGCTTCTCCCCAGAGTATAGTAGCTAATTGGCTCTGCTCTGGGGCAAACATACATGTGATTGTCAATTTCATGGATTTCAGATCATTCTTTTTAATGTCTCTTTTAATTTTTTTTCTTTTTGCAAAGTCCTATGCATTTTAGAGCCTTGACTTCAGCATAGAAAGTGCTTAATACTTGACTTGGCACCTTAATGGATATTTACACAGTGATACCACAAATGTTGGATAAACAGGGGATTTGTTTTAATGAGCTCTTCAGTGATTGGAAGCTGTCTCCCCCCTGCCTTCTGAAATCCTGGGCTCCTCTTCTGCATGGTTTTGGAGGTACTATCAGGCTTGTTGGACACTGCTCTTGAGGGCCTCCTCCTGATCAGTCGGACTCCTCACTCTTCTTTGCTGGTGACAGGTGCCTCCTCTCCACTCTCCATATGTCCTTGGCAGCACTGTGGCAGAAATACTTGTTACACTGAATTATTTTTACACACCAGCCACAGATGTCACCAACACCTTGAGGTCTGTTTGCTTTGGCTGGAAGCTGGGGGCATCTTCCAGTTCCCTGGGGAGTTTTGGTAGCTTCAGGGCAGGGCTGTCCCCATCAGGGCTGGGGGGGTTTCCAACCCCGAGGACCAATCAACCCCTCTGTAGTGTTTTGGGTAGGGTCGAATGTGACTTGTTCATGATGCCAGTTCAACAGGAAGTTTGTTGGAGTTGGAGCAGCAAATTCCTCTGTTGGGATAGGAGCTCGAGGGAGGAAGGGAAGAGAGAAGCCGAAGATGGGAGGAATCAATCCAGGAAACCCTAGTCTGCAGGGTGCCTGTGTCCTGAAAGCCCAGTTCAGTGCTGCCAGGGCCCCGGCTCAGCTCCCCAAGCTCAGAGCAATTATGGCCACAGGAGGATTTCCTCTTTGTATCCCAACAATGAGTCTGTAAATATTAATGTTTTCCAAAGACATTTTGCCTGGCATTTCCTGATAAGCTGTTGGCTAAAAGAAATAACAACACCAGCTTATACTTCAGGAACATCTCCTTTGTGCCAGGGACTGTCTGAGCTATCCACATCCACCTGGGGCTCCTCTTAAGCTCACAGAGCAGATGTCATTGCTACCACTATTTTATAGGGGAGGAAACTGAGGTGTTGGGAGGATTCATGGTTGGTCCCCATGAGCAGGTGGCAGGTCTGCAATTCCCCCCAGTGTGGCCTGGCCCAGGGTCCCCATTCTGCTTTGGAGGACATGTGGTAATGATGGGCAAGGAGTTCCTCAGGCCTCTCTTGATCTCCTGGAAGACCTAGATGTGGGTAGTTACCTTCCAGGCGTGCTGCAGGTTCTGGTGACCCTGCAGGGCCTGCCCAGTGTCTTTGCTTAATGTTTTCCTGACATGACACTGCAAACAGTTCTGGAGAACAAGCCTGACAGGCATCCTCACCTGCTCCAGCCCCAGGTCCCATGTGAGTTCCTTGTGTGCACACAGCACACATTCTAAGATTTCTCTTTTAACCTGTCCCAGCACCAGCCTAGCTACAGTCGGATTTTTGTCCCTGAGTTTGTCATGGAAAAGTGCAGAGAGGAGGCCTTGGGCACCTCGGCTGTGCAGTGGCCCTGGCCTTTGGAGCAGGCCTGCACAGCTATCTGCTCCTCTGTCCTCCTGTTGACTCAGGGCATGTTGGCTTGTGACTGGAAACACTTGAGAGCTTGCCCCATTTTCTTTGTTTAAACTTGAGGTGCTGAAGGATAAATGGTGCTCCTGGGGACAGAGGAGCCATGGTCTCAGCTATTGTGCAGTCCTCCCCCTATCCTGTCCCCTTGGCATGAAAAACACACTGTTGTCCTAAGGACAGATGAGGCAAGACCCAAGAACATGTATTCTGGGAATAAGGTTATGGAGGGACCGTTTTGGGTGTCACTGAGCTCTGGACTGGTGGGACATTTTGGAGTGAACTTTGGAAGGAGTTTAACTAGTGGAGAAGGTTTCTGGGGTGGTGGCCCCAGAATAGGGCAACCAGGTGCTGGTGCCATTTCCTCCCCTCTTCCACATTTCTCTATTGAACCACTCCTTGTCCTCGCTCTTTGTGAACTGAGAATTCACAGAAGGTACTAGCTACCCATGGCAGGAGCATCTACCATGGCCTTGGGGTCATCTGCATGACCCTGAGGCTATTGCCATGCCCCCCCTCCCCATGGGAACCTCCAGGGGACCCAATAGGCAGGGATAAACTCATAGCTGTATTGTAGGACATGGCAGGAGGCTGGTGTCATCCTCTGGGATTTGTTCTCAGGAGACATTCCTTCCCACCCGAATGAAAAACCAGGTTCTACAACCCTGTCTGGCGACACCTGTGATCTTCATTTTGCTCAGAAGCTTACTGCTTTTTGGGTCTGTTTTGGTTGATATACAACTCATAATTTATTTCATTTAATTCTACTGAAAAACAAGTTCAGGTTTGTTCCTAGATTGATACATACTGCTTTATTGTGTTCCTTATCTGTACTGACAGCTTGATACCCTGCTCACTGGCAACTTCAGTGCCTGATTTGCAGGAGTGAATGAGTAAATGAATTCAGCATGCTTTTTCCTTCCTCTCCAGGATCTGGCACATAGGAAATGGATCAGTCAGTTCTTGAAAAGAAAACAACCCACCAAGTTGGTTTCACCCCAGTTGCACAGATTAGAAAATTAATGTGGGGGGGGGGCACAGGAGAACATGCTTCCTCAAAGGATCCTCCAGTGGTTTGTGGAAGAACCACCTAATCAGGTACCTTTTTCCCTATTCTGGTGCCTTTTCCCCTGTTCTACAGCTTTGTCTTCACATGGTTCTTTGATGTTCCCCCTCCATCAGGTTTTTAGTTATATCAAGCTTTAAGGAAGAGTAGGGAAGAGTAGACGAGTTTTTTCTCATAGAATCAGTACATGGGGACTACTATGGGAATAATGCCCTAGAAGGAACTCTGATAGCAAGTAGTCTTGCTAGTTGCCTGCAGGGTACTGAAGCTCTTCTCTCTTGCTCTGTTTTCTGAAAATCCAAGGGTTTCCACTTTCCCTGAGCCTAGACAGGTTTCCAGGGTCTTTATAGTAGAGGCACAGCTGCCCTGAAAGTGGAACCATTGCTGATGGTGCATGTTTGAGTGTCTCCCCTGGGACTCACAGAGAGTGAAGGTCAGAGGAAGGACAACCTGGAGGAGGGTTCCAGAGAGCCCCCCTGGGGGGGCAGGGAGTGGCTTGCCTGGAAGTGTTCATTGATCTCAAGAGTTGGGGTCACTGGGAGCCTGTCTGTTCATAGCAGCAACCCCAGCCCAGCACCATAACAGAGACAGATCAGAGAAGGAGGAGGAATCGCAGAGGATGATCCAAATGAGAACATTAGAGCTTGGGGGTCAGAGCCCACCAGCAGGAATACCCCACCCCCACCCCACCCTCCATTGGGAGTCAAGCATCTTGTAGAGCCTGGCCTTAGATTTATTCTTGAGATCAGAGTGAAACACATGCTTTATAGTTCTAAGTGGCTACTTTTGCAGGTCATGGGGCAAATTAGTGACCCTTTTGTAAAACATGCATAAAAGGTTGGTTCAAAAATAGCAGCTTGGAGTGGTGGTGCACACTTGTAATCCCTGCACTGTGGGAGACTGAGGCAGGAAGATCGCAAGTTCAAGCCCAGCCCGGGCACCTTAGCGACTTAGCAAGACTCTATCTCAAAGTAAGAAAATAAATTTTAAAAAATTAAATAAAATAAAGGACTAAGGATGTAGCTCAGTGTAAAGGACCTGGGTTCAGTCCCCAGTGCTGGAGGGAGGATAAAAAGCAGCTTATTTCTCGTTTGTGGATGGTTTTCACTCAAAACTAGGACATAAATCTACCTTCCTGTTTTTTAAATTGTATTTATCCTATCATTTGATTATTATTTACTTAACAAATTGGACAGGTTAACCTTGAGCCCTTCGTGGCTGTGACTATTACCGTCTCCTGTTTCTCACTCTGCACACTAGCATGAGATCTTTTTTATTTCTGAAGTGTGGTTTGACATTGTTTAGGCTGTTGCTTGCTTCTTATTTTTAACTCTTCTTTTGTCACTTAAGTAAGATGTCTTAATTCTTATTTAGTATTAGACCATTTAGCAGAATTTTTTAAATATGATTTTTATATTGGATTTTGAATACTTCTTATGGTGGTATCTGAGAATTTTATGGATCCTGTAACTCTTCTCAAAGACAGTTATTTGATGTAGACACCAAAAACACTTTCTTTAATTGTTGTATTTATATTTGGGACTCCAGACCAGGGAAGTCAGCTGTTTGGGGCCTGGGTCCTCATTGAACTCACTCTGAGATGGGGTATCTGAACTTGTGCTAGATGTGGTGGGGAATCAAAAGATAACTAAGATAACCTCTTTCTTCTCAGAGCTGGATTCATTTGGGCCAAGAAGACACTCTAATGACTGAAAGCCACCCAGGTTATGACATATCCCCCAGAGACTGCATGGAGACAGTGGGATTTGAATTACAAATTTGAAGGTATAGGGCTCAAATATAAATTTGGGAATAGCAGAACTTTATTTTTACCCCACCCCCACCCCCCACCAAATTCAAAGAAATGATGACTTTAAAAAACCATTTGGTGTGGGTGTTGGCTTTCTGTATGGAAATGCCTGCTCATTTTTTTATTGTTTAATCCATTGTATATTGTCAATAAATGTCAAGTTGAATTATTTGCAAGCCTCTGTGGTTGCTGATGTTAATGGTCTTCGTCTGGGTTGCCAGGTTTTATTTCACATGGACTAGACTACAACCTCTGTGTGGGTAGGAGAGTGTTTGTCATAGCTTTTATGTCCACACATTGACTTGTGGGAGGTGAGTGCCTCTAAGTGCTTATTGAATGAGCCAGATCCAGGAGTGTTTTTCTGGAGTTTAAATGGAGAGTTTGCCCATGTGCTTTTTGTGCTGACTGATAGAATCCAAAAGATAGATCGATTTGTAAAGAAAACCACTCGTAGAAGTGATCTGCAGGTCCAGTTCTTTTAATTTTAGTCTTGATCTCACTCCTTTTCCTCCCATTTGGTGAAGTGTAATGCTTTAGCACATTTTAAATAAGATTACACAAGCTGCTGTTAGTTGGCATCAAGTGTCTCTTAATCTGGAGAGAAAATGTTACCTCCTATTTGCAAAACAGAGTGTTTCTAGCACCATAATCCAGTGTCTTCTGGTTGTTCCATTTTCCAGAACTTATTGTGGGCTTTTAATTACTCTCATTTAGAGTCCAGGACAGAAATTGCCACTTCAACAAGAAAATTTTGCAATGAGCCGGAGGAAATGCGTTCATGATTACTATGTTACCCGCAGCCTAAAAATCTATGTGGATTTTTATTTCAGAAGAATGTGACTGTTTAATTGAAAAATGTTGTTAAAATGTGTTTCCCTTTATCAGTCTGTTAATGATTATAGATCCAAGCTAGAGTCAGTTAAAATTGGTGTCCCTTTGCCAAAGTATGTCTTTTCATTTCAGTGGAGAATTTTGTGATGCTAGATCTATTTTTGTTTAATTAGGCCCTGTAAGAAAATGAAGCAGAGCTGTATTTAAATTTTTATATCATTAAAGGACATAAAACTATTTTAGATAAAAGACACAAAAAATTAACTTTAATATTTATTATATAAATAAAACCAGTAGGGAGAACATTTCCAGAAATCTTTTCTTTTTTTTGCTTCTTCATACAGCTAGCTAAGATTAACTGCAGACCTGAAAGCAGGCATGTTTGCTAGTTTTTCTTGTTCTGTTACTAGAAAATAGCTCTGAGAGGGAACAGAAACGCTTAGTTTCTTTGTAATTTGTGGACAGGTTGTAAATTTTATAACTCACTAATATTTATTGATTGAAATTTATACTTTCTTTGGTATTTCTTTGTAAATTTTAATCTAGAAAATAAAAGCATGTGTGAAATATTTGCCTTGTGTATAGAAAGTTCCAGGAACACTAGTTCCAGGACTGTGGAGTGAGGCTGGCAGGCCAGAGAAACTTGTGAGAACCATGTTTGCGTCCTTGAAGCAGCCATCTCTTTTGGGAGGAGCCTTTGCCCAACTCTCAGGTAGACCATGGACAGAATGAATCATGTCAGTAATGGGCAAGAGGAAGAAGGCCATCTTTGCAGAACCAAGGCTCTTGTGTTCTCCTCTCCATGTGTGTTCCCAAATTAGATTGGCCATTGTGATTGGAAAGATTGTCAGCAATATGTAGATGAGCAGGAGAAGTGAAAGTGCATCTCATGAAGATAATTTCTATGTAGATAATTTGCCATAAAAATTTATATCGCAGTCCTTAAAACCTTTGGAGATTTAGTCTGTTTCGGGAAAGGTAATTTATATAGTATGAAAGCACTTTTTATGTTCCAGTCCTTTAGATTTAATGTTTATTGCCTATAAAAATGAAATCTTCTTGTGGATATTTAAAAGTTTTGGTACTGTGTGAAATACATATTCAAGTTAGAACCGGAAATGCCTCAGAGGTATTGTAAATAAGTGACAGACTCTTCTCCAAGCCCGTGCTACTGTCTGGGACACCCAGAAGGAAGCATAGGGACTCACATCACTATGGTCTGTTGCTAGGGAAGAAATGTCTAATGTAGGATTGTGTTGGTTTTTAGAGGAAAAAAATTACATTATCTTACAAGTATGGCAGTGTTATAATTCCTCAAAAGTTACGCAAGGTGTGACCAGAATTTCAAATCTGTAGACTTGAATTTCAGCCCAAGTTTTAAAGAATAGAAGGACTTTAGCAATGCAAAATCAAATGCAAAGCAGTCCTTAGATTTTTGCAGCCTCTCAGATGCATAACGTCATGCTTTAATGCTGGTCTTAAACTCTCCTGGAGGAAATCTTGTGGTAGGTATAGTGCTGCTGGGGAAGAGAACCAATTAAGTATCTTGGGGACTCCTGTAAGATGTCTCAGAACTGACAGCCTTAGAGATGTGCACCTGGTTTGAGTGTTGAAATGAAGCATAGTTTCTCCTTCCCTAGAGTGGGCCCACTTGTCAGATGTAATCCATACCTGGGGCATGGATGGCCACTGGATGCTGAGAGGGTGGCCTTGCTGAGCCATGTCCTCTAAGCACTCACCTTCTTTGAGTGCTAGATGGTTTCTCATAGAAATCTCATAGAATCTCTGATTCTGAACATATTAGAAATTATCTGAGAAGTCCCTTTCCTGGAGGTTTGTAGATCCCCAGAAAGGTGGAACTGGTCAGGTAGGCTGCCCCATTACGGCCAATGTTTTGGTGATTTGGTGAGCCTGGCCTGGCTCAGGCCAGTGGCTGTTAGGAAAAAGGAAAAGAAGAAATAGAGGTACGAGCTCAAAAGGACAGGTTTATTGCAGAATAAACCAGAGAGGGACCACTCTGGCACTGGAGACCAGACCAGCTGCTCTTGGATAGGCTGTGGGGTTTTTTGTAGGGTCATGGGGAGGGGGAAGTTCAGTGAGAGGAGGTTGTGGCTCCCTGCCAAGAACAAGGCTTGAGAGAGCACAAGCGGTAATGGTTGCCCAAGGACAAGGCTTGGAAAAGCGCGGGGAGCAGTGGCTGCTCTCAATAGCAGGGCCAATAGTGTTAGGAGTCCCCAAGTGCAGCTGTGCTAGGAGGGGTCAGTTTAGAGCGGCCTCTGCTCAGGATGGCGGTGATTGGATTCCTTCAGTGCTTCCTCTGGGGATTGGAGTGACAGGGAAAAAGACCATTGGTTTTGCTGCCTGGCTTGGATAATATAGGGGATAAAGGAGTCTGAGGCTTTGAAGTGGATGTGACAGGGGTGTCTCACGTAGATAGTTGAGAACATTTGTTCCTGGGGATTAGAAGTCAGTGAGCTTTGCTGGGTGGCTGTCTTGCCGAAAGACTCAGCAACCTACATTCTTTTTTTTTTAAGTGCTGGAGATTGAACCCAGGGCTTTCACACTGAGCCATATCCAACCATTTTTTGTTTGTTTGTTTGTTTGTTGAGACAGGGTCTTGTTAAATTGTCTGTGCTTACCTGCTTCTCACCCCCTACCCAGCATGGACAACTCTACCCACTCCCTGCAAGCTGATGGCCAGAGACACCCACTAGCAACACTCTGCTCTTTGAGACCCGGACCCTGCTTTATTGTACTGGTGACCCAAGGAAACTGACACCCATACCATCAGCAGTTCGTCCCCTTATGGTCCTACACAAGCTGGGAAGTCCATGTCTGTGATATCTCTAGCAGTGCAGGCCTGACTAGCAGGCTGCTGCAGGCAGCTATTGAAATTCTACCTAGAGAGCTTAGAATGTCAGCAGCCCTCTTAGTCTTTCTTCCCCTGGAATTCTTTAAGAATGCAGGTTTTCCTAAATGAAATGGTGCATGCCTGTAATCACAACACCCTAGGAGGCTGAGGCAAAAGGATGCAGGTATGAGAGTAAAGAAATGTCAGACACAGTGGCCGCACACAGTAGGTGTGTCATCAGCCTGCATTTATGGAGGTTAAGTGGCAGAGGGAAGTGACAGTCTCTCCCCATGTTGGGAGGCAACACAGGAAAGCCACAGTCAGCTCTGTGTGGACAGGCCCAGGAACAATTGCTGCCATTGCTTCCAACAGCTGTGTTCCTCAGGGAGACCCTGTGAGCTCGCCCAAAACTGTCTTTGTCAGCTTGCTTTGTACAGTATGAAGGGACAGGCACGCGTTCAGACTTCACAGTGACAGTGCGTGAAGCAAGGCCAGTTACACAGCCACATCTACTAATATTTTTGGTATAAAGCAGTTGCTAAAATTAATTCCAGTCTGAAACTTGATGAATTCTCAGTCATTGAATTAACAGGTTTCAAATGAAAAAATTAGCTTGATTAAAAATAAAATGTTTTTGCTGGGAAATTTGGAGCTGTGTGTCCCTAAAAAACTCAATGTGAAGTTTTTTGTTTCAGAGGACTTGTGTGCCTTTTTGTGATTGTGGGGAAAGAACAAATTCATATCAGCAATTTATAGACTTTCCGCCCATCCTAGGAGCAGTCAGCATTATCCATTCTGCCTCAGGCAGTAGTTGGTCCCTGTAGAGAATAAGGGCAAGCCTATCCCCAAAAGGCCCCTTTGCCACTTTGACAGCAGCTGAGCCACACTCAGATGACGGTCTTGAAGTGCAACCTCCCTCCAGCCAGCATCCCACCTGCCCTTTCTTGTTAGACCTTTCTCTGAATTCGTGTCAGACAGACCTCTTAGGATAAGTATGTGAAGGCAGAAGTGTGTTTCGTTTGGTTGAAATGAGTTTGCAAACCACTTCTGCTGTCCCTGTCCTCCAAATGATGGCACAGTTTCACATCACTCTGTTAGATATCATGTGGTTGGACACCCTCAAAGGCTCAGCACCCCTGGCTGCATCACATTCATAAAGTGAGAAAAAAACAAGGGGCTCGATTTGGAGCTCAGAGGCGCTGTGCTAAATTAATGAGATTTCCAACAGCAAAGAATGAGTTAGGCTCTGCTGCTGTTTTGGGTTTAGTAAATGCTTTACTATTTTCATGCCCAGTGTCAATGTTGACTAACGCCCAGAGTGTAGTGTGACAGTCCAAGTCTTTTAGTTTAGATATAGGAGTCAAAAATTGAGAAACCAAATTGACATCTAGTGTGGAGATCTTGTATGTATGTTTCAAGAGGAACCTGCATTCTCATACTCAGAAAGTGACAACAGTAAAGTAGAAGCTAGATGTGTATGTGTGTGTGTGTGTGTGTGTGTGTGTGTGTGTGTGTGTGTGTTTGCAGTGCTGGAGATGGAACCCTGGGGCTCACACATGCTAGGGAAGTACTCTCCCACTGAGCTGTATCTCTGACCCTATCAGTAGTTTTATTTAAAAGATAAAACACAAACCCCCAAAATCCTTACCCCAGTGTCGCTATAGCAGCAGTGTTTGAAGTGGAGTGCGCTGCTCTCCCACCCCCATTCAGCTTGCCAGTGAGGACCAGTACCATACCCTAGCCTGTTCATTAGGCCTTCCTAGCAGCCTCAACAGGTCAAGGATCCAAGGGGTGAGGTCACCATGGGAAAGGTAGATGCCCTTGGAGGGAGAGCCTGTCCCCTGCTTTAAACCACAAATGCCTTTTGATAACTAGTGAAATTGGCAAGCAGAGTGATTGAAAACATGTGAGAGGTAACCGGATCTCTCTTTCAAGTAGTACATATTTGAGAAGTTTTCCCCAATGTAAAAGTTACTGTTTAAGAGCCTTAAACTAATAAAAACAAGGAAATTCTATGTTACGGCTGCCACTCAGTCTTTCCATTTTTATTCCAGAAGTCAGATTTGACAGGTCAGCTGCCAACTGGCTCTGGGATCCCCTGAAGCATTTGAGGCAGGGGAAGATGAGAGTGAAAGCTGAAAGTTGCAGAGATGGGGAAATCTCGGCTGCTGCTTGATGCCAGGCTCACAATTCCATTTTAGTAGATCCTGTTTTCTCCTCTTGGTGCTGTTTCCTGTATTTACACGATTCCCTGAAGCTGGTTCATTGTAAGTTTTACTTGGTGACTGCTTATCAGGAGGGAGGTCTGGATTTCTGTACCCTTCATGACACTATCCCCTGTCCTGTCCTGTCCTGTCCTGTCCTGGCTGAGCTGCAGTGGCCTGTTTTCTGCTTCTCCTCTCTCTCATCCATTCTTCCTACCACTGCCAGCATGGTCTTTCCAAAGTATGGCAGTGACGATCAAAGCCTATGCCACAACTGCTGGCAGGGTCAGGCCCACGTTCAAGGTCTCTGATGAAGCACCTCTGCTTGTCTTCTTGGGGTCCACCTGCTGCATTGCTTAGTAACTATGGCCTGAGGTAATGAGTGAGGGGCTTGCCTTGTTAAAAACAGATGGTCTCCAGCAACCCGAGGCAGCTGCCCTATCAGTGAGCATGAAAGAAGGGCACAGCGGGAGAGCCCTGGGGAACTGAAGACAGACTACACCTGCTTCACAGGGAAGACACAGCCCAAACCTCAGAATCAGGACACTCCAGTGTTTGCCTTCTTTTGCTCCTGCTGCCAATGGTACATCCATTAGCCATATTACCACTATATTTCAGAGAGGTCCAGTGGAAGGAGCAGTTTCCTATGTAGACATCCCACCTCTGCGATCTCACTATTTGACCTCAGAGCCGAGTAGTGTCTTGTGGAATTGTCATGGCAGTTAAAATCCACAAGAGATGTAAAGAATGAGTTTATAGACTGGCACTACAGTTATTTTTTATTACCCTTTCCCATTCTGTGTCTTCTGGAATTTTCCCTCCTTCCTCCACATGAAATCTTGATGACCACTAGCTAGCTACTTCCCTGTGAGGTCTTCCCCGAGCCTCCCAACAGGAAGTCATCTCTCTGTGTCTCACCCCAGGCAGCCTGGTACCTTTTCTGTTCTCCCTTACTGTTATCCCATCATTGTGTAAAGCATGAGCTCTGTGGGCACCAGGACAGTTTGTAGGCCCTTTTATGCCCTGTTCCTCTGTCCCCCACAGGTAGTGCTTAGAAGCTCAGTAGCAGTTGGTCAGTGGACAGTCAGTGGGTACAAGTATGGCAGTTTCATGGAGCATTTGGGCTGGAGACCTGTCCCTCAGGAGTGGTGTTCTGGCTTCATGGACTTCTTTTCACATGGGTGTGCCTTTGTAAATTCCATCCAGTGCCTTTTGAATCCTGGCACATTTTTTTTGTGTGTGAGTCTTTGCAGTCAGACAGATCAGGCCTTCCCTGGTCAAGTGTTCCCCTGCACAGACTGAGCCTTTTCTCTTGCCAGTCACATGCAGTTCCTTCATCCTGGTGCAGATGTCTGGAAACCAGAGAGACCAGTTACGCAGACCACTTAGGAACAGGGCATACTAGAAAGAAACTGGGAAGTCATTGTTTGTTTCAACTTTTGCTGAAATCTGAATACAATAAATACATTGGTGTATATTCCAGAATTAGCAAGTATAGCACACTAAACATAATCTATTGCTTTTGAAGATTAACTTTGATCGTCATTTTGGACCTGTGGCATATTTTTTTCTGTTGACATTTTTTTCTGTAGAACACGGTGCTCACTGGCTCGGAAGGCAGTGTTCCTCCATAGACTGTGGCCCAGACATCACAGCTGGAGACTGTGGTGAGGCTGCTTGGCCCTGTGGCTTCCCAGTGCCATCCTCATGTCCAAGCTCTGGGTATTCCTGCAGAGGTGGTGATGGGACAGGATGGCAGGGGTCCTTTTCTAGAGTACACTACTGGAGCCACTTTTTGCCCCCCAAGCCAGGTGGGGATCCTCTCCTCCGTCTGCCCCTCAAGAAGTCATGAAACACACAGTGACATGAAGGGCACAGAGCAGTGTCATTCCTGGGCTAAAACAAGCAGTGTCACTTTGTTGAATCTGATAGAGAAAAACCTCATTGATGTCTGTAATTAAGAACTGACATCTAGAGTTAGAGAAAAGCAGGTGATGAGAACTTGATCTTGGAGTAGTCATAGAGAGATTGGGAATGCTTTATAATTGGCATGATTTCCTGCCTCAAAGAGCCATCCCCCAGGGAGTCCAGAAGAGACCTCCAAGATGAAGGGGGACCCTCTCCTGGGCACTACACTGGCTAGTGTACCGGGCCTGAAGTAATATCAGAGCCCCATTGTGTGGCAGTGTGGCTTGTTGTAGTTGTGCTTGTTAATTGTTTGCCTTCATTCTTCACCACAGTTCAGATAGTTAGCAATAGCTTGCTAGCTAGCTCTGTAGAGCCTGAACTGAAGAGCCCCTCCGACTATCTTTTAGAAAGCTCTGGAGAAGATGGAGTTACAGTTCTGGGATCCAAGGTGGGCAAATGGGTGGCAGCAGCACCTCTGGGGCAGCTCTTGAATCAGCATTTGCCTCCCTGGGCATCCCTTGAGTCTAAAATAGGTACAGTGACACTGATGATTTAAGTGGTCCCTTTAAAACATCGTCTCTGCCACTGGGACCCCTCATATAGCATGACCTGTTGGTGCCCAGCACCCAGGTTTCCTGCTAGCAGCCAGAAGAGGTAGTGTAGGCGAGAGCACAGGAATCATTGGGGACACTCAGTCCTCTTGTCTTGCAAGTGCCATTCTGTGGCGCTATCTGGCTGACAGCAATTCCCAACCAGTGGCAGGATATTGTAAACCCCTCTCACTGAACATGGCCCAGAAAATCTCGAAAACTAACTGCAAAAAATAAAATCAAAGCTGGTTCAGAGGTGGTATTTCTTGGCTGGGGTTAAGCTCTCCTGTTCAACTTGCTCTGCTTTGATAGATGTCTGTTACTAGTTTGGTTTTCCCCGGGAGCTACTTGGCATCTTTTAACTTTTACTTATAAATTCCAGGCAAAATCATTTTGAGAGCTTTTTGGAGTTTATTTGCTAATTAAAATGTGAGAAGGGAACACAGCTACAGGTAGAGTTCTGGTGCAAGCCACAGCTGTGATTTATAAAAAACCCAACCTGACAGTTTCAAAATGAAGTTATTAGCACTTCACCTCAAACTGTGATTGCTTTTAACTTTCATGATCTGTTTCTTAAGCACCCCGCACCCCTGCGGTACCCAGAAAAAAGGGAGCCAAGTGTGTAAGGTGGATGGTACTTAATCCACAAAGATAAGCACTACTGCTATGCGGCTTTTCCAACTGATAAGTATTACTTTGTCGTTTTCCAGTGACCATGGAGATAAGGTAGGAGGTGTGTGTTTTATAGACAAGAAAACTGAGGCTTAGGGATTCAGGTGACCTGCCCAAATTCAAATAGTGTGGAGGATCCTAGTTCAGAATAGAGCCTGGGCTGCTTGAGTCTGAGATGCCCTGGCTGCTTCATAGACTTTACTGATGCCCTGGACAGGGCAGACCTAGCTCCCTACGACATGGGGCCATGTGAAAAAATATTGGATTACAGTTTCCTACCGCTTGCAAAATAATGAAGTACAATCTGTTCAGATTTTGAAAACCCATCAGCAGCCAATAGTCTACCAAGCCGAGTTACATATTCCTAAGGACTCCCACAGCATCTCTGTCCTAGTGCACACACACTGACTGGAAGGTTTGTTTTGATTCACAGCCCAGGTCTGAGTTAGCAGATGTTTGTTGCTGGGGTAGCCCAGAAAGAGAGAGAAAGTGAGTGAGTGAGCTGCAGGGTAGCTTTGCCGCCAGCATTTTCCCAGAGAAGTGGAAGAGAACCTTTGCCAGAGTGGCTGGTGCCCTAACAAATTGATTCTTGCCAAACAATGGAGATAAATATTTTCAACAGACAGAAATTTTGGCTCGTAAAGTGTTCAAATTAAAGGCTTATTTCTGAAACAAATACTTTAGGAGGAAAACATTTTTAACCAGTGTAGATGAGATCAGGGTTATTCCTTTTGGCAGTGGCATACTTATTTTGAGATTAAAACACAATGGCTTCCCTGTCCTTGGCTCATTTTTTAAACTGATTACACTCCACCCCACCCCTGTTTCTTGAAGAAGGTGTATTCATATGGAGCATGGGGAAGGTGGTGGGTGGTTTCCTGTGGAGTCACCCAGATCTGGGCTCAGATTTCAGCCCCACCCCATCCTGGGTGATTTGGGCAAAACCAGACACCCACCTAATCCTCATTTTCCTGCCTGAAATGGTGTGGCAGTGTCTGCTTAGCACTGGCTACTACTGTTACCCTCAAGACCAGGGTCACTAGACCAGCACTGTCTGCTAGAACTCCCTGTGCTGATGGGGCCATCTCCATATGCATCATCAGACACAGTTGCCCCTGGCTACATGTGATTACTGGTCCTTTAAGCTTGGCTGCTACTGCTGAGAAATCCAGACTTTTAATTTCATTGACATTCACACAGCACCCTGCAGCCAGGGTTCCCATTTTGAGTAGTAGGGTTCCTGTATGTGTTCCTCATTTGAGTCTTGAGTAATTGGTTGTCCGGTCAGCCCACTAGAGTTCTCTCAGGTCTGTGGCTTTCTCCATTCTGATGTAGCTGTGGAGTGTGGGCTTATGTATCTGCTCTGGCATCTAGCTTGGTCCTGCAGCCAGAGCAGAGGTGTGGGGAGAGGTCCTCCTTTGATGAGCTAGGAAGGATAATGGATGTCTAATCCTGAACTCCCAAATAACCTTCAAGGACTGATTCTCTTTCCTTTCTTTCCTCTTATCTCCCTTTTCCTTTTCCTTTTTCCTTTCCTTTTCCTTTTCCTTCCCCACCCAGCCCCTGATTTGAGACAGTCTTGCTATGACCTTGCACTTACTATGTAACCTAGGCTGGCCTTGAACTTGTGATCCTCCTGCCTCAGCCTCCTGAGCTCTGGGATTACAGACTTGCATCGTCAGGCCCAGCCAAGGACATTTCTTAATTTAACAAGTTTTTGTTGTTCTTATAATGTATATGACAGTAGATAATGTGTATTAAGTGTGCATCACATCAGTGTATATACTGAAAATCTATAATGTATAAAATTTGCCATTGCAAAGTGAAAAAGGTATAGTAAAAACCATGATATCAAGGAAGCTATCCCTTAGGGCATTTATAGCAGGGATAGGTCACATGGATGTGGGTCCTCAGTTTCCTTCTTTTGAGACCACAGCAGTGAAACTCCTATGGCCACTTCTCTCCTAGTTTCATCCTGAGCCCCATAGGAGAGACAGTGTCAATAGTGGGCTCCTTTCCATTCTTCAGTGTGGATTCTTCAGGGGGAGGTGGGTAGTGTGGCCTGGGGACACAGAAAACACCTAAGAGGGTTCTGCTTCAACCCAGGAACAAGAGAAACCTAGGGAGAAAGCAATAGAGAACTCAGGCAAATAGAGATGTCAGATACCAAGAACAGACCCCCAGATGGCACAGCTGAGGTCTCAAGAGCAGAGGAGGGTCCCCAGGCTCCTTGAGGGAAACCAAAGATCAGAGCTGGGTGAGCTGCTGCTGTTTGGAGCCCTTCATGTCTTTAAGGCTGAGCCTGCTGGCAGCATTCATGTGGTTTTGAGATGTAGCCAGGAGGCTGCAGTGAAGCATCATGCTTATGAAGTGGGCACTTTTGTAGCTCAGAAATGGACCTCTTTCAGAAATTTCATATGGTCCAGTTAATTGGTGAAACAGAGTCCTCTCTTGGAGTTGAAAAGCATCATGCCTCTCCCACCCTTGGTTCTGGCCACCTGTGCCTGCTCTCAGCGATTCTGCTGTCTGATCCTTGTATATTTCATTATGCATCCCAAGACACCATCTCTCATGTCTCACTGTTTAAATGAGAGTCTAGCAAATATTATATGTAGTGCAAGTCTTAGTAGATACATCTGGCATTTTTGTCTTTGCATAGTGGGTTTTTGATGGGGTGAAAAACAAAAAATAAAATATTGGCTCTCTATTCAAATTTCTCAGTCCTGAGGAATTCACAAAAGGGTTCGTGTGGCAACTTTTTACTCATAGCTTTTGTTAGGCTAGTCTATTTAGTTTTATTTGTCTTAACTTTCCAAAGAGGTAACATATTCACTTGGTTCAAAATAAAGCTATACTTGTATACACACACACTGAGAAATCTTGCTCCCACCTCTGTCTCTTTCTACTTTGTCCCTGTTCCTTTACACCATATTCTTCTGTCTCTGTTCCACCTCCTATCACTGTCTCCAGGCACTAACACCAGTTTCCCTGATGTGTGGTCAATGACTTCAGTCATGTGGCCTTTGCCCCCAGACAGTA
This sequence comes from Heterocephalus glaber, assembly GCF_000247695.1. The sequence goes on along the minus strand of NW_004624740.1, from coordinate 15,589,637 downwards.
AGTGTAAACTGGATTCAACTGTTTCTCTTGAATTTCTGAGATTGGGAGTTATTACCAGGTCACCTCCCAGAATGAAGAAAGAGTGAGTACATAGCAGACATGCAGTACTGTTTTAAGAATGAAAAGAGTGTGGGAAATAACCTTTATGTTTGGTGGGTTCAAGTAGAGTAGCACAAGGAAAAGAGAAACTGCCAAGGTCCCTCCCAGACTGGCCATGTATGTATCAGTGTGTCCTCACTTCAGGTAAGTAGCTGATCCAGGTCACAGAGCTCTGAGTGGTGAGGGTCCTGAGACCTACCCAAGGCTGAGTCCCTGGGTCAAGAACTGAGAACCTTTCCATTTTTTCCCCATTGGAGAGCAAAATCCAGGGATAGTTTAAAACTCAAGTAATTTGAACAAACTAGGTGTTTTCTTGCTGTCTGATTTAGGGGAAAAAAGCAATGCAGTTTGGGTTTATCCTTAGAAGCAGCTTCCAAGTGGTGCCTGCTCTTTGCCCACTATGGGAGTCATTGCTCCCCTGCAGATCTCGGTGGGGCCAAGAGAACAGGAGTGACAGCTGTAACAGAAACCCACTGGATTCCTATATACCTTTTTGCTGATCCTTGCCAGAGCAGATAGCATTTGCACCCATCCCACAGATGAAGGGGCTTGTTGAAGGCACTAATAGGCTCTGGGTGTCCACATTCATACTGGTCCCTCTGAGCAGGAGTTCATTGCCTTTCCCTGTCCACCACCCTGCTACCACCTCCTCCCGCTCCTGGACCCAGAACATTATCTCTTCTTCCCTGGAGAGCTGGGGAGCAGAATCCCTTGAAGTAGGAATACCATACTACAGCGTTTATAAACAGCCACTATGGCCGTGAGATCAGGCCAGGAGGAGTCCACTTGCTCATCAAGCCCTAATTTCTGAGGAAAGGAGAAGACAGCTAACTGCCCTGTACAGAGATTCTCAGCAAAGGTTGAAGGACATGGTGTTTCTTATTTAACACCTCCTCCCCCACCCAGATCACTGGAAAATGAATATCTAGGCAGACTTGTTCACACACACCACTCTTGCCTGTGTTTTTGTTTCCTGGGTTGGAAACCTTAGGGAGAGACTAACCCAGCCAGCTTACTGTCCTCCTACCAACCCAGCCAGTGTTTACTGATCATGTACTACATGCGGGGCTCTGTCCTGGTATGGCCAGCAACCAGGCTTGCCCTGTCCTGCCCTGGGGAGGACAGTTGGCATTCCCTCCCAGAGTCACTTCTAGAGTCTGTTTTCTCAGGGCTGCTAGGGTACAGGGTAGAGTAGATAAAATCCCATCTATCAGGGAATGTCCGTCCTGCTGGAGTTCACTTTCCTAGCCCCCTGGTTTTCTCTTGCTCCTTTGTATATGGTGGAGCCATGATGAAACTTGCCCTCCTGGCACCAGAGGTGGGCCCTCTGTAGCCTTACTGTCCTGATTTTTAACAAGTAGCACTGTTCCGAGGTTCCACCTGATGTCTTATGAGATTGAGCTAAAGGAAACTATTGATCTCCAGCCTCTTCCTGCTCTCCATCTCCTCCTGTCCTGCTGTGAGACCTTAGAAGCTGACTCCATCATCCCATTTCCTTCCTGCTCAGCCCCCATGGCCTCCTGCATCATCTCAGACTTCTCTGCATCCACACGCAGCCTCAGACTTGGGTGCTGTTTTCCTGCAGCTGCCTCTCTTCCCCATGGGAAGCCTCACCAGTCCTTGAATTTGTCCCATTTCCCTTTCATGGGTCTCCCTACCTGGTTGCTTCCCCACCCAGCCCTCTTCCTCGGGTGACCAGCTCTAATGCTTCTGTCCCCATGAAGCTGTTTCTTATTTTCTCCCAAGCAAACATAATCATTTCTCTTCCAAACCCATTTTGTATTTTTTTCTGGACTTCTGTTATAGCAGTTAGTATATTTTACTTCACCTTCCCCCACTTTTAGCTTATTCTTTTATTTAGCAAACATCCCCTCCTACCTGTGATATGCCCCAGTGCCCTGCAAAGGGCTGGGATCCCTTTGTGGGCAAAATGCAGAAGCTTGGGGGAAGCAGGGGAGCCAGCCATCTAGAGACACAGTGGAGGCCAGCGTGCCTGGGCAAGGCTAGAGGCCCTGGGTGGTCTTACCAGAGGCCCCCAAGGATACCATTGAGGGCTCTAGAACAAATAATGGCAAGGTTTTAGGGGGCTTTGGTGTGGTGTGTCCCCTTTCTTGGAGGGGTGTTGTGTCTGGATCACCTTACAGGCCCCCACTACATGGCCTTGAAGGAGCAAAGGGGCTTCCTCCTGGTCAGACTTCCTATGAAGTTCCTTGGGCACATCCAGCGCACAACATCTCCTTGTGTGCTCTGAGTCCAGTTTTTCGTCTCTAGACATTCCTTTTCCCTCCGGTCTCATGTTGAACCCCTGACCCCAGTTCCCTGCCAGGTCTTTTGGAGCCAATAGTTTGGGGGGGTGGGTGTGTGGTTGGGTGGTTCTGGCATGGGTCTCCCCTCCTAACTGGCCCATCTGTGCTGCTGCTTGCTGTTCCTGAGGGTCTCCATTGGTGGTCAGCCTGATTCCACAGGACTGTGGTTTCTGAGCCAGGGTGTCCACTCTGCCCACATGTGTAACAACATGGAACTGGGGGCCACAGCCTGAGCCATGAGCTACAGGTTGTATGGGGGAAGGTGCTGGGTGAGCCTCAGGGTTTGTAAAAATATATGCCTCAGGGTTTGTAAAAATATATGCACTTGGTGCTCCACTTATAAAGTAGTGATATGTAATTAGAAATGATGATGTTGACTTTGGGGATACTGTGAGACTCTCTGTTAAATGGAGGCTTCTGTGAAGAGACCAGATGGCTGGGGGCACCTTGCTGGGGGTGAGGTCTTCCTAGGTACTTGTGGGTCCTTAAAAGCCTAGGATTTATTATGAGGAAAGGGAGATTTCAAAAGAGAAGTGTTTACTTTTTAGTAGGCATGCTCACATAAATGTGCTCACATATAGATATGGAAGGCCCTCCACACTTCCAAGAGAGTGCCTCTCATTCCCTCTGCATGGTAAGGGATTTGATGCTTGTGAAGCCTTCAGAGAACTCCTCTGTGGCTGTGAGGGCGATCTAGCTATCGCCCCATTGATCACCAAGGTTGATTCTGCTGATCTGGCTGGCTAGGCAAGTGTCCCCTTCCTCCCTCATTGCTCCATGTATGTCCCTCTGGAAGCTGTGTGCTCAGTCGAAGAGGACAACCACCCCTGATAAGAGGAGGACCATTTCCTTGGTCAAGGGTATATGAGTAGCTGCACTCCCCTGCCAGAACCTTTAGTCAGGTTCTCAAGAGAATTCCCCTGTGTCTGTGTCTGTGTATTAGCAACAGGTAGCTTCATCACTGGGTGGAACAACTTCTGGGAGGTGGTCTTTGGATTTCTAATTGAGCACGGCTCCCCCTCCTGCTTGTCTGTTCACAGCTCTTTTAGTCCCTGTCTACCATGTGAGAGCCAGGCTTGCTTCTGCTCCACATTGCACTTTGCTGTGTCCTCACTGTCTGCCTACGCAGCTGTGACAAAGCTCCCTATCTTCACCTGTGATGATGGGGCTGAGCCCATTGGTCCACAGACCCCAGTGAAGATGGGTGCCCCTCACAAAAACTTACAGACCTTTTCCTGACTTTCTCTCCTCATCTTTTCCTGTTTTTGTTACACCAGCTTGGTTCCTTCTGTGTTGCTGATCTCTTATACTTACCTGGTTTTCTTTGCTGGACCACGACCATCTGCCAGCCAGGGTCAGCCTCTAATTCATCTGAGCATTCCCAGAGTTCCCACTTTGGTTGAGGATGCTGGTAGCAGAATGAATTTGGGGCTGAGGCTCTGATATAGTACAGAAAAATTACCTTGTTATAGCATTTAAGGTACCACAAATTAAGATGCATTATCTTAATTGTCTCCAGAGAGAAGAAGTCTTTTGACCACAACCAACAGGCTGTTGTAGGGATTATATCCAGGATTTTCTGATGTTGCCCTATAAAAGATGACACATATTTCAATTTTTTTTCCCCAGTGTTGGGGATCCAACTCAGGGCCTCACACATGCTAGGCAAGCATTCTACCACCAAGCCAACCCCCACCTCCAGACCTTATGAGTGGGGGGCTGGAGGAAGTGATAGAAGGCTAGTAGTAGGTGGCTCTGGGCCCTCACCATTTCTAACCAGAACACCTTCTGTTTGTCCAAATGATTCTGTTACTGTTTTGTTAACAACAAAAATGCCCTATGGACTGCCCATGCAGAAACTCTGTTGGCCTTTTCCACTGTGCACAAGTCATCTTAGTTTTAACTAATAAAGTCATTTGAAATTTCTCTGTGGGTTATGCTATTTGATGAGTTGATAGTCCCAAGGAACGTCAATGCACTAACTCTTTGGATTAAAAGTAGAATTTAGAGAAAGTACCTTGCTTATATTGCCAGTGCCATGGCCCAGGGATGATAGTAGAGTGAAGAGGCTCCTTTGTAGGCCAGAGAAGACTTACAATATCAGCACCTGACCTGTACCTTGCAGAGAGTGCTCAAAGGCCTGACCTGGCTCAGAGGAAGAGAGTCTCAGCAGAATTGGGGAAAAGGGGGCTTGAGGATACACCTTGTCCCTGGTTACAACACATACCTGACACATGTCCTTTTAAGGTGAGCAATTGTAGATTGATTGTTGACATTAAGGGACTACTTTTTAAAAAATTCTCCGCAATTTCTTTTAAATAGCTTGTCATGTGGTAGTTTTTTAATCTCATCTTGTTTGAATGTATCTTTAATACTTGGCTGAAAGGCTGGAGTCCCAGCAGAGAGAAACATAGACTGTTAGGAGCTATGCCCTTTGATATCTGCTAGACATGGAGAAAAGGCACTGCATAGATTTTAATCTGAGGAAAACAGGGCTGTCATCCACCATACCCTAGTTCCATAGCATAAGTGAGGCCCAGGTGCTGCAGCCCCCAGGTTCCCAGAGGAAGGGAGATGTCAGGAGCCCATCCACTCAGTGAGAGCTGGTCAGATCCCCCTGTGGGTCTTGAGCCTATCTCAGTTCCGGAAGCTCTTCTGGAGCCCATTTGTGGGGCAGCCTTGAGAGATGAAGAGAACAACATTGATGGAGACCACACTTGAGCCAGCAAGGCCAGCAAGTGCTGAGGTATGTGGTGGACCCAGCTGCATGGCTGCCCAGGGGCCATGTGGTTCCAGAGCCAAGGTCCCCCCTTCGACCTTGGCTTTCTGCCTGATATCAACCATCCAGTGACCACATTGAACTAAAACCCACCCTTTCTGCGTTAGGCACCTGTCAAAATTAGAATTTTCTCTAACTTTTCCAGCTCTTTTGATCTTGTTAGAAATGCCGGGTTCAGTGTTGGTGGGTTTGCTACCAGCCTTGCCACCTTGCCATGACCTGGGCTGTGGAGTCCAGGGCCTGCCTGTTCTGCCCTGGAAGATTCTGTCTGGGGCCCGGTGGTGTTTCTGTGACTGGCTATGACTACTGCTCCCCTCCCCATCGCTGCCACCCCAGAACCCAGGACTGGCCAATGGGCAGGACATTAGACAGGAAACAGCTGTTGTTTTGACACAATATGTGCTCACCTCACTTTATTTGTGTGTGGGGAATGGAGCCCAAGGCCTTGCACACACTAGGCAAGCACTCTCACTGAGGTACACTCAGCTCACTTTTTGAATCATCAGAAGCAGACCGTCCACTCCAGGCCTCTGCCCTCACAGATAGACTTTGAGACCAGGACTAAAAGAGGCACGTGTCTTTTATACATCTTGTAAAGTATATTTCTATAGGTATATGTGTATGTACACTTTCTCATTAGCAGGGGTTTTGTTGTTATGTTTTTAAAATAGCATCTTGCTATGTTTATGTTGCCTAGGCTGGCCTCCAGTTACTGGTCTCAAGTGATCCTCCTGTCTCAGCCTTTCAATTAGCTGAAGCTATAGATATATGCCACCACATCAAGCTAGCAGGATTTTTAAGTTGATATATAGTGTCATTTGTCCAACTAGATGTAATGTGCACATAGCAAAAAATAGTCAAAAGATGAATACTGCGGAGTAAATCGCCTCCTCTCTGTTCCTCCTGAGGGGGAAGCACAGTTCCAGTTTCCTTGGGTATCTCTTTGGAGATCACTGGGCCCTGTACTGGCATATATATAGATAATCTTTTAAGCAGTGCTGACATTACCTGATACTTGGCTTTGTTTTTTGTTTTGTTTTGCTTTTGCAGTGTGGGGGATTGAACCCAAGGGTGTTCTACCACTGAGCTAGAGCCCAAGCTCTTTCTGCTATTTTGATAGGATCTTGCTAAGTTTCCCTGGGTGGTCTTGATCTTTGCATACATAGGTCTTGAGGACTGTCCCGTCCCATATAGTACATGTATTTTTTTAACCACTGTAGAATGGCCCATGAGTAGCCATGTCATATATGCTGTTTGCTGGACATTTTAGGTTGGTTCCAGCTTTTTACTCATTTTGACTTAATGCCTTTCAGATGTGGGGACTGTTAGTGCTCCTGTTTACTGTGACCTATGACTCATAGGCTGAGGATTCTGTATTTCAGGGCCCCCTTCCCTTCCCCTCAACACATTAGATTTCTTTGTTAATGTGTTGTCATATTTGACACTCTGACTTTGTAGATGATAAAATGATATTTGGGTTATGCTTAAAAGCCATCTCTTACCTCTACATTGTCCCCATAGACTGAGAAAGGAATTCCTTGGTTTCCTTCAGAAGGATTGGGCTGTAGTTTGGCTTTTAAAGGACTTGGTTAGAGTCTAAGCCTTAAATTTGACCAGCCCCATCTGGGGTAGTGGCAGCATAGCAGATCTGTGGAAGCTCAGTCCCTCCTCCTCACTGTGCCAATCTGTTTCTGTGGTGGCGGATGGCAGCATGGTGTTAAATTTGGAGACCCCCATTGGCTCCTCATGTCAGCTCACATATGTCTGCAAGCATGGGGCATGGAGCGCAGTGGACCCCTGCAGAGTCCCCGACTGCCGGCAGAAGGGCCTCAGGTGTGCCGGCTCTCTGGTGCCATGATCAAGGTGGGTTACCTCCACCAGGCCACCTGTTCAGCTCAGGTTTCCTGACCCATCTGCCTGGGACAGACCCTAGAGCCAGAGGGCCAGATGGGGGGCAGGGACAACAGAGGGTCTTGCAGACCGTGTGCTCTTGTGACATCCCTGAAAACCTTTCCCCCGCTCCACTTGCTAGGTAGGAAGTCTTGGACCAGTGTCTCACCTGCTTGAAGCCAGCAGATGCCACTGATTGGTGCCCCTGTCCTAGGCCTCCGTGGGCGCTGGAGGCAGCAGGGTCCTCATTGAAAGCAGTCAGCATTCATTTTGTTTTTCTCCAAGTTCTCTGTGTCTGTGTGTGATTGGAATGAAACATCAACTTTTTTTCGTTTTTGTCATATTTCAATATTGGCTTCTTTCCTTCCTTCTTGAAGCCTCCTTTTATAACTTCTTCTGCTGCTGCTTAAATATAGATGTCTAAGTCCTCCTCCTTACCAGATTGTTTATATTTTTGAAAGCCTTCTGCTTATCTGTGGCTGCTCCCTCCTCTCTCTCTCTATCCCTACTTTCCCACATGGGTGATGGTTGCTCTTTTTCCCCTGCCTTCTCTTAACTGGGATGTGTTTCAAATGTGGTCTATCAAAATGTTCAGTGTTTCCCTCTTTTCTGCAATAGCTTTGACATCTGTTCTTGAATGCTAGCCCACATTATTCTTTTGGACTTGTTTGCCCAAGATTTGCTTTTATGCCAGAAATACTAAAAGAAGAGTGTGCCGTGGTGGCATCTCTTCCCCTCCAGTCCCTTGCCCCCTCCCCTTTTTTAAACTGTCTGTGATTTCTAAGTTGACAGCACACTGGATGTTTGTTCCAGCTCTCTGTCATCATGTCTGGCCATGGGCCACCCCAAAGTGGTACTAATGCAGCATTTCCCAGGAGGGCTTTCAGGCCTGTTGGGTTGTTTCCACCAAAAAGGAGTCACTTCAGTGTCATTTCAGGCAGTGGGTGGAGAAGGACTCCAACTTGCACCCTGGGTATCAGTGGATGGCCTCCTTGGTCTTTCAGCTTCTATTTATTAGGCCCTTTCTATGCTCAGCTGCAAGGTGGTGGGCCCTGCTCTGGGGACACCAATATGGAGCAGCCACCCTGAGTCCTAAGCAGAGTGAGCTGCTATCCTCAGTAGCTGAAGCCACTCAGTGAGACATCAGGGCTGTCAGTTGTGATGGCCACATGGCCTGTGCTCTTGCCATGAGCCTGGAGCACCAGCCCAGGCCCATCTGCCCCAGGCTACTTTGGAACAGCTCCTCCTGGGAGCTCCTCCCGGAATCTCCAAGGCTACGGAGAGTGTCAGTTACCATGTACAACAGAGCCCAGAGCCTACCACTCTGGCAAGTCCTCTTCTGGGGACCCAGCCCTGGTGATCCTTAGAGTCCAAGGAAATTTAGATATTTTTGAGAATTACTGCCACTGCCAAGTGCTGTGCTCCTGAAAAGTTTACAAGATATGGTAAATAATTATTCTTGGCATTTGTCTTTTAAAAGGCTCTCTTGCAAACTAATAATAACAGGTTAATGGTCCTGAGCATGATGCCTGGTCTAAAGTGAGCTCGCAGTAAATATTTGTGACTGCCTAAGGTCCCAGGCCCATGTTCTTTTAGAACAGACAGAATGCTCATGTTGTGCAGGAAACCATAACTAGGAGAATGACCGGAAAGATACTGCCAAGAGCAGACAAGGAGCAGTTCCAGGGAGGACACCATGGGGACACTGGCTGGTTCTAGCTGGGGACTGTTTTTGCGTTTGCGTCATAGGCGATCATTTATTTAGCACGTCCAGTGTCAAGCAAGTTTGGCTTCTTCTGGCCAGTGCCAGTGGGATGCATGTGGGGTGGATGAACTGTGCTCGCTGCCCTTGCTGCTGTCCCCCAGCCCTACTGTGCCCAAGCTTGTTAACCTCTGGAGTCTTGGGGTTTTCCCTAGCATTCTGCTCAAATGTACACATGATCCCCATAGTAGAATGTGCAATTACAATCTTGTTTATTCTTTTTGTGTCTCTTCACAGAGAGAACTCGATGCTACTGCAACAGTTTTGGCAAACCGGCAAGATGAGAGTGAGCAGTCCAGAAAACGGCTCATTGAGCAGAGCCGAGAGTTCAAGAAGAACACTCCAGAGGTGAGGCGGAGCTCCTCAGTGAGCTCTTGGAAAGGTCTTGGCATTCTGGAACATATTCAGAACACGTGATATAAGCATTTTGTGTTTCAGCAGATGAAGGCAGGGCAAGTTGCCCACTTCTTTCTTCTGTTGTCCCAGCCCCATCTGAGCAAATTGCATGTCCCCACATAGGCTGTGGAGACATTGTGGTTGATTGATTGTCCAGAAAATTCAAAGCACCAGCTAATTCCATGTGCAAACATTGAACACGCTGGGCATATGAGAGCATGTGGCCAGGAGTGCAGACATGTTAGACACTCAAGCTCATCCCAGTCAGTGGCCCTTTAGATCTTAAGGGACACTGTGGGGCCTGAGACCTCTGGGCCAGCTTCCCCAGTGCTGGGTAGCAGAGTGTCTCAGGTACATGCATTCAAGGTTGGCTTCTTGCCAGTATTTCTTGTAAAACAGTCGTTTCATCTGCTTCGCCTTTTAAACGTTTCTTGAAGTACACTGTAAAGGGCACTGTGAATGTGCTCTTTACTGCTTTTGGTTTTTCTTATATGTGTGGGGAGGCCAGTGCTTAGAGTGGCTAGAGCAGCATCCTTCTAGTCGGTCTTCAGGGTCCCTTATTTCCTTCAGTGCTTTTCACAGATTAATAAGAAATGTAGAGAACGCAAAGAGCTCCAGAGGGATATGCAGGTGCGGGAATTGCTCTCTGGGGCACAGCTGATTTAGCCTGCCAGAATCTTGTGCCCTGGGGCTCCCACCCAGCCCAATGGGATGTGAGTGAGTTGTAGCTGCCACAGGCCACTCAAGTTTTCTATGGCTCTTCCAGGTAGGACAACAGAACAGCTTTGGAGGAAAAGCCACTTTCTGGAGCAGATGCCCCTAATTTGTGATATAATATTCTTGAAAAGTTTTATTAGACACAAAATGCAGATAGGACTTACTGGTTCTTAGGGTGGCCACCCTCTATGTGGCTTTTGGGAGATGGCCTTGCCATGAGTAAAGACAGGAGAAAACTAGGGACTCAGGATAGAACTTCCCCTTCTGATTGCCTCAAGCCTCAGGATGCTTCAGTGTGAGCCCGCTGGAGGGAGTGGTGGTTTCCTTGGCTCTCAGCCTTGACTCTGTTTCTCCAGTCAATTCTCTTCAGGTCCATCTCGTGGACAGCTCTTAGCCATGAGTACCATACCACCTGCTGGCTGTTTTCTCACCACCCTTCCCTTGGTCATCCTATGTCCAAGGATTTCCATAGCAGACCAGAAGAAGGACCACAGACAGAGGGTAAAGAAGCATAGTCTGTCCTATTTACTGCAAAGATGATGGAGCAGAGAGCTAGCTTCTTGTGCTTCCTCAGGGTCCAGACTCCTCCTTGGCTAGTAACAGTGAGGTGTGTTCTTGCCTGGCTATCCATTGCCTCATGCTGGGTTGACAGATGTTGACAAAACTGAGCCTTGTCCCTACATCTAAGCACCTAAGCAGGGCTTGTTCTTCAGAAACTAGGAACTAGCTTACATGGCTTGTGCTGAAGGCCATGCTCCTTACTCAAGGAAACCCAGCCTTGCACTTTGGATCTTTATCTTCTCCTAATCCTTAGAAACAGAAAAGGCTTAAGTGGGAAGCAGCTGGTTGGTAAATGCCATTGGGGCATTTCTTTTCTGATCTCACCTTTAGACTTTGTCTTCCATGGAGAAGGGGACCCTAGGTTGAACCTGGAAGGAATGAAAGTATCATCTATGTGCTGCTGGCCCAGCCTCTGCCAGTGGTCAAGGCTGGTATCCACTTGGCATCTTCCACTTGGGCAGAGTCCTGTGGTGGAAGTTTCTGGGAAGCCTGGGGGTAGCCACATGCAGGCTCCTGTCCCATGGCTAGTACTTCCAGACTTTGAGTGTGAAAATGAAGGTTGCTTAGAGCTTTGCTCAGGGAGTAAAAGAATATTGATTTATCATGTGGGAAGGCATCCCTTCACTGTAGTCATAGCATGGTCCTCTCCTGCTGCTGGCCCAGTGAGGACCAGGCCCTTGCCCCAGGACAGCCTGCAGGGCAGGGCAGGGCAAGCCAGGCAGGGCTGGTCATCTTCTTGCTGGTGTTATGCCATGTATGTTAATTCCTGATGAAAATATCCCTGTCTATTTTTTATCTGGAAGAGAGGAAATTTTCTGTGTAGTGTCTATGGAATTGTTATATGGAGGATTAGGCCCCCTGAGAATTCAGAAAGGAGTAAGACTTGGTCCCTCAACAAAGCTTATGTTTTCTTAGATTGACCCTTTTCACGGGTGACCGGGAAGACTGCCAGTCCAGGAGGGAAAGGCTGCGCCCAGATGGGCAGGTGGCAGGGTCAGAAAGGGGACCTTGAAAGCTGTGGGAGGGGCTGAGTAGCTGGGGTGCTATGTGGCTAGCCAAGGCTCTAACAAGTATGAGGAGCCCCAGGAATCCAGAAGGGGGCCTGACGTAGCTGGAGCCTTGATTTTTTGTTTAGAATGAATGTTTTAGGTTTCAGTTTTATCTTGTGTTTTTTTTAATCTAAAAATTGTGGTTAATTTGAAAGAGATTAGTTACTCTACAAATAAAGTTTTATGCGTTTTCTTTACATCAACAAGTGTCCCTTTCTAAGAAAAACCATTTAAATATTTAAATATAATATATTACATATATATATAATATATATATATATATTTTTTTTTTTGGTATCGGGGATTGAACTCGGGACCTTGCGCTTGCCAGGCAGGTGCCGGAACCACTGAGCTAAATTCCCAGCCCAGATGTTTTTTGACTAAACATTCATTCCTTATTGAATTAATAATCACCTAGTAGAACCTAATAGATGGCAAAACATTTCTCGAGTCTGTTGCTTTTCCCATGTTTTACTGCCAGTGACTTACTTGCTGTGTGTCTTTGGACAAAGTTTCAGCTTTGTCATCTATGAAAAATGTAATGCCAAGACCCAGCTCATAGCGTTGCTGTATGTACAAGCATGTGCATACATGTGTGTATGTGTGCCCACATGCATGTGTGTATAAGCACGTGTGTGTGCAATGCATGTATAGATAAATGGGGGGGGGTTCCATATAGTCCTGGCACCTAGAGCCCAGTGAGTATTTATTATTAGTATTAACTTCAAACACTCAACTACATAATGTGTTAGAGGCAGTTGATTTTTACAGAGCCAGATCAGGGACTTTGAAAAAAACTAGAACAAATATAGGTAGTTTCAGCTTAAAGTATTCCCAGAGTTGGTTTATAATAACAGTTAATCATTTTACAAATATTTATGGAACACCTTCCATGTGCCAGATGGTTTGGCCCTGGGGAGAAAATCCTATCCCTGTTCTTAAAAGTTTCTTATCTTTCTCACCAGGCAGTAGAACAGAGCGATGCCGCATGCTGAGTGCTGAGATCGCATAGCTGGCATCTTCTGACTGTGCACTTTCCCCACAGAACACTTATGGCTGTGGTGAGAACGTTTCTCTGGAGAAACCACAGATGGCTCAGTTACCCTCTGTATAGATAAACAGTTCTCCCTTTTTGTTGTTGTTCCTGGGAATATAGCTACCACTGAGCTACATCCCTGACTCTTTATTTTTTATTGTTGAGACAGTGTGTTGCTTAGTTGCCCAGGCTGGCTTCTGGAATTTGTGTGTCCTCCTGCCTCAGCCTCCCAAATAGCAGGGATTATAGGCATGCACCATTGCACTCAGGGTCAGTTCTGCTTTTTGAGCCTTCTTCCTTCTTCTTCCTCTTTTACACCTCCTCCTCCTCCTCATCTTTCTTCTCTTCACCCTCCCTGTGTCCTCTGTCACCCATCGCCTCCTCATGCCCAAGGAGGGAGAAGATAAGCAAGGGAGGAGACAGGGGCTCCAGAACTCTGAGTGGGTGACAGAGACACTCCAGGGTCAGACTGCTGGGCAGAGTAGCTGAGCCCTTGCCTTAGAGCTGGGTGCTGGGGAGCAGGAGATGGATGGAGGGATGGGGTCACCCCTGCTGTGACCAGGGACTCTGCAACCTGGCCATAGAATGTACAAGAGCAAACAACAGCTTTCTGGAAGCCTGGTAGTATTAGGTGTGATCCCTCACTCCGGGAGACAGAGGATCAAAAGTTTGAGCCCAGCCTGGGCAACTTTGTGACTTAGTTGATACTCTCTCAGAATAATAAAAAGGGTTGGGAATGTAGTTCAGTGCAAAGGCCTTGGGATCAATCCCTAGCACCAAGGGGGAAAAGGAAGAGAAAAGAGAGAGGAAGAAAGTGTGTATTCCAGTACAAGCCAAAAGCCTGGCTTCCACTCTATAAAACTTCCTTTCTGTAAAACTATTCCACTCTATAAAACTATTTCTTCCACACACAGCTGCTTTTTTGTTGGTTTGACCAAGGTGCCGGCTGAGCTCCCATTCCTGCCAGCATGATTCCAGTGGCCTTTTCTTGGGTTTCTGGTCTTGGGTTTGTATGGATAGGCAAGACCACAAGCACTTGAAACCTTGAGTCACTTCTCATCAGGTATCACAAGAGGATGGCTCCAGGGTTTCATTCTTCTACCAAGGAATTGCTTTTTTCTTGCTTTTCCATTTGGTTGTGCTTGACATTTGCTTTTCAGACCAAAGTTTGGTCCCATTCCTACATCTTGGCTGACCTGGGACTCAAACCTAGGCAGACTGGCTGCTGAGGCTGTGTTCTTACTGACTCCTTGATGAGATGAGCCCACATAATGGCTCTGTGTAGCAGAGGCCCTTCGAGTGGAGTCTCAGACACTGACTTACAGTGGAGCTCACTGGCTCTGCTGCAGGTAGTTAGTTACGTGGGCAGAGTGGCTAGTGAGGTTGAAGACGGAGTGCCCCAAGGTGTATGTCTCACCAGTCCTGTGCCGTGGGTCTTGACTCAGGACTGTGCTGTTGAAGGGTGATGGTTGACTACCACATGAGTGGTCTTTGCACAAGGCTGACCCGCAAAAGAGCCTGGGCATACTTTTCATTTTGTTTTGCTTCTGTGCTATTCCCTTCCTTTCCCTGGAAGAAAGGAGGGAGAGTAGCATTCTTAGGGGCAGTGATTTCACCATCAGACTGTCCTGGGGTACATCTTGGTCATGTCACCATGTTCAGCTCTTCCCCAGATTGTTTCTAGGATATTTGTTTGTAAGGCTTTGTTGGGTAATTTTTGTTTCCCTGGCAGTGGGCCATGCTGCTGCTGTGCAGAAAGCCAGGCTGCCCTACTGGACACTGCTTGATCATTTTTTCCTGGTGTATTTTTGCCTAAACATCTCTTGCTCACTGGAGCATGAATCTACTGACGCCTGGTCTATGAAATTCGCAGTCTCTGTGTCTGTGCTTCGTGCATCTGTCCTGACCAGCAGCACATGATGTTGTTTTCACATCACCTTCGCTTGCTCCTGAAGTCAGTAGCAGAGGTCACCTCCAGCCCTGACTATATGGGGCCCAGCTGCCTGGGGGTCAGGCTTAGGGGCAGACCTTCTTCCTCCTCACTGTCCCTCCCAGGGCAGGTGAGCCCAGTGTAATGCCAGTTGCAGCTCCCGTGGCCCCCCCCACCTGCCCCAGAGTGCCCAAATTGTGACAGGGAGTGTTGTCTGTGGCACTGCCATAACAGTCACTCCTTGGCTTTATTTCCTGAGTGCCAGCTCTTACCTTGGTCTCTCTACCTTGAGCTTGGAGTGTTTTTCTGATTTTACTGCTTGGGCAACAGTTGTAAAAAGTCAGGCTTGGGATGTGTTTTGAGAGACCACTTGGAATGACATCTTGCGCCATCATCACAAGGACTAGATCTTCTAGTGCCTTCTGGGCTCTGGCAGGTGGCATTGGGAAAGGGCCTCTACTCTTTATGATCAGGAGGAAGTAAGTTTTTGCCAGGTCAGTTGCGAAGCAAAGGGCCTACTGCCATCTCCTTTGCAGCTACTTTCTGTGGAGGCGAGGAAGACGAAGAATGGGAAGATACTGTGGACTTTAAGATGTGTCTCCCGCTCCCTGAAAGAAGGAGAGCCAAAGGAAGGGGAGGCAGTGGAAGCAGTAATATATAGCCATGGCCAGGACTCAAGTGCATTTAGTCACTCCTCGGCAGCTTTTTATAGATGCTACAGGAGTGACTCAGTCTGGAAAAAGAGAGTCACTTAAAATAAAGTGGCCACTCCAGTGGACATGTCACACACAGGCTATAGGGCTGGCTGGGTAGTGCCTGAAGGGTGTCCAGGCCCTGCAGGAGTCCTGGATAAGGCATGTATTCAGGAGAAGGTTATAGTCACACTGGGCCACATGCCACCTCGATGCTTTTCAAACTCCCAAACAGCATATATATACACATGCACATGTGTGTGTATGTACTGCTGAACTCTCAGTACTTCTCTTGTTTTTGACAAATTGCCAGGCCATAAGGGCCTGTATGACTTGAGTTTGACATTCAGGCTTCTTATTTGTTTCAGTCCGAGACCACCACGTGCAACCTAGTACATACACCCCCATCACTTTCCTGTGTCATGTTGTGCACATTGAGCTGGCTGCATTGAAGACCTACAGCACTGATTTAACAAACCATGGCTTTTAGGGAGGAGGACTGGCTAGTTGCATCCTGACAAACTTGACCCCTTGGCAAGGGAAGTGGGTGGCCAGGGAGTCTCCAAGCTGGAAGACAGGGGCCCAAGTGGTCAGTGCCATGGACTCGCACACCTTTTGCCATAAGCAGGCTGCCTGTCTGCGGATGAAGAAGCTGGTGCAGCCCCTCTGCTGAGTCATCAGCTCTATCACAGTCACTTTCTCCCACTTCTCAGCCTCAAGGAGCTGTGTCTTGTACCTTCAATCCCATGGACACTGAGTCACTGCAGCATAAGATGTCCAATCAAGTTAATAGCATTCATGCAGGAGTCTTTTTTCAAAAGCAGAAGAAATTTTAAAAATGTTAATTACATCATTCTATAAGATTCATTTCCCAAACAGACAGATATAATAAATAAAATTTTATTTGATGCTTCAGTTTTATATAATTTTTTGTTCAAAGTTTAAAAAATAAAGGAATTTAAGAACTGTCTTTCTTTGGCAATTCCTTTGAAAGCTAAATATAGAATTACCCCATAGCTCAGCAGTTCTACTCCTAGGTATATAAAAACACTCCCCAAAACACGAATATATCCACAGCAGTGTGATTAAGAATAGCCAAAATGTAGAAGCAGTCCAGATGCCCACTAGCAGATGAATCAATAAGCAAAATGTGGTCAATGCATACCATAGAATATTATTCAGCCAAAAAAGGACTTTGAGTCGTGCTACAACACAGATGAAACTTGAAAATATTATGCTAAATGAAAGAAATGACACAAAATGCCATGATTCACTTTCTAAGGCTAAGATAGGCAAATCGCACAGGGAATAGATTACTGTTGCCGGGGGCTAGGGGAAGGTAGGGGGAAAGTGACTAATAGTGGGTGTATGGTTTCTCATGTGGATGATAAAAAAATGTTCTGGAGTAAGACAGTGATCATAGTTGCACACGTGTGTACCTGCCAAATACCACTGAATTGTGCACTTTAAAAGGGTGAATCATATGTAAGTCATTTTTCAATAAAGCCATTATCTGTTAGAAATCTGTCTTTTGGTGGGGATCTGGGGAGTCCCTGAATAGCTTTTTTATTCTATTGTGTTCTTGTCTGCTCCAAAGACTCTCCCCATCGGAAAGTGTCTTATGAATTTTCACTTCTGAATGGCAGCCTTGTTGATAAAAGGCACTGAGTATCAAAATTATAAACTTCACATAATAAACTTGGCTGTTTAATCATTCTGTAGTCACCCACTGTTAAGTTATAATAAGACTTTAACTAGAAAAAGTTTAAAATTAAAAGTGAACTTTTAACAGTTACCAATTAAACTTGGTGAGCCAATTTATCAACCTAAGAAGTTATTTTCTCGGTTCTTACAAGTCCCTAGGAGAGAAGCTACCCTGAATGTGACAGAGTAATGAATGCAGTTCTAATCTAATTCAGCTCACATCAGGAGTGGTGGGTGGCAACATTGTCCCCCACATTCTAGAAAGACCTCCAACAGGCCTGAGAGGGTGCCACAGAGGCCTGAAGACCAGAAGAATTCACTGTTTTTTGTGCGTCAAGCACTCATCAGATTCTAGCTTCTCTGTCACCTCAGCTGCATTGGAAGAGAAACTTAGCCTCAGGTCCTTCATTTGCAACAGTGCACTCTGCAAGAGGTTTCAAAAGGTCCCACAAGGTGAATGTCCAGTCCCAGGCTGGTGGCATGGATGTTCAAGCCAAGTGACCCTGGGCAAAGTCACTAACCATTCTGAGACTTGGACCTCCTCCCCACTTCTTGCATTACTGGGATTGAACCCAGCTGTGCTCCAAGCCCTTTTGATTTTGAGGCAGGGTCTCACTAAGTTGACTAGGTTGGGCTCAGGCTTATATTCCTCTTGCCTTAGCCTCTCAGATAGTTAGGATTACAGGCATGCACCACCATGTCTGATTTGGATCTCTTTCCTCTAAGAAGAAAGGGATGATAAAGATTGAGTATCCTTCAAAATGCCTGGGACTAGAAGTGTTTAAAATTTTTTGGAGTTTTTTTCAAATCTGGGAATATTTGTGTAGACTTTACTAACTAAGCATCCCTAATCCAAATTCCAAAACTTCTGGAGCATCTTGGAGGATATGGGACTTTAAATTTTCTTTTTTCTTTTTTTTTTTTTTGGTACCAGGGATTGAACTCGGGACCTTCCGCTTGCGAGGCAGGCAGCGGAACCACTGAGCTAAATCCCTGGCCCTAAATTTTCATATTAGGGGAATTCAGTGTGTGATATCAGCTGCTAAGAGGATGAAATGAATTCAAGAAAATGGAGCATATAGTCAGTGCTCAGTAACTACTTTTCTTCCTTTCTTCTGACCTCTCTTACTTTTTTCCTTCTACCAGCAGTGCTGAGCCCATTGCCAGGGACAATCTGAAGCAATGCACTATAATGGGAACAAAAGAGAAGGTTCCAGGGCTTAGAGCTGCCCCTCTACCAGGTGTGGGCAGACATTGACCAGGCAGACAGATGATACACAGGCTAGTTTCAGGTAGAAATAAGAACTGAAGCAGTCATGTGATAGTGAGTAAATGGGTAGGTGGAGAGTGCTCCAGGGACCCGGGAGATATTTGAATCTGAGAGTGAAAGACATCCCTTGTAGTGTTCCTACACACGCACGCACACGTGTGTGCACACATGCCTTTTGTGTAGATTTTTGTAACCATTGCTGATGAATTTGGGGAGGTGTTTAGCGGTAGGGTCCCCAGACTTCCTTCAACCAAAGGCCCAGTAGTCTTTGTTGGCTCTTGTTTCTTTTAGACATCAGATTCTATCTCTCTCTGTTCTAAAACCAGAAATGCCATTGAACTTGCATGTTGGAAGGCTTAGTTCATGGACTGAGTTGGAATTTGAGGGAGAATGTATAGGTAATCAGCAAAGAGCTAATCTCTCTGTCTCTCTGCTCTGTGTCACTAGCAGCAGTCAGAGCCACAAGTGGGTGGGTCTTGGATCAGGGACAACAGGGCCACCCTATGACCTATGCTCTTTTCGAGTACTGACTGATGGCCCCTGCAGCCTTGTGTTGAGCCATCCAAACAGCCGTCCAAACGGCTGGCGTTCCCTTTCCTTCCTGAGCTGCGTGTCACTTCCTCCATGTGTCTCGCAGTTTCTGATGCACTATTTTAAGCATCAGACAAATTATCTGAGAGCTCAATAGTTGTCAAAAGGAAAGGACTTTAATGAGACTCATGTGAGATGGAGTTTCGGTGGAGACCTTGCTGAGCGATGTAACCTCTCTGAGCCTCTGTTTTCTCATCCAAAAAATGGGAGTGATGACAGTTCCCTTGGAGCCATGAGTCAGATGTACTGCTGCAGAATTCCCAAAATGGTGTGGCAAGTCATAGAAACTCAATAAATGAATGACGTGCTGTGTGCGTGTTATTTAAAAAAACAACTCTCTTGGAAAGAGAAGTTGTGTCCATGAGTAGACTTTAAAGCTATATATGAGCACTGAAAAGCAAAACAAAAACAAAAAAATGCCCAAGCATCAAGTAGACCCTAGTTTCTCCTGAAGACTTAAATAGATTTAGTAAAATAAAAATATTTGCCTTCCATACATGTCCAGATTGCCATTTTTCTCCTTTTTATTACTTTAACTGTTCATACAGTGGAAATATTTGTTGCTGGACCTTCTCCTTGGAGCTGTTGTTTGAAAGTAGCCATAACTTGTCTTTCTGGTCAGTAGCCTCAATTAAATTGCATTTTGAATGGAGAACATTCTCTATAAGATGTAATAATAACTTGAATATAGAAGAAATCTCTCTGTCTCTTCTCAATAAATACCCTCATTGAAGCTGGGTGTGGTGGCACATGCCTGTGATCCCAGCGTTCTTGGAAGCTGAGACAGGAGGATCACAAGTTTGAGCTCAGCAACTTACTGACTTAGTGAGACCCTGTTTCAAAATTAAAAATTAAAAGGACTGGGGATGCAGCTCAGTGCACATGCCCTGAGTTCAATCCCTAGTTCTACAAAGAAAAAAAAAAAATTCCTCATGAGTACAGTTTTTAGGGTATAATGGCTGAATGTGAAAGCCATAAGATTCAGTTGAAATTGTGATACACTGCTTATTAGTATTTGTTATTTAACTAAGAGCCAGGCATTATGCTAAGTGCATTACAACTATTACCTTGAGTCTCTAGGTCACTGTAGGAGGTGGAGTCATTAGTGCCATTTAACAGAGCGTAAGCCACCTGCCTCCCAGGATTTTACCCAGCAGCCAGACTCCCAAGGCTGAGCTGTAACCACTAAGCCAACTGTTTCAGGTGCCAAAAGTCAGGTTATGCTCACTGGATTGTAAGCAGTTCCTCTTCTATTAGTTTACTAAACAAAATGCTTTTGAGCATTACTTTGAAGTGGCACACATTTAAAGGAGAGTGTGAGTATACCCAGGGAGGAGCACTTTGTATAAACGAAAATTTGTGAGTAGCCCAAGAATACTTCTTAACTTGCGGGATTTATTATAAACCAAACACCAGGAAAATCTCCCCATCCGTTTTGAGATTGTGTCAGTCAAGAAAGAGACCATTGGATGATGAATTCTACTGGCTAGGAGGTCTGTTGTCTTTATCTTTCTGTGGCTAGGGGGCAGGCATGGGAGACTAGGCTGGTGGAGGAGTCATTATGGACCATTGATTATTGACTAGTGTTGGCTTTTGATCTTTAGTTGCAAGCATGAGTTGCATAAAAAGTAAGTTTAGGGCTGGGGATTTAGCTCAGTGGTTTCGCCGCCTGCTGCACAAGCGCAAAGACCTGAGTTCAATCCCCGGTACCAAAAAAGAAAAATAAATTAAGTTTACAAGGAGCATTAGGGCCAGCTTGGCAGAATGTGATGATTTTGTTTGTGGCCCAGTGTTCTAACAGGAAGACCTGGTTGAAGAAGGATTTAACTGGGAGTCAGAACACTTAAATGCCTCACTGTGGCTCTGTCCCTGCCAACTCAGTTTGTGGTCCGAGCCACCTTTGGTATCTGATCTGAGAGGAGGTGTAGGTGCAGGCCAGTTGTGGCCAGGAACTCCACAGCCTCTGGAGCCAGAGCCTCCCTGTTGGTCCTCCTGTGGGCCCACAACTCAGGCTCTTTGGTCTAACAGGCCTGGCCTCCCCTACATCTCGAAGTTTTCCTAGCAGGAGTCTTTCATGGGGCAGGTGATGTGGCAGGTGATGTTCACTGTGATCCAGGAGTGGTCCAGGAAAGCCCCTTATTCTAAGGGGCTGGCAGCTTCAGGGATGAGGCAGGAGCAATTTATAACAACATTTGACATTTGGGAAGCATTTGCTGCATGGTAAACATGGCTACGCTATCCCAAACATTGGAGTGCTTTAACTGATTCAGTGTAACCCACCGCATCTCTCAGCAGTAGGTACATTGTTTATTTCTGTCTCAGAGAGAAGGAAACTGAGGCCTAGAGAGGAGGTAGCTGCTCACAGGTGTCACAGCCCAGAAGTGGCAAAGGTGGTAGGAGTGTTTTGTTTAGTTTTCGGAACTGGGGATTGAACCGAGGGCCTTCACATTGAGCTACGTCCTTATCCTTGTTTTATTTTATATTTTGAGACAGGGTCTTGTTAAGTCACTAAGTTGCCTGTGCTGGGCTTCAACTTGTGATCTTTCTGCCTCAGCCTCCAGAGTGCTGGGATTATAGGCCTGTATTACCACACCCAGCTTGGCAGGAGGTTTTAGATCCAGACACGCTGACCACAGGTCTGTGCCAGAGCAGGTCCTTGGGGAGCGCTTACAGAGTCTTGTAGCCACAGCCACCTTCTGGTGTGCAGAGCTGGCTGCTGTACAGGATGGATTTCCAGAGCTGCCTGTTGCTACAGAGGGGTTGTGGCCACGTGCCACTGACACCCTCCCCGCCCAGCTTCCCGGCAGACAGTACATTTAGAGGAGAAAGAGTTCAGACTGCTTCTCAAGACGGCAGTTTGCATCCGGAGGAGGCAATGTCAAGCTGCAGCTCCCCACCTCACATCTGGGAGGCCCTCGATGTAGGCCAGCAGGCTAATTGGAGCCCCAGTTTGACCCTTTGATTCATTCACTGACTGCTCTTGGAATCTTATAAAGAGGGTCTGCTCCAGTATCCCCAACTTGAGAGCTCAGCTCTTATTGGAGGGCCCGAGATTAGGGGCTGCAGGGAGCCTACATTTCTTATATCAGCCTCTGTGTTGTGCCATGAGAATTTGTGCTCGTAAGTTGCAAAGTACATTTCTGTTATAAAAAAGGTGTATATCCAACAGGACCTGCACATGTTTCTCCCCAAAACTTGTCTCAGGGAGCTGCATTCAGGTAGGGATACCCAGGGAGCACAGCCACCTCCACTTCTGAGCCATGGGCCCATGTGAGGCCACACTAGTAGTGATGTGATCACACTCATAGTGAGTACTTTATATGCAACACCATGTGTTGAGGTTTAATTTTTAATATGAAATATTTCTAACATACTGAAACGTGTAGAAAAACAAGTGTTTCCGTGCTTTTCTTATAAATTGGGTTGACTTTAACATTTTGGCTATTTGCTTCTGATGCCTGGTTTTTTTTCAAATCAACATAAAATGTTACATAGCCAAGTAAAAGCTCACTTCCATCCCATCTCGCCCTCTTCCTCCTCAGATGTAAACACCATCCTAAAATTCATGTTTCGTTTCTATATGCTTTGTGCATTCATAACAGTGTTTATGCAGTCATAAAATGTGTTGTTATAATAATATATTTTTTGACTATTTTTACCCAGTATCTCCGCCTACAGATTGAACCCGGAGGGCTTGTGCGTCTAGTTGATTCATTTAAACTGCAACGTGGCATCCTGCTGTGTGCATAAACAGCACTGGACTAAGATGGCAAGAGACTTGGTGGTTGTAACTCTGTTGCTGGGTGCATCCTAGGAAGGGGCTTTGGGGCTTTTCCTGGAGTAAAAACCAAAAGTGCCATTGCTGGTCACAGGGTCATGATGTCAGCATGGCACAGTGTTCTCAGCTTGTTTCTCTCCAGCACAGCTGAATGCCATTCTCCCCCTATAGTCCCCCCACCCTTGATCTGGCCACGTCCTTGCTGGCACTCTGGGTTAGCTAGCCTTTGCTCTTTAAAGCGGTGTGAAGTGAATCTCATTTACTTCCTGTTTCCCTTTTTATTCTGTGGGCAGACATCTTCTGGACAGAAATGGCCCTGGGTACAGTGTCCTCTTTTGTATATTTCCTGCTTATATCCTTCACCCCCTTTTCTCTCGGGCCATTTGTTTCCTTCCTACCCCACTGTGCCTTCCTAACGTTCTGAATCTGCACACTCTTGAGAGCATGCCTTGTGAACATCTCTTCCCAGGCCACCACGTGTATTGCCCCCATGCTTATGCCGCCAGTTGGTCATATGAAACATGTTCATTTTCATGCAGGTAGAACCCACCCCTAGTTTTCTCCATTCATGGTTTATTCTTTTTCCTGTCTTATTTGAGAAGTCTTTCCTGTGTGGAGGTTATTGGCACCTCCCATGCTACCTTTCCACAGCGTTTGGGTTTTGCTTTCCACATGGAATCTGTGATGCATTCATGTGGATGGTATTGGGTGGAGCTCCAACTTTGTCCTCCATTAAGAGCCCCTGATCCCTCCCAGAGCCAGTCCACCTTTCCCCAGTGTGTCATGCTCAGCACATCTCAGTACACCATCAGCTACCACACTCTGCTTCTAGGCTTCTGGTCTGATCCCCGTGGCTCTGAGTATGATTCCTCTGCTACTTCTGAGCCTCTGGTAGGAACAGACCCTGTGCTCCTGGGTCTACACCATCATCTGGACTGTGTTGGGCACTTCATCTAGTCTCTCATGTGACTTTCAGAATCCTTCATTCACTTCTACTTTGAAAATTCTTATTTCTTAAATGACGCTTTAAAATGGATTTTTATTGAAATTTCATTGAATTTGCAGATTTTGAGAGACTTGATGAAGTGTTGAGTTTTGATGGAATTATTTTAGATATGATTCTCCAGTGCATTTTGTTCCCTCTGCGAACACTCCACACAGAATCCACTTACTCTGGTTCATTGTGTGGAGACAAAACAGTCAAAATTGAAGGATTGATCATTTTAGTCTGGAGCCAGGCATAAAAATAAACCCCACTCTGTTATCATAGGTGGCTGT
This sequence comes from Heterocephalus glaber, assembly GCF_000247695.1. The sequence goes on along the minus strand of NW_004624740.1, from coordinate 15,565,799 downwards.
GATTAAGATCGGGCGAAAGGTCAGCTCGGGGCCTCCTAACATTGACAGTTTCCCTCAGAAGATTAAGTGCTGCTTCATCTTGGCCCAGGTCATCAGTAGCTTAAAGCCATTACTGTCTATTGGCTGTTTGGTTTGTCTGAAATATGGGGCTGGTCTCAGCCTGTTTCCCTGGGGTCAGGTGTGTTCACATAATCAAAAGTGCCAGGCACTCACAGTGTGTGTGTGTGTGTGTGTGTGTGTGTCTGTGTGTGTGTCTGTGTCTGTGTATGTGTGTGTGTTCACATTAGCCTCCAATGGGGAGGAATTTGTAGTGCCAGGAACACAGAGATCTGCTTCTGCACCTTTCCATTTGAAATCCTGTCTTCTTTATTAGTAAAGTGTTTTCAAGCTCACTCTGGGGATACGCTTGTTCAGCCAGTTGCCTGTGCTTTGAAAATGACTGTTAGTGAAGCAAAGTGAAGAAAAATGAAGATTCTTGTTCTATGAATGTGTGGTCAGGGATTTCCATCGGCCCTGTTCCGTTCCCATGACCTAGTCAGAGAAGGGTGATGCCTTCTATTTCCTTGAATTAAAAGTCCAGGACAAGTATATTTTTATTTGTATAGAAACAACCCAGGAAAAGTAGTTCAGATATTATTTAAATGATTGCTTTGCCACAATAAAGGAAAAATATTAGCTCCAACAGTGAAATAGACAAAAAGTAATGAGTGAATATGTACATAAAGAGATGAAGAAATTAAAAATATGATCAGATACATTGAACTAGTAAAGAACATAACGTGATTTAACTTTGCTACTGTAAGATAAAGGAATGTGATATTTACATATTTATTCTGAAGTAAGATTTTAAGATACACTTTTATTGAAATCCATTCTTGAATCTATATGAAACATTTGTGTATTAAATGTTCTTGATTTGAAGTGTGGGAAATGAACTCACTGGTAACCCTTTTTAAGTAAAGGAGCTGATATGGTAGAACCAGAAGAGCTGAGAACTCTTTTTACTCTAAAATTCTTTTTGCATTAACACATCTGCAGTGTTGAGGAATATATGGAAAATTGAAATAGTGGTTCTATCCTGCTGTGTCTCCACTGGGTCAATAAATCACCTTTTTTTTTCCTTTTAAAATGTCTGGCCATGTAATTTATGTTTGCATAACCCATTACTAAATTCATAGTAGGTGTTTTAGTTGGCAGACATTATTCCAGGGGTTCTGAGGGGCTTTAAAAAAATACAGAGCCTTTGTTAGCATTTATACTTAAGTAGACATTTTAGAGTTTTTTAAAATAATGAACTGGATTTTTAAAAAGGAATTTGGAGCTGGCTATTTACAATTTCCTTAGGCAAACAGTATTAAGTCCATATTCTCACATTATCAATTGTCATTGATTTCCTAATAGACTTTATGGTTTTTCTAAAAAATTAAAACTGGAAGAAGCAAATTATTCTGATGTTAAGATCATATTAATTTCTATGTAATTTTCAGTACGTTTCACATTGCATAGACCAATAAAAATTTGTTTTAGTAATTTTAAAAAATTTTAACTGCAGTTGATTGCTTTACTTACAAAGCGAAGTTGAATATATTCATTCATTTACTCCGCTCTGGTTCTTGAACAGAAATAGAAATGTTCAGGATTCACTCACATACTTGTGGTTTACCTTTGAGACCTATAACCAGACATTTGAAAATAACCACTATGTCTTCAGCCCTGTTAGAAAAACTTTTAGAGCATCACTACTTTGAAGTGATTTAAAAGAAATCACTTCTGTTTTTTGTTGTAAACATTTTTTAAAAATGACTAGAGTCGTTAAAAAGCCAAACACGTCATTGAAAGCTCACAGAGGAAGTTTGGTATATTTGGCCCTTCCTCTTTCCTCCTCTCCCACTCTGTCAACTGGTAATAGCATTTCAGTATAGAGTCTGTATCAGCCAATCAGAAGAGGAATCGTTCACCCCCAGGAGCATCCTGTAGTTGTCAAAGTCTGTAGCCTCTCAGTCTCTGTGAAATAGGATGCACAGTACTATTTCAAGGTTGATGGGGTGTCACAGACATTTTCAGAATTTAATACATTCTCTCTGATCTGTAAGTCAAGCTGTGCAGTATAAGTTTAAAAATCTAACTCTTAAGTAAAATAAATAGGACACACATGTATAAATACCAAATAGTTTCTCTGGTGTGAGAAGCTGAAAGTGTAAATAAGGACGAAAATGTATAATAGGTAATGTGAAATAGGAAGAAAAGGGGCAAAGGGGAAGGGGACGTGGGAGGGGCTGGGGAAAGGATAGAAGGGAATGGGATTAATATGAGAAAATGGAAAAATAGGAACAAAATCTTTGTAAATAGGGAGGAATGGAGGGGTTGAAGGGAGGGCTGGCCAAGGATGAAAAATAAGAACCAAGAGAGATTATGTAAAGTTGCAAATTTCCAATGATGAATGTCATTATATTGTATACCTAAAATGTACCAATGATTAGAATGAATAATCGATAATGTAAAATAGGAAGAAAAGGTCCAAAGGGGTAGGGGTAGTGGGAGGGGCAGGGGAAAGGAAAGAAGGGAAAGGAAAAATGCTGAGAAATGGAAAAAATGGAAATAAAGTCTTTGTAAATAGGGAAGGGTGGAGGGCGTGAAGGGAGGGCTAGGAATGAGGAAAAAATAAGAACCAAGATGCATTATGTAAAGGTACAATTCCCAATGAGAAATGTAATTGTGTTGTATACCTAAAATGTACCAATAAAAGAATTTTAAAAAAAAGTTTAAAAATCTATCTTCCTCCCACCCAAGTTAGGGATAAAAGTAATAACAGGTTTTTGATTTATTGTTGTTGCTGCTATTGTTGTTGTTGTTGCTGTTGTTATTATTATTATTACTATTGGGATTGAACTGAGCTACATTCCTAGCCCCTTTTTTATCTTTTGAGACAGTCTTGCTAAAGTTTCCCAGCCTGAGCTTGAACTTGTGATCCTCGTGCCTCAGCTTTCCAGAGTGCTGGGGACAGTTTTGTGGGGTTTTAAAATTTTAAATGTGGGTTATTTGACTGTTTTGTTTTCTGGTGCTGGGAATCAAACCCAGAGCCTTGCCCTTGTTGACATTTCCTTTTAAGACTTTTTTTTTAAGTCTTAAAAGTCTTTATTTTCATTATTATTTCGTTATCAGAGGTGTTTATCCTGGCTCCATTGCTCTGGAAACCCTGTACAATTACAGACTCATTTCGTTTGGATTGAAAACGTGCCTCTTGTTTTTGTATTTGTTTCTATAAAGTTTGAGGAGGATTATTTATTCCCTGGCAAGGTATGGGTGTCAAGAGTCTCTCCTACTTCACAAAGCTCGGCTCCCAACACTTTAAGAAGCTCTGTTGCAGCTTTCAGTGGATAGAAGATACATTTTGTGGCACCTTGTAAAGTCACTTTTGCCTGCTCCGTGTGCTTCCTTGTCCTTCCCTCTCCCGATCCACTAGCATGGGGTCATGAGCCTCACACTTCTGTCCCAGAAAGCACTTCCACCAGAGGAAGGTGCTGGGCCAGAGGCTGGAGAAGGGAAAAGGGAGGCGTTTATTGTCCCAAAGATGACTTCCAGTTTTCATTATTAACTCCTTTCCAAAACAAACTCATGGGTTTGCCTCAAGTCAGTACTGGCCAGAGTATAGCAGGGTCTGCCAACAGCTTCACCCAGTGGGAAGAAGAGGAGATGGGGAGAAGAGTAAAGTAGGGAAGGGGAGCAGGAAGGAGGCAGGGAGTGAGTGGGTCACTCTGTAGGACACCTGAATGACAACTGCAGGGATAGGTTGGATCTGGAGGCTGTGGTGCATGAACAGACAAACCCTAGACTCCAGGAACCCTTTGCAGCCTTTCGTCCTGCAGTCAGGACACTGGCTTAGGGCCAGGGTGGACTGGACAATACCACAATATGGGCATGTGATCAACTGTTCAATGTTAAGGAATAAATAAAAACATGGAGAGGATAATGCCCAGTGGATGTTGATAAAAAAAAGGGCTCTGGGAGTTATGTAGGACCCTACGCCTGGTGAATAGTTTAGAGGGGATAGAGGACAATCCAGAGGCTCAGGCTCCTGCTGGAGAGTGAAACCAGAGAAATTGGACTTTACTCTGAGGCCTTGGCAGGTGGCAGAGGTTACACATTTAGGAGTGGCACAGTCAGTTTAGGGTTTAAATCATTGCTGCTTGTGCTGTGGTGTGGAGGATGGACTTGTAGGGAACAGGTAGAGCTGGGACACAGTTATAGAGACTGGGTGAGAAATGGTGCACTCTGGAAATGAGGAAGTGGTGGTTGTGCCTCCATGTCTGGGCTCCTAGCCCTTAGCTGCACAGTGAGCAGAACACTGGATCTCTGCCTTCAGGGTGCTTACCTTCTGGTGGCAGAGGCAGACAGAAATCGGAAAGTAGAAAGAGTTGGTCCAGGTGATGTGGGTATGGGATTCGGGTTGTGGAGATGGAGACATAGAGACAGGAAAGTTTGGGAACACTTGTCTGAGAAGGATGGGGAAGAGACAGGGTGGCAGCCTGAGAAAGATCCCATTTGAGAAGGATGTATTTCCTTGCCCTGGTTGAGGGAGCCCAGAACTTGTGTCTAAGGAGAAAGGCAGAAATTCCCAAGAGAGAGAAGACCAAGGTCCCAGAGTTTGAGAGGAGATAGGATCAGGCTCCAGGTTGGCCAGCAGGGTGAGCTCAGGTTAGTTTTAGGGCCAGAAGGTCAGGTTGCTTCCAAGTATGGCCTGAGTTTTCCTGGAGAAATAGGAGAAAAGGTTATCCTATGCGGTGAGCAGGGCCTCAGTGTGAGGCCAGTGGACAGGAGAAGAGAGCACTGCTAGTGGGGGCAATGGAAGGGAGCCGGTGTTCTCTTGAAGATGATAGGACCCTGAAGAGATTGCACAGGGACTAACCCTGCAGAACCTGCTGGCTTCCTTCCATGACGATGTTGTTCACTTTATCTCCTTGGGCTCCCTGTCATTTTACCTCCTTGCCTTGGCTAGGTGCTTCTAGAATCTTATAGGACCAGCTACTTAGAAGTTGCAAAGTCCAGGTTCACAGTTCTCAGAATTGCAGTGGTGGTGAAGTCACTGTTGTTCCTAGTCCTGTAGGAGCCAGCCTGCAAGGGGTCCTCTCACTTCACTGATCATCAGTCTCCTGGGTGTGTGCTTTAAAAATACTGTCCCTGTGCTCCATCTAAGATGTGTTGAGACATGATCCCCCAGGAAGGGACAGGGGGCCTGCATTTGATGCTAGTGCCTTGAATTCTTACTCAGAGACCCGTTGGAGTGCCCAGACTCCCACAGAGTCAGTGGTGTTTGCAGCCCTCCCTCCTGTGGTCCCCCTCACGGCCAGACCCACTCTGCCAGACTTCTGCTCTGGACTGGCCAGGGTGGGATGGTTTCTCCTCCAGGTATAGATTTGCGCTAAGAGTTTTTGCATTTCTGTGTCCCTCCCACTAAGTACAGTCTCTGGGCATGTGCGGAGAGGCCACGTGAGACCTGGGTGGGCACGACCTCCAGCCATGGTGGTAGGGACAAGGTGACATTGAGCAGGGAAAAACACACACACACACACACACACACACACACACCCCATGAATGATGTTGGTGTTGTCCTTCCTGGAAGGCACTGGGAACCATCCTCGGGGCTCAGGAAAGCCTGTGGAAAGAATACGGTGGTCAGTGTAGACCTGAAAGCATTCTCCAGGTTAGCTGCATTTCATACATGAGAAAATTGAGGTCTGTGAGTTGCCTGAGGCCACAGCTCTGGACAGAAACGGTGCTGAGCACCTATCGATTATTTTGGGGCAAATCTTGTCTAAGCTCTGACTTAAGCCAAGGTTGTTCAAATGTCCCGTGCTCTGGTCATGGGGGTGCTGGTGGCATGGTACCCCTTTTACATCAGCATCTGATGCCCGAGGCCTCTAGGCAAGTTATGGAGAGGGGTGCCCCACAGCTGCCTTGAGAGGATGGGGAAGGAGAGATCAAGCTATAAAGCCCTCTGCCTGCAGTAGAATTTAGTGGTAGTGATTTTTGTGTCTCTGTGTGCTCTGTGTGAATTAAAGCAGTCTTAAATGCAGAACGTGTGGCCATGATAATAGTCATAAATGCTCACACTCAGAGCTTCTGCTCACTGGGCACTATGGGAATGTGCTTTGGACATGTCTTCTGTGTATGCATGTTCTCAGCAGCCTCACTACAACAGTCTTGAAGAGCAAGAGAGGGAGGTGTGCCTTGACTGAGGTCTTTGCTGGCAGCACAGAGCCAGGGCTCTCCCCTTTCCCTACTCTGCATCTATGGTTCGACCCATGGGCTGAGTCAGGCGGGCTCCTGATTTTTCCATTAGTGACATCAGTCACTTTCTGCTTAACTCACTTCTTCCACACTAGCACTTCCTAGCAGGTTTGAGTGCAGAGGGCACCAGCAGTCTGTGTGAATAAGAGGAGACAGTCTTCAGATGAGAAGATGCTGTTCATTCCTCTCTGCCCACACATTTACCTCCCCTCCCCGGGGGAAAACAAAAAACAACTGAGAGAAGGTCAAGTGAACTGTAGTGAATGTCCTGATCTAGTGCCTCTGATGATGTCAGTCAGTGAGGATGCTTGATAACCGTGTTTGGATCTTTTTCGGTTGCATTCTGATTCCTTTTTTAGAACCGGTGTGGAGATAATGGTATAAAACTGGTTTTTCATGTGGGGAGAGGCTTTTTTAAAAAGTGAGATTTGCACTCCCTTTAGGTGCCTGCTACTCTTGAATTTTGACCACCATATACAGTCAGGCACCTCTGCCACAATTCCTAGGAGAATTCATAGCACAGCTGTCCCCTCAAATTCTTTCTTGCTCCTTTGTAGTCAGTCCTGCCCCCACCCCAGCCCATGGCAATCACTGAGCTCTTTTTCATACCCACAGTTCTGCATTTTCCAGGTTGTCATATAAATGCTCTTACAGTACAGCCATTGGAAGTATTATGGGCTCAGCCCCAGACTGCTGCAATGAAGCAAATATCAAAATGAAGCAGATCACATGAATTTTTTGCTTTTCTAGTACATACAGAAGTTATATTTAGCTGGGCATAGTGGTACACGAGTGTAATCCCAGCACTCTGGGAGGCTGAGGCAGGAAGATCTCAAGTTCCAGTTTAGCCCCAGCAACTTAAAAAAGTATATAGCTCAGTGCAGAGGTGTTACGTTCAATCCCTAGTCCTACAAATATATAAAATATCAAAATAAAAAAGATAATAAAAAGTTGTATTTAAGGGATTAAGGTTAGCTCAGTGGTAGAGTGCTTCTTTAGCACGCATGAGGCCCTGGGTTCTGTCCCCAGCACCAGGAAAAAAAAAGTTACATTAACACTACTCCATAGTCTATTAAATGTGTAATGGCATTGCATCTAAAAAGATGATGTGCATACTTGAGTTAAAAATACTCTGTTACTAAAAAAATGCTAACAGACTTGAGCTGTTAGAGCCCTGCCACGATAGGCTTGCTCAGTGCTGGGCTGCTGCAAACCCTCAATGTGTGAAGTGCAGTTATAGAAGGTGTGCCATGTGCACCTGGAGTCTGGCTTCCTGCATATACATGGTGCATTTGGAAGTCAACTGCATGGTTGAACGTGGCTGTTTAACAGCTAGACCCACCCTGCCTAACGCCCCGATGAGTGTCATCTCTCTGTCCTTGCTAAGAACCATAGGTCACTCTGCTGTGAGCACTCCTCTGTTTGCATGGCCTGCTGATCCTCATTCCTAATGGGGTGGCCTGCCTGAAGGTGGTTTAGCATTGGCAAGTTTAGGATTGGCCTAGTTTCTGGTCTTATGACATGAGGAGGGAAAGTTTGAGTGTTGTTGAGAGAAGCATACCCAGTCACAAGTTTCATGAAGTCCCAGCTCCTTCGGGGACCTGGGTAGTGGGTGGGCATATGGGTCCCTGGGGGAGCAGCTCTGCACTGAGACCAGAAGTCCTGCTCAGAATTATCGAAAGATGCTCTTCTTGCTTTTCCTTCTGTTGCTGCAGATTCCTCTGTCCTCCCACATTCCATCTGAATGTATTTCCCACCAAACTTGTAAACTCTGGGACCTTCCTAAGTCTTTGGTTGAGCAAATTACACTGTATTCCAGTCACTACTTGTTGCATGCAGATGTTCTCTGATTGATCCAGACCCCTGCCTGGCCCAAGGATGCCTCAGAGTAGTGATATTGTCACAGCTGTCTCTTAGCAATCGGTAACCAATTCTGTCTCATTCCAGAGAAGACTCAGACCTAGAGAAGCACAATGGTTTACCCCGAATCACACACCAGTCCATTAGGGGCCAGGATCCATCAGAAGGGTCTCCTTTTCCCCTGTGGTCAGCAGCTCAGCATGTTTTGTTTTTATACTGTAAATGTGAAAAGTCCAAAGGGAGAGGGCAGCAGGCTGGGCTTCCTGGAGGCAGGTGGCTCCCTTAAAGCTGGGGCTTGTTGTTGCTGGGCTGACCTCGTTTCCATGGAAGCAGCCAGCGAGGGCAGCTTGTTCCTCTCGCCCTAGCTCTGTTGGAGCCTCAGCTCCTGACAGGCTCCAGGAGCTGGCTGACTCCCTTGCCCTCCGGAGGGGGACCCCCAGAGCCCTGCCAGAGTCTTCTTCCTCTTCACTCTTTGCTCTAGGAGGTTATTATGAAGGGAAAGTAGAGAATTGCTGACCCCAGCCTGCATTTGCCCCAGATCTGGCACAGGGGTGGCTTTCTCCCTGCACTGGGCACATCTCCTTTGGGTCCCTGCGCAGAGATGGGCAGGGTATCTCACTTTCCTCACTCTTCTGGAGAATCTGAAAAATGAAAATAGAAGATTTAGCATCTTTTTTTTTTGGTAGTAGAAGCAAACTCTTTGAAAAAAATAAACATGTCAACAGGTTCTGTTCCTTAAAATCAGTTTCATCAAGCTACTGAACTCTCATTGAGGCTTCAGTTCGGCAGTTGCAGCATGGTAACTGAGCTTGCGAGTAGATTTGCCTCCTCTCTCATCCAGTAGCTTTAGTATCTTGGCATTCCTGAATTTGGTCTGCTTTGTTTTATGCTGTGATCACATCTCAGTAATGAAGCCTTTATTATATTAACTAGTTGATAGATTCATTCTTTGAAGAATTCTGCATTTTTAATTATCCCACTTAAGCCTCTGGACATGGATATGGCTTCTGAGGGGCATTCTGCATCGATAAGTTCCAGAGTTGATTACAAACCTTAAAAGAGCAGAAAATGCTAAGAACAACTCGTTAAATTGCAGACCAGGGAAAGGATTTTCTTTCTCCTTCCTTCCTTCTCTCTCCCTGTTTTTAAGTCTGGTGTGTAGCTGCAGAATTATCAAACATGCCAGTACACATTGTCTCCCAGGCCTGTTTTTGCATTCGTTTGTATAGAATTGTATCAACTTCTGTTCCAGTAGGTGGAGAAAGATGCTTAAATCCTAGAAGCACCAGTCACCTACCTTTTTAGGATATCGCAGGTTCCACTCAAGGGCTGGAGGGCTTCCAGAAAAAGTATGACTCAGGGAGAAAAAGACTACTCCCAAAGCTAACAGGGTGGAGTGTCACAGCCAGGACAGGAAAATTCCCAGCAGGGAGTCCGCCTGTCTGTAACTCAGACACATTGGGTCATAGATTTGCTTTCACAGAATAAGTGAAATGGAACAAAACTTCTTTTGAATTATCATTCCAGGAGGCCCAGTTTCTGCAGGTGTGTCTTTCGATCTCACCTTGTATCAGTGTTATTTCAAATGATGTTCATTTCAGGCAGTGTTGGCTCCATACCAACTAGCTGGCTACAAAAGGGAGACGTTCTGTCACTGGATCCTATGCCAGCTGCTTGTCTTTGGGAAGAAAGTGAGCAGTATGTCTCCCTACCAGACCCACTTGCCCAGATTTTCCCTCCATGATGTCCTTTCTCTTTGGTCCATCAGCAGCCCACAATGCCCCCGACCCTCAGAGAGCAAAGCCAGTGTAGGCCAGTCTCTGTTCCCACATGGTCACCAAAAGTCAAGGGTGGCTTTTTGTGTTGTAAGGGCAGCTCACACCCCACCATCCACTGCTCCTATTGCATGCTCCAGCCCTTAGTGCCTGAGTTGGAGGGAGCAGTGCAGGCTTTGGAGCCATATAGACCTGGGTGCAGAGATTTACTGCACTGGCTGCTGGTAGATCATGTAACTTCTCTGTGCCTCCATTAACTTGAATGGGGACCTATCTTTCCTGTAATGACAATGATGAATAATCGAGGTCACATCTTTGTGCCCTACACACAGTAACCTGGTGGAGTCTAACTTTGCCCCCATCCTGGTAGAGATGCACACTATGTGGAAGAAAAATGAGCAACTCATTTGCAGCTGATCAGCAAGTAGCTACATCCTGTGCCAATGCACTGGTCCCCAAGCTTCTTCAGGCATCCTTTTGGGCCAGCTTTGTGTGTCATGTGCAGGATGCAGTGGGGAGACCCAGACTTAGAGGCACTCGGGTGGGCACAGTGTTTCTTTAAAGTACAAAATTTTTAAAATGGCACTGATTGGGTGTATTAGCAAAATCTTTTGACCTTTTTTTTTTTTTTTTTTTTTGGTACCAGGGATTGAACTCAGGACCTTGCGCTTGCCAGGCAGGCACAGCACCACTGAGCTAAATCCCCAGCCCAACTTTTTGGCTTTTGGAGGTTCAAAATGTGATTTTCATCACTGCCAATACCTGACACATGGGCTCCTAACAAATATCATTGTTAAACAAATGAATTAATAATGTATGAAAATATAGTCAATGCTCCTACATTCTTAGACACAATGGCAGCTTTTTTGTTGATTATATCTAAACTTAGAGAATATTGTGCTGTCCTGCACAAGATGTGTGAAATCTGTCTGTATAAGGCACCCCTTCACTTTCTCAGAATTGGGGGAGGACTTTTCTCATAATTAAGATAATGTGGATTAATGCAATTAATAAAGAAACAAAGGGTCACCCCAAATTTTGCTATGCCAAGATACTGTTCTTGACATTTTGCAATAGGAAAGCGCCTATACCCTGTGTCAAGGACACAGAGTTCACACTCTTTGGTAAGCTTGGGGATTGGGGACATCTTTTCAGTAAGTCTGTGTCAGCCCAGCCTGTTCTGTTAGTGGCGGCATGGCAGTCCCATGGCTAGCCAGTCAGCATTGGTGGTAGTTTGGGTTGATTGTTGATTTTGAATAAACCATTTCCAATCAAACAGCAGGGCAGCTTGAGCTGGGCTCTTGTCAACCCTTGGTAGGACCTTGACTCAGGAAAGAAAGGGTTTTTTTTTCCTCCCATTTATCTGGGTTCTCATGTCCCAGCTGCAAGTTAGTCGGGCCTGGAGAGGAGGTTACTGACCCACTGGAGGTGTGGGAAGGAGCTCTAATCCCACACTGAAGGACTGTCTCAGTGCCCCTCCCAGAAAGTAAGTGTAGCAGTGGGGCAGAGAGCTCATGGTGTGTGGGAAGGGTGGAGAATTCTACCATGCCTCCATGGCTCCAGGTCTTATTTCCACATGATGGAGCAGAACTTCTGTACCCCAGAGGGTATCTATGAGGTTGTAGGACAGCATTGAGCAGATGCAATATGCTCCAGTGGCCTCAGTGGGACTACACAAGCCCATCAAGGTCTTCGGGCAGCACAGGGTGTGAAGGTCTGGTGACTCACTCTCCATCAGCCCTAGGGAGGTAGGGAACTGGAAAGGTAGACTGTAAGAGGGGAAGGTTTGCGACTACCTGTGGCCAAGAGGCGCTCAGGCTGCCTCTGCTCACCACAGGCTCCATGAGCCTCCAGTGGAGACCAGCAACTTTGGCCCCCATTCCTTTACCTTCACAGCTAAGAGACCCTCAGACCTATACACAATTACATTGCAGCAAGGTGTCAAATGGAGCCCGGGTGTTGGGGCCCTGGATCTTTCCACTGAGCTCCAGCCCTGAGGCCCTGGTTCATCCTTTCTGGCCTGTCAATGTCATGGGCACACATGTCTGTCTTTGGGGGACCCCACTTTTGTTTTCTAAACCCTCTGCCTTTGGTTGGTGTGCTTACCCCTCAAGGGCCCCCCTGACCAATGGCAGACATATTGGGCCCCAAGAGGGTATGGAAGTGCCTAGTTTGCTTCTGGGAGAGCCAGTGACCCCATTGACACACACACACCCTTTAGCAGGCTGCCCCTGCTCCACTGTGGTCTAGAGCAGGCACTGAATAGTCTGTCCCTCCTTCAGCCTCAGAAGAGAGAAGAGTCACACCCCACCTGCTCTGCCTGACACAATGCCCCCAGGGAGAACAGAAGACAGCACCACCCTTTCCCTCAAACCTAGACTCTAGGCTGCTGACTCCTCCCTAGGCCCACTTTGGAATTTCTCCCCCAGCCTCAGCTGCCCAGAGGCTAGCAAGCCTGCAGGGTGGGGAAAGGTATGTGTAGGTGTGAGGAACCTGGCAATAGGGTCCTCCCCTAAGGCCTTGGACTGCAGCCCACTCTCACCCTGGCCCCTAGGGTTCTGTGCATTAAGCCACAGGGTATATTTGTTTTCACCTTGTCCATTGTCATTTCAGTACAAAGCATAATACTGCCAAAACCTTTCTATGTAGTTTATTGCCAGGAAGTTAAAAGGGTCACTTATACTTTTACATAAATTGTGAGTAGATTCTTTGTTGCATCTTGAACATTTTACTTGGGAATTAGTTCATGGCTATTTACACCTATACAAGGACCTCTGGAATCTATGTGTTAAATGAGTGTGCCCTCTGTGCCAGGCATTGTGTAAGGCACAGGGGTACAGGTCACAGTCCTGCACTCATGCAGCTGATGTTCTGAATAAGAGTGAAGTGAGTCCCCAGCAGGGCATCCAGAGAGCCTGATCAGGGGCAAGGCCAGGGCCATGAGCCCTTTGGGGTGGAGTAGGGTCAGAAACCACGGGATTCTGGTCATAGGACTGCAGGCCAAGAGGGAGGAGTTGGGGTTCTAGCCTGGGCTAGTCCAGGGAGTTGAGTGGGTTGCAGGAAAATACAGTCCTGACTGTGAGAAGTTACACTGGAGCATGTGTCCCCTTTCTTCCCCCTCATCTGGGTGTGGGTGACAAGAAAAGTATTGGTTTTGTCAGCCATGGCCAACAGCCTGGTTTAGGAGTCCAGATGAGGCATTGGTGTATTTAAAGAAAGACTTATAGATGTTTCCCAGTGGCCTATGGCCAGGAGGGTAAGGCTTGGAGGGAAGTCAGAGGAGGGCTATGGATTTGGAAAGGGAAGGGACAGCATGGGAACCCTTGATGATGCTCATGCTGGGGACAAGCTTGGTGGTGTAATGAAGATGTAGAGTGAAGGGAACCCAGAATGCCTCGAGTTGGTCTGGAGGGTTTCAGCTTGGGGAACAATGCTGGTCAGGAAGGAGAATAGAGCTGGATTTGACAAACAAGAAGCAGTGATTGACCTGCATTTAAAATGTTTTGATGCCAGATTTAAAACTTCACAAACTTCTTTCGAAAATACTCTCACTGCCCTAGGCATAACCCCAATTTGACCATCTCCCCTGTCCAGCCCTAGGTGGACATTGGGCAGGTCTCACCAGTTTCAGGAAAAAGGACCTGGGGGGCGAGAAGCATTCGGCAGTATCAGCCAGGTGATGATATAGTCACAGATAAGATGCAAGAAATACAGTCTCAGATCTTCAAAGTGCACAATCATACCTCTCAAATTAATGAAAAGAAAGATTTATTTTTTAAAAAACCCTCAGTGAAATAACTGACTCAATCCGCAGAGAGAGCTAATTTGAGTGGAATCACATATTTTGATTTCTGGACTTTTTTAAAGGAAACTCATAAGCAGTAAGCAGAATATCTTTGGAAATAGCCCAAAATAACTTCCTGAGCCATTCCACTGCAAAGCACAGAGGTTAAAGGTGAGTTAGCAGCGCACCTTCTGAAAGTTTGGCTTTTGCAGTTGATTGTTGACCCCTAACAGTGCATGTCATGTTTTCTTAGGGTCATTGCTTTAGATATTCATTGGAAATAATTTCTCTTATACCTGATCTCTAACCAGTACCCTCACACTTGGACTTCTCTGCAGAGACCTGAGCTGGGTTTTATCTCTACATCACTGCGGAGTGTTCCCTGTTCCCGCACTGTTAACAGAACTATAATTAACTTGCAGGACGCCAGGCAGCCAGATTCGGCCAGGCGCCAAGAAATCAGCTCCAATTACTATATTCACATTGTCAGTAATGCCCACTTCACAGCTTCTGCTAATTTGAAATGGCAAGTTCCAACTTTCCATAGTAAAATTACCATTTTTGTGTGATTCTATTACATGGTGATATTTGTCCATTATTGGGGCTATGTAAACTTGGTATTATAAGGACAATTAGTTGTTGAGCATTTTCTAAAATGATTTGCAATTAATCTCTTGAACAGAAAGCTCATATCTGCTGTGATGGAGTGAGCATACGTTCCCTCGGTGCCCCAAGGACATGGTAGGAGTCAGCTTTCATAGGGAGCTCAGGGCCTTGGGATTTTACAGTAAATGTGGGTGTTTGCAACAATGGGTGGTCTTGGAGTGCTGCCTGTTTTGTAGTTTTTCAATGTTAAAGTTGTCTGATTTCTTTATAAGAATGACAATATGTCCCCTTTCCTCTGCCCCTCAGTTCCCAGGGGCCTAGCCTCTGCTTGCTTGGCTGAGCCTCTCATCTCCACTGCCCTGCAGCAGCCAAACCTCCAGGGACTTCTTATCTGTGGCCAGAGTTCTAGAGTCTTTTCTCTGACCATTGTTAACTCTTAACCTTCCCTGGTGCAAAGAAGCTACTTGTCTGAGCCCCTCTCATTTGGCTTCCTGGCTTGATCAGGTTATACATTCTGTTCCCTTTTCAGCAGAGAAACTTAGAGGCCTGATTCAGGCCACCATGTCCTCAGAGGGTGTCACAGTGCCATTCACAAACCAGCAGCCTGGGTATAGATAGATAAGTGCAGAAACTGGGAGGAGGTATCAAGAAACTTTTATAGCAGTCTGACATTCCAGTGACATCCAAGTGGCATTTTTATTATATTTCATAAAAATTTTAATCTATGGCAGATTGGCAGTTTAAAAATCCATAGAGTGTCCTTCTCCACAGATGGTTTAGGGAACATTGGTCACAACGTTTTATTTAATCTCCTGCTCTGCTTGGGTTTCATAGTACTAATTTATTTTGGACAAGGTAAGGTATTTTCTGCCAAACAGTGATCTACCAGCACAGCTCCTGAGGGAGGGGCTTCTGAAAGAAGGCAGGACTTTCCCAGTGTCCCCCAAGGCAGACAGGAGCCCTTCTGAGAAGCCATGCCTCTTGATGCCTGGCAGTTGCAAAGCCCAGGCCTCCTGGGGGGAGGGAGGTGTCTGATATCTCCTGAGCAATACTGTAGTAGGGCTGATCACAGCCCAGCAGGATCTAACAGTTTCCCTACAGGCTTCTCTAGAGCCGTACACCTTTCTTCTCCAGTGCTACCTGGTCCTCTGGACCTACCCTGCCTACTTGTTCCCTCCAGGATTTCCAGATCTGGACAGGAAGCAGCAGGCCCAAATCAGAGCCCCTCCAACCAGCCCTTGCATCCACTCCCTCTTCTTTGTTTCCATTGCCTACAGCAGGGGTCTGTAACCTCACAGCCACATATCCACATACTGCCTGTGATCCTGTGGCTGGGCAGTAAGAATGACCTTTGTGTTTTAAACTGGACCACAGAAAACAAAAGAGTAATACTACTTTGTGATACCTGAAAATTACATGAAATTCACATTTTAGTGCCCATGAGTTTTTTGGTGATAAAATACATCTGACATAAAATTTTCTGTTCTAACTGCTTTTAAGTATATGGTTCAGTGGCATTGGGTGTGTTCACACTGTTGTCCATCACCACCATCCATCTCCAGGATGTTTTCATTATCCTATGCTGAGATGCAGTTAATAAAGTTTTATTGGAACATAGTCATGCTTATTTGCTTCTTTGCTGGATGAAGCAACTTCTGTGCCACAGTGGCAGAGCTGAGTGGTTGCAACACATGCTGTGTGACCTGCAGAGACTCACATTTTTATTCCCTGATCCTTTCCACGAAAAGTGTGCCGACCCGTCCTGGTGCACAGGCCTCAGGACTTTGTATGGTTACCATAGCAACCAGCAGGCTGCGCAGACAACCTCCTGTTGTAGCCCTTTTCAGCCTGTCTGCCCCAGAATGGTTTTTCTAAGCTGCAGTTCTGATTGATTACCTCCAAAATTCATTGGTAGCATCCCATGGACTAATGTAGTGTTCCCTAACACATTCCTGGAACCCCAGTCCCAGAATAATAGCACTAATTATTAAAGGCTGTGCTTGAAGAAAAGAAATCTGCCAAACATTAATTCGGTCCTCTCTAAACCCAACTGACAACAAAACTCTTTGTTTTTTCTTTCTCATCACCTACTCATGTCCTACTGCAGGGTTTGGCAAATTTTTATTGTTAAGGGCTAGATGGTGAAATATTGAAGACTTTGCAGGACATACAGTCTCGTTTGCTGTACTCTACTCTAAAGTAACTATACACAAAGCATAAATACTGAGGGTGGCTGTGTTCCAATAAAATTTTACTTTAAAAAAATACAAGCAGGCCACAGGCTATATTTGGCCTGTGGGGTCTGATTTATTGACTCCTGAGCTGTGATACATTGGTTCTGAAGATGTGGTTCTTAGCCATAGATATCATATCACTGGGAAACTTATTAGAAATGCAAGTTCTCAGGTCTGATTCAGACCTACTGGGTTAGAAACTCAGGGCCCAGGTGCGTGCTTGTAATCCCAACACTTAGGAAGCTGGGGCAGGAGGATCGCCATGAGTTTGAGGTCAGCCTGGTCTATGTAGTATGTTTAAGGCCAGCCTGAACTAAGTATTGAAACCCTATCTTAAAAACAAACAAACAAACACCCTCAGGGCCCAGGTCAGCAGTGTGTGCCTCCACCAGCCCTAAGCCCAGGGTGTGAGTCTCCACTGTAACACAGGTGCCCTTCCTGAACATCACCCTCAAGGGTGAAGGCCAGCGTCCCTCTTGCACTTGAGAGATACCATGCTAAGGACAGACTTGTGGGGGTTTTGGAATGTGCTGTCCCTTTCTCTCCCTGTGCAACGAAGGAATGCAATGCCATGTGGAAATTGACTCCCTTCTGCTGTTTCCTTCCCCTTCCTCACTTGTGCTGGTCTCAGCTCCTGCTCAGGGCTTTGCACCCTGCACTCTATAGCTGCCTGTGCTCATCTGGGCACAGCCCCTGCAAGTGTGTCCTGCTGTGACTGTCGGTGTTCCCCTCAGCACTTGGGCTCCTCAGGTGGGGCCGTTTTACCTGCCTCTGTATTTTGGCACCCCAAAACTTCATGTTGGATAGTTCAGTGAATATGCAAAGTAATCAGTCAGGAGCCTCGAGACTGGTTCTGGCTGCACAAGTGTGGATTGGGGAGGTCGAGTCAGTGCCTCAGGGGTTCCTGCTTTTCCTGGTTCTGGGAAGTGCCTGTGGTGGGAGGCCTCCCAGGCGTTTCCTCTTCTCCCCACTCTGACTCACTGATTGATTGATGTTTGGAAATTGTGACTCATCTGTTAGAGAAGGAACAGGAAATTTTCTTCTCCCCCTTCTCCCTCCCATCCAAATAGGTAATAAATAAAGGCAGCTGACATTCCGCTTGGTGCACAAGGAGTCGTCAGCTGCAGTTCTAGTTTTCGTAATTGGCGGCTTCTTACAGAAAGATCTTTATTAGGAAAAGGAAACTTCCCTGAATATTTGTGTTTGGCCTTCAAGTTTATAAAATGATAAAGCCAGTCAGTGTGTGAATTTGTCCCTCCCTCTTTTGGAAGACATCCATGGCAATTTGTGTTGCCCGAGTGGAGAGTCCAGCAACTTCTCTTTTAGTAGGAAATGTGAGGAGGGGCCTCTCCACTTCTGAGTTTCAAAATGAGTTCACTGGGTGGTGAGTAATGATATCTTAAGCTGGTTTATTAAATGTGAAAGAATAAGATGTTCTAGGTTTACATCATGTACCAAATATAGATAAGGCTGGATCAGCTGGACTCCAGGCCTGGGGCTCACACTGGTGCCAGGACACAGTCAAGTGTGGGATGCCTGTTTTGTCTCATGACACTGAGGGCTGACTTGCATGCCCAGCCTTTGCTGTTAAGGGTCTTCTTCCGGGAAATCTAGAAAAAAGGCCCTGGTTTACATATCACTGTACTGTTGGAACTTCGGCTTGGAGGCTGACATTTGCCTTTTATTTCTGTGTATGTTCAGTGTGTCCTAAATGTTTTAGGCGCTTGGATATAGAAAATTTACCAATAAAGCCAGCGTCTTTTCAAACTGTAATCCACAGGAAGGGGCATTGTCATTATTACGTTATTGGGTTCCCCATTATTTGCCAGGCATACTGTCAAGCATGTTTATGTACCTTTATATATGATTACTTCTCAGTGTATAAAGCAGTTTCACGGTGCAGGCACAACTCTGTCCCCACCGAGAGAGCAGGAAGCTGTGGTTTGCACAGACTTTGAAATCACTTGCTGTGTACAGGTGACACACACCTGGGACTGTCCAGTGTGTAGACTGCCTACAGTGTCAAGCTCCACGCCCTTGGTGTTGAAGATTGCAGTCACACTGAGCAAAAAGTGTATTGCATAGAAATATTTGAACTTGGAAACAGCTGGATTGCAGGTCAAGGGAAGCAGAGTGTGATCTGTGGTGCATTCTGCCCTTGCACTGTAGTCCATCTTCTCCCGGTTGGGCTGTGGTTGTGAAGCCATTGATGTGAGCATCCAGGCGCTTCCTGGTTCTCCATCTGATGCTTGCTTTTGCTGTGCTGATCCACTCGCATTTATTCTCTTAATCTGTCTTTGTAATTCTATGGGGAAGGCATAAAATCAGACCAGTTTCATGGACTTTAGGAATGACAGAGCTGGGGTTCCACCAGGTCTATCTGCTTGGCAGCAGGCTACCCAACCCCAGTGCCACTTCTTCGTAAGTGTCTTTGTCCCAAAGACCACTTTCTTAGTTTGAGTCCAGTTTGGAGGCCTGTGACTGTGTCCCAACCATCAGCTCCATCACCAAGTGCCATGGGGCTGAGGTCTTTAATACTAACCGCTGAGGAGAAGGCTTGAACCTAGGTTTCTGTAGCTGGCTCCCTCGGTGATGTGGGGCAGAGTTAGGAACCTCACTTTTTAAAGCTAAGTTTCTGAGGTCAAAAAGGAAAGAGGCTATTGGGAGGAGAGACCATCAACATCATCCCACAGAGGGCATCTCACACCACACGCACACGAACTGAGGCTCTTAAGGCTGCAGAGAAACTGTGGCCTCCACCGATGCCAGGTTGAGGTCATTTCCATTTGTGCATGAAGCTCAGCCTTTGCAGAGATAGACTGCTTATATTTACCACCCGCCAGCTTATTAGTTGATGACACAAAGTGCTTGAGGTTGTGATCTGACTCATGAAAGGATGTTTAGTTTGTGACTTGATAAAATAGATCAGTTTTTTTAAAAAAGTCATATGGCACACAGAATCAATTTTTCCCTCAGGAGTCTTTTTCAAGGGTGGACAGATGTAATAGGAATGTCACTTCAGACCCATAGACAAACTGTCCCTTGAGAGACTTCAGATTTCCTTCTAGCAATTCCACTTTTTTTCTTTAGAAAAAAGTTAGAAATATGATTGGTGCTTTATGAACAAGAATTTCCATCATATAGAATGAATAATTGATAATGTGAAATAGGAAGAAAAGGTCCAAAGGGGTAGGGGTAGTGGGAGGGGCAGGGGAAAGGAAAGAAGGGAAAGGAAAAATGATGAGAAATGGAAAAAATGGAAACAAAGTCTTTGTAAATAGGGAACGGTGGAGGGGGTGAAGGGAGGGCTAGGAATGGGGAAAAAATAAGAACCGAGATGCATCATGTAAAGGTACAAGTTCCCAATGAGAAATGTAAATGCGTTGTATACCTAAAATGTACCAATAAAATAATTTAAAAAAAAAAAAAAGAAAAGAATTTCCATCACAGGGCCAGGGATTTAGCTCAGTGGTTCCGCCACCTGCCTTGCAAGCGCAAGGTCCTGAGTTCGATCCCTGGTACCAAAAAAAAAAAAAAGAATTTCTGTCATAGCATTATTTATACTACTAAAAAAAAGGGGAGGGAGAACAACCTAATGTCCAGTATAGGGGAATGGTTAAATTATATTAAATTTAGTCATTGATGTAATTATGTAACTGACGCTGTTCTCTGAGACTATTTTTTAAGAATATGGAAAATTAGCAAGGCATGGTGCTGTACACTTGTAATCCCTGTACTTAGAAGGCTGAGATAGGAGGATCACTGTGAGCTCAAGGCCAGCCTGGGCTACATAGTAAGACTGTATGTGTGTATGTATATTTATATATATATATGAACAATTATCTATTCATATATATTAATATAATATATGAAAATTATCATGGTATTTTAGACTTACCATTCTAAAATAAGAATGTCAGATGTTGTATCACCCTAGCTTTATAAAAGAAATACAAAGACAGCATGGCTTTGCACATGCAGTGAACATATACAGATACCTGCACAGCATTAGATGAGGCTGGTCAGAAGGAGACAGAAGAGACTGGAAGAAAAACAGTCAGTCTTACCAGGACTTATTTCTGGATGGTTTGAGATTTTTAAAAATTTCTTTGTTATGCTTTTTAATATTTTCCAAGTATTCTCTACTGAGAGTGTTACTCATTAACCTTTAGACAACAACTAAGGAAATATTTGATTTTGCAAAATAAAGTTTGGGTGGGTTGTTTGTTTTTAGTACTAGGGGTGGAATCCAGAGACTTCACCCTGAACTACATCCTCAGCCCATTTTTATTTTGTGATGGGGTCTCCCTAATTGGCTAAACTGCCCAGGCTGGGCTTGAGCTTGCAGTCTTTGTGCCTTAGCCTCTCACAGTGCTGGGGTTACTGGTTAGGTACAAGAGCTTTGAAGACCAGATTGAAATCCCACTGTGATGTTTACAAGCTGTGCTTGCTGGACCTGTGGACCCCTTTAAATGTGGGCACATTCTTGTCTCTAAATGTAAGTGAGATGCCCTCTGTGACAAGACATGGGGAGACAGTGATCCTGATAGTCTCTCCTCCCAGTATCTAGATTAAAATCCCCCCAAATCCCAGTGTCTAATCTGTGAAATGGGCGCACTCCACACCCGTCTGGCAGTGGTCAAAAGTGGTGAGTAACCCTTTCCTCAGACACACTTCTGGGATACTTGCTCTTATTAAGGAGTGTGCTGTCGACTGTGTGCCAGACTCTGTGGTGCAAGGAATGTGTTAAAAATAGTGCCCCCTCCAGGAAGTGGGAAGTGGCACAGAGCATAACAAAGGTGACAGCATTGAAGTTGGATGGGTGCTGGGTTATAAGTGAAGTTGTGTAAGCCAAAGCCTGAGGGGGCTTGTGAAGGGTGAGAGAGGGAGTGTCATGTGAATTGGGTCTTCACTGCGAGCCAGGGTGAGGGTCCTGTCTGGCACCATAATAGCTGTTAGGTTTGAGAATACCTAGGAGACAGAAGGATCTGGAGAAGCTGACTCAGCAGGCGGGCAGGGTGACTAAGAAGGGCTATGTGGTGGCACTGAAGCTTGTTTACATTTGTAGGAAGTCGTATCTTCATTTTAAGAAAAAACTTGACTTTTCCCCCAGGGGCTTCCCTCCCCTAAGCACTCTGGTGTGCTCTTGCTCTGTGTGTGTGTGTGTGTGTGTGTGTGTGTGTGTGTGTGTGTAGGGAACAGGTGAGCACTTGGCTGAGACTGTAACTTACTGAGTTACCATAGTCATTTGTGAGTTGCCTATCCCTGCTCTCCACCCCCCTTTAACACCTCTGCCTTCCAAGTGGTATGAGGCTCCTGTTCTTCCAATCCTACACTAGAAGAATTTGATTGTATTCTCCCAAGTGCAGTGATTTTTTTTTCCTGGTCATTATAAGGCTGGCCAGGGAGAACCCCTCCTAAAATGGGCATCCATTGAGTTTGGGTACAGTGGCCCTGGAGACCCCAGGCCCTGTCTGAAAGCTATCTCAAGCATTCTGTTGAAGAAGCCAGGGAAGCCCAAGACTGATCTATAATTATTTCTGTTGAAACCAGTGGTACCAAGGGTAGAGTGCACTGCTCTGATTTCCTTGTGTGCCTGCCTCTTTTCCCCTCTCACAAAAAGTATATTCTTTTCTGTCCTGTTTGTTCCTGCTTGATTTGGGAGGCTGCTGTTTCCATTGGCTAATTAATGGGAACATGTTCTCTCTAGGATTTCGTCGTGAACGTGTTTTGTGTTTGAACATGGTACAACCTGTGGACCCTTTTAAACGTGGTTACATGCTTGCTTCTTTATAGGGCAATAACTAGATTAATTTTGCAATGCTTTTCAGAATGCCATTGTTCTTTTTAAAAGAATAGGTTTGCTGTTTTAATAAGACTTTAATGCCATCAGGACGCCTTAGGTTGGCACAATTACTTCATAATAGCCTAGTCCCTTAAAATGTATCTTGGAGAACATTTTGTGGCTTCCCAGTTATTCAGGACTGCCTCTGTCGCATACTTCCTCCACCCCAGACTTGAGTCAGTGACTGTTTGCCTAAATGTTCTTTTCAGTTTTGTTGCTCTGAAATTTCTCTGCAATCTCCATATAGCTTTCAGGGAGATTCACCATGTTTGTCTTGCCCCATTCTGAGTTTTGCTAGTGAGATTCACATGTAAGGAAGAATTGAAAATTAATTGGATGACTAATTGTGAGATTCTTATTCTTACCAGCAAACACTGAGGAAGTGGTAAATTTAGCTGAAACTCATAATAAGCCTTTAATAGGTATTTTTGGTTATGATCCTTACAGAGCCAGTCATGTAAAGAGAATTTGGTGAAATGGAAGATTTCTAGCCATACAGCTATCTGTCACAGCTTTCCTTTTGTGGTAGGACAGTATGGTGTTCTACAGAATAGTGTGTGTGTAGAGCCAAGAGATAACCACTCTTTCCCCACAGATGTCTATTAGAGATCCCTTCTGTGCTGGGCACCATGTCCAGGTTAGAAAGTGAGCTTGACCAGGGCCTCTTGGTGTAATGAGGATGGAGACTTGGGATGGCTGGATGTAGAGGGCAAGGAATGACAGGGCAGGAAAAAGACGAGTCAGCCTCTGGCTTGAGCTATTGTGGGTGGTACCATAGTGAGAAACCATAAGGGATTTGGTTCTGGGGGAGTCTGGTGAAGAATGAGATTGGTATCTGGAGAATTTAAGATACTGGTGGAACCTCCAAGCAGGACTGCCCAGGAGACAGGCTGGTCCTAATAGACTGATGTTGATCAAGTGTAGATTAGGGACTCATTGACTTGGACACAGGTGCCATCCATGTATCCCTTGTCAGCTCTGGCAGAGTGTGATCATGGGGAAATTGTTTAATCTCCAGACCTTGGTTTCCTGTCTGTAAAGTAGACATATTAAGATCTACCATACAAGGTTGCTGGGGGATTGAGTGAGCTTAATGCACATGAAAACGCTTTGTAAACTCCATACTAACTATAAATATTAGTTATGGTTGTTGTCATCATTCTTATGTTAACATGTATTTGGCCACAACCTTTTGAGAGGCACAGCACAATGCAGCCCCACGTGGAGATTTCCAGTGCTTGTTACTGTTTGTTCCATCAGTCACGATATCAATTGGTGTTAGAACAACCAAACAAGTATATTTTAAAAGGCAGCCAAGAGCAGCCATGCTTTGAAGTGATATGCAACTATTAAAAATTATGTTTGTATAGAGAGAATTTGTAGTGTATATGGCAGACTTTTTAAAAAGCAACTTGGGAAGTATATGAGAGCATTATTACAATTACAAAAGAAATACACAGAAAAAATACTGGAAGGAACCATGCCAGAGTATTAAGTGGGTACCGTAGGGAGTAGGACTTGGAGTAGTTTTTCTTCTTCTTTATGCCCTTCCATGCTTTAAATTCACTCCACTATGGCATATATTACTTTGGTCACCAGGGAAAAAAAACAACACCACCACCACCCCGAATACCAAGCACAGGTGGAATTAGATGGCTGAAGAACTGAAAATACAAATATATTGATTTCAGCTTTTTAACATTTTCCTGCAATTCATCTTGCCTCAAACATCTTGCACCTGGCAGTGGAAATTTAAATCTGACTGTGCAGAAACTTTATGAACAAAACCAAAATGTTCCTATGCAGAATCTCAAATTGTTTTGCCCTTTTGGGATCTCGTATTTAAATTTTTTAATCATGAAATTTGATCTTGATTTCAAGATTGCTGTTGTCTATTAATCTAACATATCTGTGAAGTGGGGGTTTTTTGTGCATCTGTAGAGACCAGAGATAACAAATTGCTTCAGTTCTGCCCATGTATACCATGGACCCTGGTTTATAGCATAGGTGAATAGATATACTCCTGAGCGTACCAATCCTGGGCTTTGGTTGTTCTTGGCTCCTCCCTTTCATTATAAGGAATAACCAGCCATCTTCCACATTTTATCAATCTCAGATTTCTAATCTGCCTTGAAGATTTATTATTAAGATAATAGCAATAATTTGTGCTTCTTTTCTGCTTTTGCTATCACCCTGTCTTCCTCTTCTGAGATTCTTGTCCCTGCCTTGTCTGGTGCCACCATTTTTTGACTCTCCCTGCCAGTGACTGGGGTGCCATCTACTACCATCCTCTAAAATCATCCCTTTTTCTAGCTGGGCATGGTGGCACATGTCTGTAATCCCAGCACCGTGGGAGGCTAAGGCAGGAGGATTACAAATTCCAGGCCAACCTGGACTACTTAGTAAGACCCTGCCTCCGAATAAAAACTAAAAGGTTTGGGGATATAGCTTGGTGCAGAGGCCCTAGATCCAATCCTCAGTACCGTGCCAAAAAAAAAAAAAAATTCTTTCTCTCACTTTGCAGTGACTTCCACCACCGGTTTTAGGGACAGAAAATGTGCTCTCCTTTCTGCTAATGGTGTCGAGGAGGAACCACCTGGGTTAATTCCTCACCCATTCATTCATGTACTCAATTTATTCAGCACATACCCCCAACAGGACCATCAGATTGGTGCCAGCCTGGAGTTCCTGCCCCTGTTCTGGACCCCACAATTCATCCCTAGATCTGAAGACTCACCTCTTCTCCCACTCAAGAGAGATCACTCCCTCTGTCTAATGGTGTGGAAGCAGAGGTGGCAGATGTGGGTTGGGGATGTTAAAAATAAGTCAGGAGTTCAGAGGAAAGAGGGACAGACCTGAGTCCTGGTCCTTATTTGACCACCAGTTGGCCCCCTTCCGCAAGTGAAAATGGATGATGTACTCATTACTTGTTAGCTTGATCCAGTATCTTAACAGGCCTTCACCCTACACAGAGTAACCTCACTTTCTCAGCACCCCTGTGAAGTGCGTTGGGTATTCTTCTCCCTGCATCACACACATAGCAACCAAACCTTGAAGACATTTCTTGATACATGCTTTAAAAAATTTCTTTTCTTTATCACACAGAGCAACAAATTGGCTTGAGTTATCCTTTCACAAAACATATTGCAAAGAGTGCAAGGTGCAAAAAAGTATTCCTTGGGGGGAAAGGTCTAGTTACCAGTTAACTTTAGGAAACCCTGTGATCTGTTTCTAGGACTTGTTCATCCATTCAGCACAACTTCCTCAATAACCAGCAGACAATACTCAGTTCAAGGGCACACGTAAGGGAGCCAGGCCAGCCAGCGTGGATTGTGGCTGCACTTACCCTATGATGTTAGGCAAGCCACGTCACTTCTTGGTGTCTCAGACTATCTCAGTATATACATGTATCCATGTATACATACAAAAGCAAAACAAAAACAGCCTCATTGGATTGTAAATGAGAATTAGATGACTTAGGACAAATAAAGTACTCAGTCCCTAGCAACATGGTTAAGTGCTTTCCTTGTTGGTTATTATTATTGCTATCGTTATTATCACTCTTATTGGCTCAGGGGATATAATGATATGTAAAACACATCCATGTTCTGAGCAATCAGAAAGGAAGGAAGAAGAGAAGAGAAAGCAAGCTAACTGTTCATTCAGTCTCGCATTCTCTTTTGCAGTTGTTCTTATTTGATCACAACCCACTCCCTACTCCCCAGAAACCACAGCTCCTGCAGACACCCTTTGGGAATCTGAATTCAAATAGCAGGGGGTGGCAGGGGATTTGCACAAATTCAGAGTCAAGTAAGCAAAGCTCAGAGCCTGCAGACCAATCCCAGTGGCTGACAGATTGTCCTGTCAGTTGGAAGGGCCACCACTGTCAGCCTGCCCACCCGGCCCATTCCAGGCCTCACCCGGAGGATAGTTTCCGTTGGACCAGAGAAGGGTGATGTCTCATTTTACAAGGCTAGCGGTGACATAGAAGGACTGTGCAACAGGCCCCACCAAATTCCAGAGCCTAGTTTGTGTTCACAGGGGAGAGGCCCTTCTCAGCACCAGCTTGTGTGAGTGTTTGATTGAGACTATATTTACATATGAATGGGGGGTCTTGGGGTAGGTGGGTTTCAGCAGAGCTCTCACTGCCTTCTCATACCTTTGTTCTGTATCAGGCCTGACTTGAGAGCATCTGAAAATACTGAACCTTTTTCTAGCCAGAAGGACCAGTCACCCACATGTTTTTGGGCCTGCACATTCTCAGAAATGGCAGATCTAGACATGAGGAATTGCATGTGGGATGTGGTTCTTTCCCAGCACAGCTTTATGGGTCTTGCCAAAACATCCCAACTTGCAGAGATGTAGACTCTACCAAACCTCTGCTGGAGCCTGAGCAAGTCCTGTTTCAGGTTAACCCACATGGGCATCTATGTTCTCTCCACTCCGATTAAACAGGGGCCCAGATGAGCTGTCAGTTATTAACAGGGCCTCTCATAAACACGACTTTGCTGCATCATAATATGGCCTGTCTGAAATGAATCTGTTGGTCCTAATGAAAATTAGACGGTCACACTCCTGGCTTCTCCAGGGTAGCCTCGGGTCGCAAGAAGGAGGATATCTTCTCATTCCAAAGTAGTCAAGATCCACAGTAGTCTTAGTTTTCAGCATGCTCACAACTGGGGTCTTTCTGACACCTTGAATGAGGACCCATTCCTGACCTTCGGGGTGAGAGATATGGGAGGAAGAGTGTCGGGCAATTGGCCTTGATGGAATGTTCTGGGTACTGAAGAGGAACACAGACTCAACATTCGTTGTCCACCAGTGACTGCCCTATTACCATATGAGGACCCCTCCAGCCTGGGTGTGCACTCTGGATCTCACACTTTGACTCACCCTGTGATTTTGGGCAAGTCATTGTGCCTCTGTGTTTTTATTTGAAAACTGGGGTCAACTGGTACCTTATGAGAGCATTCCAGAGCAGGTCAACACTGGTGACTCATCCAACCCTGGCTTGACCACCACACTCTTTCATCACCAAGAGGAAGATAGAGGGATGTGATGAGAAACACCCAGTTGCCATTTGGGGATCAGAATGAGGCAGAAGCTGGGAAGATATGTGTTTCAGAAGCCGGTATGAACTTGCTTTGCAGACGATCATAGTCTCCACCAGACACTAAGAGCTTTGGGTCCAAACGGGTCCTGTCCTGTTCCTGAGCTGCCCCCATGCTGGGCAGGGGCAGGCCTGAAAACAGATACGAGCTTTTAAAGCAAGCACTTTGTTATTATGTTAATTATAGCATAGTACCAATAAATGCCATTATAATGTATTGAGTGGCAGAATGGGATCCAAGCCCCAAAATGAGAGATGAATTCAGTCACGCAATCTAAGAAGGCAGTGTTTGTGTCTTAATGCTTTTGGAGTGAGCTGCCCCAGGGAGCAGTGCTCTGCTGGGGTGGGGTGGGGGATTATCCAGAGATACTGACCAGAAAATAATGTTTTCTCCCACCCTCTGGAGCCTGCAAATCTTAGGAGTGGACCTGGCCCATCCAGGCTCAGAGGGAACCCTCCCTGGGCCTGAGTATCTGGGAGGTGTGGAGCTAGGACCACCTGAGACAGGGTCACCTCCTGGCCCTCAAGATTTGAGAGATTTCTTGGTCACTCATTTTTAGATTTTGTCCTAGGATGGGTCCTTTTACTGGGTGGCTAGTCTCATTTCTCTTGTTAGCATAGTGGGGTTTTTGTTTTTAGAGTGTAAGGATAAGCTACTTTTTTTTTTTTTAATCAATAATTTGCCGTGTTTTGGGCCCACTTGCCCTTGTTCTCTTATATTATTGGCTGATATTGTTGACAGTGGGGAACATCCTTGAAAGGGAAATGGTCTTCAGGAGAGGTGAGCCAGCTGTTATCTGTGCTGGTGGATTTCTGGGACTTTGGGAATCTGTGAAGTAATGTATGTTAAACCCTTTATTACAGAGGGAGGGAAGAGAGACAAGTTGGGGGAGATGTACAGTGGAGAGTAAGTGAGCGGGAGGAAAGGCTTTTATAGGATGATTGTGGGGATGAGCAAAGGCCCCACCCTTGACCCATTTGCCAGCACCTTTGCCCAGGTGGCTTGTGTCATCCAACAATGTCTGCGTCCATGGGAGAACGAGAGAGAAGATGTGAAAGGGGAGGGTCATCTGTACTTAGTTTATGGGTGCTTTGCCCTGACAGCCACCCTCATAATTGTCTTTATTCCTTGCGCACCTGGGAGGTGTCTGAGCTCTACTTCAGCATGTCTTCTCCTTCTGGGACCACTCTGTTTGGCAATGAGGGCCTTGTCTCTCTGTCATGTGTGGTGGTGACACAGTTACATTGGTGTTCCAGAAAGGCTCCTCTGACTTCAGTACAGAGGGGGCAGGCAGAGATGATAACCCAAGTGGCTTTCATGATGTCACATAGCTGGTGACTGACAGGGTGCAGCTGACTGAGTCCCCCATCCCGCCTTGTCATCTCTCCAGGTCCCTCAGTGCCAGTTGAAGGCCCAGTTCCTGTGTTCGAAGGCCCCACTGAGGCACAGTTGAGAAAGAAAGGCTCAGTGGTGCTCTGTGACTGCCCAGGTCGAGCAGACACCCACATGACAAGCTCTTGGGTCCCTTTCTGCTCCCCAGGTGTCAGCACCTTTCTGCCTTCCCACTCTCTTCGCCTCTGAAGACACCGTCCTTTTGCGTCACTGGCATTAGGAGCCATGTGCTAGGAAGAGTCATTTATTTCTCCTGCATTTGATTTTTGAAAAGCAGTCTTGGAAATCTTGCTGGTTTTGTTTTGGTGTCTTTTTCCCCATGTGACAAGATAGTGTCCTAATTCTTGTGTCTTAGACTCCTGTTCTGGGGTCAGATGCTGACACCAGACAAAGCCAGTGGAGTTGGGGACACTCAGAAGCCCACCTAGGGTAGGAGTGTTTTTGTAGGTCCTGACTAGTATTAGGACTGCAGCAAGCCTTCATTGGGGACTAGATGTGTGCAAGACCTCTGCGGGTATGTCCAGCTGCAGCTTCTCACCAGTGCTAAGAGTAGGCATGGATGAGGCTTGTGAGCCACCCAGAGGTGCCCAGCTTGGGCTGGCAGTGGTACCCTGGCATCTTGTTACAAAATCAGGGCTCCTCCATGATCCTAAAGGGAGACTAGCTGAGAAAGCTACCAAAATCAACCACTTAGTTTTCTAGGCTGGTAGTGATGGCAGGGGAAACCCAGGGTCATCATGAGTTGTGGTCCAGCCATCTCCCCCAGGACTGTTGACTACTACATCTTTCCAGAAAAAGGGAATGAGTTGCTAACACTTAAAAATGAGGACCTGTCAGCAAGGAGTGACTGAAGAGGTGAGCCAGTGGCAATGTACAGCCGGGCTTGGACATGGATTTGAAATATGCCAAGAGAAGACAGGTTTCTGAAACAACTGGGGAAATTGGAACTCTGAAGTTCTAGAGCTTTGTTGATATTAAAGAATTATTGTCATTGTTTTTTGGAAAGGATAATACTATGGATTAATTTTTAAATGGTTTGTGTCTTTTAGAGATACGCACTGAAATCTTTCTAGGTAAAGTGATGTGATAACTGAGGTCACTGTAAGTGGCGGCAGAGTGAGCAGGAAGGTCAGAAATGAGACCAGACTGGCTGACAACTGACCCTCGTTGAAAGCATGTAGCAGGCGCACAGGAGCTGGTTTTACCACTTGGTTGACTTGGGCTTGTTTCTGAAGTTTTCACAGTATGCTTGTATTTCATATAAAAACTCAGCTTTCTGGATTTTCTGGAAAATTTGGAAGGCCTAGTTGCTACTGGACCCTGCTGGATGCTGGAGCTCTGTAGGGGTCTGTTTGGCCCAGGTGGTAGAGGTGTGTATGGCCACCAGTAGGGAAGGACAGGAGGAGCACAGGAAACAGTGCCAGGACAGATGGGGTCACTGAAGGGGAGTTGGTAAGGTCATGCTCTGGGGACTGTTTCCTTGCTGGCCATTGCACTCTGGTGTGCTATTCCATAGCACCTCTGAGCAGGTGATGCAGTCTGACCTGTGGAGCAGTGACCCTCTGGGCTGTGGGGAATTGCCAGGATAATACAGGAGCACAGGCCAATGGGCCAAGCAGAGGGCCCTCTACCATGGCCTGGCTAGTTCTAGAATGTCCCCACTAGAACAAGGTTTAATGATTCCATCCAACACTGCCACACAGGCCCACGGTCCTAGCTGCCTTTGGAAAGGGATTATTGAAATCTTTTTCCATTTAGCACATTTGTGTCTTAGCTAATCGTCTCTTTCAATGACTAATAAAGTCCTAACAGCTTTTGCAACACCGCAGTAGACCTGCAAGTGGTTGACAATTTGGATTCCATCTCCACTGGGAAAGATTCGAAACTGCAGGTTTTCGAAGCTTTTAAAAGCTACTTGTTTGTGTAATGTTCATTGAACACAAGTTCTTTTGCAAATAATGGTCTGCGACTGCTTTAAAGAAATAAACTCACTTGCTCAGCCTGGACATGCATCTGTCAGTGGTAAAAAAAACCCCACAAACACTTTCTATGAACTGGATCATTTAATTAAAACAAATGATCTGCATTGTATGAAGGGACCATACGTGTACCACACTCTCTGAAAATATCTATAAAGGGTCCCAGAAACAATCAGAGTTTATCCTAGGCAAGTCATTTCCTTTCTCTAGATCTGTTCCCTCATCTGGAACAGAGGCAGTGGGGCTGTGGGACATCCAGGTCCTGGGAGTGATGTCACTGTAGGTTGTCTGTGGTTTGTAATCAGAATGCCACCTTGGGGCTTTATCTACTGTCATTTTCTCTGTTTTCACATAAAAATGAGAAGGTAAGGTATTCCCATAGCCGATGCATGTCAGAGTCTCCTTATCTGTCTACTCTCACCTGGACTCACTGTGTAACCCATGCTGACCTTGAACTCCTGATCCTCCTGCCTCAGCATCCTAGGTGCTGCGGGTCACAGGCATACTCCATCTACTCTTAGCTTTGCCATTTGCTTTTAAAGTGGTTAGGAATCTTGAGTATGTGTAGTGAGGCCCAGGAAGAATCTAGAATTCTTTGGCGTTTTCAGGAGGTCCTGTTGCCTGAATGGCAGGCAGAGGAGTTTGTGCTTAGAGGAGCTCTTCTACTTGTCAGAATTGTGGCCTCGGGCTGGGCACTGAGCTTCCTGAGCCCTTCCTTCCTTGCTAGTACAGGGAGCAGTGGTCTGTTACAACACGAGCACCATGAGCTGGCGGCTGTCATCGATCCCCCTGGACTGAGCTGAGCACACAGGCACCCAGACTTTCCTGGGTCTTCAAGACAGGAGCTCTGAGTTTAGCAGGTCCAACCCTGTTGCAGACAAAAATGACCAGATGGTACTTTTTGAAATTCACCTCCTTTTTACAAAACTGGAGTCCCCCTGATAAAAAAGAACCCTGATGTCAAGTTTAGCCCTGCGTTTTTAGCTTTTCCAGAGTGCAGGTTTATGGAGTCATACACTTTCAGTGCCTGAAAGGAACTTAAGATGCACTAGTTATTTCAGCACTGGGAAGCATAGCCTAAAATAGTTTGAAGCTGAATTTTAAGCCTCTTCTGGCCAGATCAAAGAAACCCAAACTTCTAAAAATACCAAATTAGCTTTTTAAGCACAGTTTCTATCTTTAGTTGAAAATGTGTGCAGTGTATGCTTCTGGAACCTACTTAAATGCACCCATAGAAATTAGCATTTACCTTGAAAAATGAGACATTTGGCCTGCAGTAATAACGAAGTAACTTGCCACCCTTAACCCTATCCCAGCCAGAGTGAGGATTCCACAGTATAGACAAAGCCTCCTCCCTTTTCCTTCTGAATTCATCCCTGTCTTCTCTCTGGAGTTAGTTATGGTACAAAAGATGCTACAACTTTGTAATCCAAGTTGAAAAGACATGGGACAGAGCTTTCACTTTACATGTCAGAACTTAAAATGGGTATTCCTACATGGGACATGATCTGAAGTGTTTGTATTTGAGTTTCAAATGTGCTTGCTATAGGATGCTGTGTACAGCAGATCGGCCTTTCTAATTGCTGTGCTTGTTAACATTCAAATGAGTTTTCACTCCCTAGCAATCTTTGAGTGACAGTTGCAGAAAGTGGCTCAAAATCTCATTGAGTGATGAAGGTGTGGGCAGCCTGGGATAGAAAACTTGCAACCGATCATTCACAGAGAAGTCATCAGATGTGACTTTGGGTACTTCCATGCCAGACATTTGAGAGACAGAGCTTCTTGCCAGGTACCTGACACGATGCTCAGACCCCACCCAGGTCAGGTTCCAAGTGTCAGCAGAAACCACACTCCTAGGATTGAGGAGCCTAATCTCTAGGAGGGGATGTGATCTCCCCAGGCCCCTGCTTATATGTCGGAACTTTGTGTTCCTGGTTGGGCCTCACTTTTTCGTCAGCTAACCACCTTGAGGTACAGAGATGCTGGAGCTGTCTAGGGACTCTGGGTAGGGTTTCTGCTAGTATTGCCTACAGTGGAAAGAAAGGAAAGTAATTTATCCTAAGCGCCTACTTTGTACAAGGCAACGAGCTGAGCCCGGTCATATCCTATATAACTAAGTCCTCAAAACAATCCAGGAAAGATACTGCCCCATTCTCTATTTGAGGAGACTGAGGCAGAAGTTCCTGGCCTGCCCATACTTGTGCTGCCCCAAAAGATGGACTTAGTTTTGAGTCTAGGTTTGTCTGACCCCAATACTATGTCTTGCAACTGTGCCATAGCTACCATTTGATTCTCTGTGTTCTGCCAACTTCCAGAAAAGATCTCCAGTGGCTTGCCAAGGCACAGTTGGCTTAAGATGATAAGCAAGGCAGCGAGCCTGGCAGTGATGAGAAGTAAGAGAAAATGAAGGGAGGGAAGGACATGTAGACCCAGAATTGGAGGGAAGGACAAGTAGACCCGGAATTGGGCAGCTGTCCAAAATGGATTCCCCAGGGCCTGCATACTTGATAAAGGTGAGACAGACTTGACTGTGAGCTTTTTTTATTTTTATTTTTATTTTTATTTTTATTTTTTGACTGAGCTTTTTTAGCAATCAGTGGAAAGAGGGCTGTGACCCACATCATCCGTGAGCCATAAACAAGGCGCTTAGAATCATGGCTCTGTTGATGTTAGTGGAAATTTCTTCCCAAGATTCTCATAAAGACCACTCAGTCCCATTGCTGGTTACAGGTTTCTGCCACATATGTGTATCTTGTAGGTCGATAGAGTTAGCATTTCACTGATCTGCAAGAAAAAAGAGAATTACACGCCTAGTGTAGTCAGTGTGCCTCTGTTTCTACAGAGAGGAGAATATCTGTCTGGATTTATGGGGAGTGCATGACATGATTTTATTTCAGGTACAAAGCAAATGTAGTATGTAAAGTCCTGATCATTAGAACCAGAGAAGAAATCTCTGTCCCTTGTCTTTTAGATCTGCTTGGTTCCCTCTTTCTGGGCATATGATTTTTTGGGACAGGGAGGCCTCTAAGAATTTCCTTGGCAGCTTGGTTGAGGGGAGAACTGCTGGAGGGAGGGAGGATAGTGTTTCATGGAGCGCAGGCCTTAGAGAAAGGCCTTGAAGAGAGGGTCTGGTCCCATGAGGCACATCCACTCTCTGATTGTCTTTTGGCTTTTGGTTGGCCTAGCTGTTGCTGCTATAATCACATGGCAGAACATGGATCTCCTGGAGATTCATATGCTTGGTTAGCCACCAAGAGGGAGAAGGCCTTGTTCCTCGAGCCTGAGTTCTGGTTCTGGTGTGTCAGGGATGACTGTGGCCCAACACAGGTCTCAGGCCTCCATTGTGCCAGTCTGCTGCAGCTTACCTGGGCACTGACTACAGGGGTGTCAGTGAGTGTGAGGAAGGGCCCCAGGCCTGTTGTGTGATGACCATACACACTGCCCCTTCTCCACGTTCAGGGTTGTATCCCATGCCTGCCAGGGAGGCATGACCTTCTATCACCACTATCCCAGACAGGGTTTTAACTGTGACCATAAGGTGCAAAGCTTTAGGTTTTATTACTCCCCAGTCCAGCTAGCTTCTGCCTTCCTCTGTTCTGTTCTAAAAGTGATACTTGGGTTTTAGAGATTGTTTTTCAGGCAGCTTGCACCTTCTGGTATGTTTCAAGAGAGAAGAACCAAGTAATTGCTTTTTATCCTTGTCCAGGGACATGAGTCCATCTAGGCACATTTGAGGTTCAAGCAAACCAGGCCTGCTTTCTCCATAAAGGCTAGACCCCTTTGGAGATTTCCTTGTAGCCTAAACTTGCCTCTCAGTGCTCATCTCAATGCCATGGCCTGCTTGGTGACATTGATGCTCATTCCATGGCTCTGTGACCCTAGCAGGACTCATTTCCCTCTCACGTCCATCACAGTTCCCAGGAGGCGCTTCTATCTCAAGCCCTCCCTGGCAAAGCTGCACCATGGTGCAGTCTGTTGATAGACTTGAGGATGGGAGGGAATAAGCTGTAGTGTTGTTTTGATCACTTAAATTGCAGTTTGATGTACGTACAGAATGTACCCTTCATTTAGTGTCGACTCATGCACCTATGTCACCAGTACCCTCAGCAGCCCTGCAAGTCACCTGAATTTGAGGGAATCTTAAAGAAAAAGGAGGGAAACAACACTTAAATCTTAGAGCTTGTGGTGCTTTGCAAACTGTTCAGCTTGTACTAGATCTTCACTCTAAAATTAGTAACCAGAACCCAAAAGGACAAGTACTTGACCAATGCCACAGCTGCAAAGCCTGGAGGTCTCTATCCTAAAGCCTCCATTCAACACACTTTCATATAAACATACTGCTGAGTTTCATTCTCTCTATAGTTTGTTGGAAAATGAAATACTGTACCTTATTAATATTTTCAAAAGCTCTAAGAAATTTGAAACACTGAAATGATGAATAGAGAAAGGAGAAACTAGGAAGTGAGCACTTTTAATCCTAGCTCACAGGAAATTCTAACAAGTAGGAAATCTAATTCAGGCAGCCCTGGGAAACATCACACACAAGGAGATGAAAGTCCGCAAAATTGGGATCTAATTCTATAATCTAAATATAGATGTAGATATAGTACAGGTTGGCCTTTTCTGGCAGGCCGAGTATCACTGTAAAAAGTGCCTTTTGTATGATGGAGAGGACAGCAACTTGCCCTGGTGACAGTTGAGAAAGGAAGGGGCACAAGGGGAAGGAGGACAATTCCTTAATTGTCTTTATATCCTTCAGTTTTATAATAAGAATGCATTTGTGTATTCGATGTGTAATAAGGCAAAAGGTTAGGAAGGAAGGTACCTTGTAGGAGGGTTTTAGTGGAAAGGCTGTAATGATGTATGTTCAGAAGGAAGTGTTTGCTGGCCCTGAGGGTAGGTCCTGCTCTCCTTTGGCTAGTCCTGCCAATGTGACATCACAAGTGCCAGTCTCAGTTGTCACCCCTAACCAGTGAGTATGGACACAATCCCACTTGCACAGGATAACGTCCATTGCTGTAAATCTTCTGCTGACATCCCACCACACACACACAAATACTGGTTGAAATTCACATTTCTTCAATCAACAGTGACGCTGGCCATCTTCCAGTATATTTCTTAGCCAGTAGTATCCCTTTTGATAGCCTTTGCCTGTTCTTCTGGTGGGTTGCTTGCCTTGTCTCACTGGATCT
This sequence comes from Heterocephalus glaber, assembly GCF_000247695.1. The sequence continues at coordinate 15,529,732 of NW_004624740.1, read as the reverse complement.
TATTTGTTTTTAGAGAGTATATTATCCTTTTTTTGTTACATATTGCAGATATTTTCCCCAAATCTACCATTTGTCTTGTAAATATATATTTTTAAGCCATCTGATAGTAATTGTAGAGTTTTTCACTTGGTTTCTGAATCCAGCAGTAGTTGTATGTGTATGGTGTGAGGTATAGGGATTCTACCCCCCTTTCCCAGACAGATACCTAATTTCCTCAAATAAAAGAGAATTTAAAAATCTGTCTCAGAGATATAGGAATGTGAACCAAAAATATGCATAAGCAACCTTTTATTTAAAAACCTAGACAGGGAGCAGGAGTTTGAAGTGAATTTCTCCTAAAAGCCAAAACTTGAAGCTGTGATAGCCCAAGGGCTTCCTAGAGAGCTCTAATTGGATGTTTCTACCATCAGCCCTTCCTCTTTCCCTTTTTTGAGCAGCCATTAAAGTTCCGATGACTAGTGTGAACATGGCAGCAATTTGGCATTTAGGATGGTGGCATAATTGCACATATTGAAAAACTCTAAATTTACATCCGTTGATCTACTGTGTCTCATTATACCAGAGGTGTTAAAAATTGCACATGCCTCTCTGTACAATTGTCCTGCTCCATCGCAGTGCAGTGGAAAGAAAAGTAACTCTAACCAGCAGAGAATTATTTAAATCTGTCTTCATTCCATCTAGTTGATAATGAAACCAGAATTTAAATATCTTTTCCTTTCCTGCTTTTTCATTTCTTCTTTCATCTTTCTCCTCCCAGAGACACCAGCCCACAAGCAAGGAGCCCCTTCCCGCCCCTTCCCAAAGCCTCACTGTCTTTCCACCTCCTGTCTCCATGCTTGCCACTGTTTCTTCTGCTCTGCTCAGTCTGTGAAAATGGGCTGATTCAAGCTGAAACTATCCCTTGAAGAAACACCATTATTTAAAAATGGACAAGAAATGCCTCTTCTAAGAACTCAGAATCTCAGGCTTAAATCCTGCCTTCTCAGCATGTCTGTGTGCAGGGACTGGTGGGTGGGTGTGTGAAAGGCACAGGGCAGTGACCAGTGAGTTCTTACCTGGCTGCTACAGCTGGCCACTCTCTCCTTAGCACAGTTCTCTGAGTGCCAGGCTCTCATGGCATACCCCACTGAGTCTGGGCCTGTCCCAGCACAGCCCCTGCTACTGGCTGTCCACAAGTCCTGAGGTCCTGCTCTTCCGTGTCCCTAAACTTCCAGAGAAAGATGGCATCTGTAAGTGAGATTAACCTGCTGTATGCAACCTCTGTACTTCAAGAGGCACCTCAGACTTGACACAGCTTAAAAAGAGAAATAGTGATTTCCCCACCACGTCCACCACCAGCCTAGGCCTCTATCACCCCAGGAAATGATCTCACCACCCACAAGCCACTGAGGCTAAAACACCACCCCCACATATGCCTGTTCCACTGGCAAACCGACCTATTCCTGGACACACCCCAATCCTACCCCCTCTCCACTCCCCTGTTATCACCAGGCGTAGCCCTGGTGATTGACTCCACCATGCTTGCATGCTCAGTGTCTCTCCTCACCCAGTGACCTCAGTTTTTTTTTTTTCTTTTCTTTTTATTGGTACTAGATATTGAACCTAGGATCTGTGCACTGAGCTACATGCCTGACATCCCCTCCCCTTTTGAGACAGGGTCTCATTGTGTAGTTTAGGCTGACCTTCAACCCACTATATAGTCAAGTCTAGCTTTGAACTCATAGTGATCCATCCTCCTGCTTCAGCCTCCCAAGTGCTGGAATTACAGGCATGCACCACAATGCCCAACCCCCTTTAATTTTATTTTGAGACAGGTTCTTACTAAGCCACCAAGTTGCCCAGTTTGGGCTCAAACTTGTGATCCTCCTGCCTCAACCTCATCAGGTGCTAAGTTTTTGTTTGTTTGTTTGTTTGTTTGTTTGTTTAAACTAGTGAAATTCCAATTCTGCAGCCTCCCAATTTCTTAGACCTCCCAATGTCTTATCATCTGACCTTCCATGGTTTCCCAGGGCCCATACCACCCTCATTCACTGAATGGCAGCTGCCCTAGCTCCGCCACCATTCCTTGAATTTACCTGTCCAGACCTATCCTCAAGTCAGTTCCCTGTGGTTCCTTCTGTCTGTGTCCCTGTCTGCTTCCATTACACATTGTCTGGTTTATAGCTTCCCTTTGTCTGTCTGTCCATCTTATGGAGATGTCAGTCCCACAGGAGTAAGGGTCCTTTTGGATCATTTCATAGCATCCCTCCAGCCCCCAGCATAGAGCCTGGGGTATAATAGGCACTGAATAGGTATCTGCTGACTGGCTTGTCACTGTGTGGGCGGTACACCAAACAGTGTCAACAGTTAACAAGCAGCTGCCTTATTTTGCCACCTGCTCCCCATCTTGCCTATGGAGGCACAGGACTCCTGGACCAACCATACAGATGCAAGCTTGCAGGGAATATTTTTGCTACTTTGGGTGTTCCAGGGCAGTGACTAGAAGGAGCCTAAGGTGCCTCAGTTAGTTCCTGGGGCTGGAAAATGTATTTGGGCTAGAAGAGAAGCTCCTGAGGATCTAGGAGGCTACTGGGCAGAAGAGGGGCCTCCTTGGGGCCATAGGAGACCCCTGAACCTCTTACCTGGAACAAGTCACCACACACAAACAAATGTGGAGGAACCACATTTGAATTTAGTACTGCTTAAAAGTTTGGCTTTTTCGCAAAAGCCCAAGTTAATGAAATAACATGAAAGATTGATGTTATTAGATGAATGGCAGGTGCAATTAGATAAACCATATAATTAATTATCAGCAAAATTCTATAAATTAAACACTGTGTTGAAGGGATCCCTTCTAGGGTCTTTCTCATAGGTATAACAGTAACACAAAAAACAACCCAAAGGAAAGAACGGTGGGATTGACTGCTGGTGGCTCTTGATCAGTCCGAGTTTGAGAACAAGAGACCCCTTCCTGCTGTTCAGGTTTTAGTTTCTTCATCTCCCTCTTCAGAAGTCTTTTGTGTGGACTGGATGCAGGCCCTGGGCAAGGCCAGGGTGATTCAGGGAGCTGTTGGATAGAAGGGTTCTCATGCAGCCCTTGGCTAAGGAGGCAGGGTGTGACTATAGTGTGGCTGACAGAGGGCTCCCCAGGCCAGGGATGTTGGCTCTTTTAGAGCAAGATCGTACAGAAGAACCTTTATATTAACAAATCAGACCAGCCCTGTACCTGGCATTTGAGTGGAAAATGACAGTACAGTCAGCCTTCCGTATCCACAGATTCTGCATCCACAGATTCATCCAACCCCCAGATCAAAAGTATTAAAAGACATTGCATCTGTACTGAACATGTACAAATGTTTTTTCCGTATTATTCCCTACACAATACAGTCCAACAACTCTTTACATCGCACTTAGCTTGCATTAAGTATTGTAAGTCATCTAGAGATGATTTGAAGTCTACAGAAGCATATGCTTGGGCTCTATGCAAGTACAGTCTTTTATTTAAGGAACTTGAGCATCTGCAGAGATTGGTATCAGCATAGTGGAAGTGTCTTGAAACCAAGAGAAAGCTGCAGAAAACAAGTGGCACATTCATTCCCAGAAAGTGCCTAGAAATGGACTTGTCCTTGCTTCAGACCCAATGAAGAGTTGGTGCAGTACTAAGAGCCTCAGTCAGCTCCTGATGCTTATAACTCTCCACCCCAGCCAGTCCCTCATGTCCCTGCATCCTAGCCTGGAGAAGGAGTCCCTTCTCCAGGGTTGCAGGAAGCACCCACTGGCTCCACAGATCTACTTGGACTCAATCAGCCCCCAGTGCCCTTGGAACCTTCTCCAAAGATAGCACATTCACCATTTCACCCCACTGTCTTGAGTCCAGGCTTTGCATTCAACATCCCAGGTTAAGTCTAGAGATTTGGTTTTCTTTAGCAACCAGGTTACATGCTGTATCATTTGGATATTTCAGGATTAAATGCAGAATTAGCCAGGTTCACCCTAGGGAGCCGTACAAACACCACCTTTTTTGGCATGGAGGCTCAGCAGAGGTAGGTAGGTCTCCCTTCTCTTCATGAATCCTAACACAGGATTGTCCTAACACAACAGCCTTGTCCTCTACCCTGAACATACCTATCCTCCTTACCTTGTTGGGTTTTCTCCACTGCATTTCCCATCTCCTGACAGTACTTCCTATCTCCTGACAGTACTTCTCATCTGTAGATTCCTTAGTTACCTGTCTTTCCCTTTGCGAAGTAGATAGTCTGAATGCAAAAAAATTTGTTTCATTTTATGTGTGTGTGTGAGTGAAGTAGTGGGTGGCACATAGGAGGAACTGAAATGTTTGTGTAATGAATGATGAAGATGAGTGCAAGCCTGAAATGTGGCCTGGGCCATGTGGAATAGTCTACTAGTGGCCAAACATTGGTGGGGAGCCATTTCCAGGAGGACCCTCAGTTCTGCTTTATAGAATTTTTTTGCTTTAGAGAATTCTGTGTACTAGAATTACAGTTGAAGGATTTGAATGGTGAATACAAATATCAGAGAGTCTGAAGTTTCAAGTTTTGATTCTGACAAAACCAGGGAGGGTTGTTTCACTTGGTTGCAGAAGCAGGAGGCAAAGTTAGCTGTTGTTTTCTATATTCACCAAGATGGCCTGAAATAAAGAAGCCAAAGAAAAGTAAACCCATGAGGTTGTTCAAGTATATCTTGGCAGGTATTTTGTTGCCTGTTGATTGCCACAGTTCCTCTCTACCTGCATTTCTGTCTAAAAAGCAAAGGCTTGGTGCTGGCCAATAATATACCAGTGATAAAAAGCCTTTAATCCTCCATATGCTCTCTCACTCCCCATAGTTGTGAGAGCTGACGGTTTCCCAGTGAGCAAGAAGGCTGGGTGTGCTCTGGCTGCCTCTTTTCCTCTCTTAAGTGTCATGACCCAGTGGAGAACACTAAGAGCAGAGATCAGCCCTACAAAGTCCCACAGTGTCTTGAGCATACTTACCTGCACAGTAGGTGTAGTCCTGACCCCTCCCTGGGTGGTAGCAGGGCACCCACAGAGGTGTGGGCCCAAGTGCTTTGTGGAAGGCAGTGTGCTACACCCGGGTAAAGCACTCATCCACCAGTGCATTCATTCATTGGACCAGCAATTCCTGACAGCCGCCCTTAATGAGGAGGAACATCACATGGCTACTAACAGGGAAAATCATGAATATTCTTTAGAAGCCTGAAGATGTTTTCATTGTTGATGTAAGGTCAAGGGCTGTGTGGCCAAAAGAAAACAGCTCTGTGAAGGATGTGGGATAATGGATAGGTGTTTTAATCCTTAAATGTTGTTATATTTGTCTTCTTTTAAATCATTATTCTTTGATAACCTCTGTCCTAGAAATTAAACCTTGAAAAAGAAAGGGAAAAAAAGCAAATGTATTAGGTACCTTCCTGGCATTGGAACAGATATCTGAGATAATCAACTTAGAGAGAGGAAAGATTTATTTTGGATCACTGTCACAGAGTTTCCAGTCCATGATCAGTGGCTCTAGACATGGCAGGGCAGCACATCATGGTAGGAGCATGTAGTGGAGAATACTGTTCACCTCATAGCCAGAAAGTGAAGGAGAAAGAGGAAGAAACTTCAGTCCCTCTGGGTGCTTCAAGGCCACCCCACCCACCCACCCACACACACACACACACACTGCACCTGCCTCTTGAAGGTTCTAGCACCTCCCAATAATGCCAAGCTGGAGGCTAAGCCCTTAACACATGGGCCATAGCAGCAAGTATTTGCATGGCCCAGGTGCAGTGTCCTCCCCTTGGAGCCTTTCTGACACTCCTATCCACCTGTCATTCCTGCCAAGGTGGGGGGTGAGAGGCTGTGTCCTTCTTCTCTGTACCTTCAACTCTGCGAAGTGCTGGGCCTGCTGCAGCTAATTGCAGTGAACAATTATTTATGTACCAGTCACAGCCATTAGAGTTTAAGGTGTTGAGTATGGGCCCTACATCTTGTTTCTTTTTCAAGTCCTGTGACTAACATGTGTCACTTATATGAAGTGACAAGTAGAGGATTTACCTTTCCAGTTGGCTCCCTAATCTATAAAATCTACCCACCCTGCAGGATAGTTGTGAGACAAGGCATATAAAAATCCCTTTCTAGAACCTGTAATCCCAGCACCCTGGGAGGCTAAGGCAAGAGGATCGCAAGTTCAAGCCCAGTCTGGACAACTTGGCAACTTAGTTGAGACCCTGTCTCAAACAAAAATAAAAACAGGCCCAGGGGTGTAACTCAGTGTGAAGACCCTAGGTTCAGTCCTCAGCTTTGAAAAAGGAAAAAAAAAAAAATCTCCACCTAGGTCTTGGTACAAAAAGGGCATTATAAATACACTCTTCCACAGTTTGTGGGTTTCATTTTCTCATGCTCAGGTTGTTCTGTGAGAAAAAAGAAAAAAAGGTACTGCTGGAAACAAGAACTGCCCTACACTTTGTCAGGCTGTTCTGAAGCCAGCACCCCACCCCCACCCCCCATACTTTCCAAATAGCATCCCTTTGACACAGGCCCAAGCAAGCTGTGAGGAGATGGCTTCAGCCTGGGAAAGCTAGATGTCAGTGAAAAATGCTGGAGGTGGTTGGCATCCGCAGAACCTGCTCATAAAACCAGCGTGTTCTTGGTCCAAAATGATTACTGTTAAAAATTTTTAAAAATGCAAGATGAAATCTATTTGAATATGAGGATGCCACAAACAGTCTCCCAAGGTATTAAGATCACATTACTCTTAATTTTATTATATATTAAAATTTCTAACTTTTCAAATAATGCCATTTTCGTTGTTTTAGAGCATCTGAGAATTATAGAGCTATTTGGTGTGGCTGTCAGGCAAGGACTCCTGCCATTTATTGGGGCCCTGGTTTTATTTAATAGCCAGATGAATGGAACAGTTAATAAAAGAAATATTGCTTTATTCCCTGACATTTATGTCCTTGGTTTCCAATAAAGAATTGAAATTATGAATAGTTGATGGTTTAAATTGATGTTTTATGTTGAACGCTAGCTATAATTTGCCCTCTGAGGATTGTAATACCGAGAAACAGATGGTTTTTCACAGTAACAAATTGCTATGTGTATACAGTCTATAGTCTTGGCTTTCAGATACATTCACCTTCAGTTCTGAGCTGACCTGCTGCTGCCAGGCCAGCGGGAGACTTAGCCTCTCTGGGAAGGGGCTTCCTGCTGGGCGGGGGGGGGGGCAGATTCCCAGGGGCTCAGTTGTGGTGAGGTCGAAAGTGGGGAGGTATGGCCATGTGGCCAAGCTGGGCCTCTCAGGCAGCCAGTACCTGTGTGGAGCTGCAGTGTCAGAAACTGGGGCCAAGGGGAGTATTCTGTTCAAGGTCGTGGTGGCATCTGAGGGGCCAGCATGGCGCTCTGCACACCTCACATCCTCCCAGAGCAGTCAGGGATGCAGTGAAGACATGTTACTATGTTTTGCAGGTGCCCTGAAGCAGAAAGCATAAGAGTTTGTGTTTGGGAGCCATGTGGCAGGGCTCCCTGAATTTTCTCATCTCAGTTACCTTATCTGTAAATAGTTTCCATTAAGCAGCACACAGCATGGTGCTAGGTCCAAGCTCTGTCCAATGTGTTGTGGTAGGGGTGCTCAGAAAGGGCAGCAGAAAGTGCAAAGCAGATGGATGATTGCTAACATTATAAAGACTTCCTTGTTGTTCCCAGGGAGTTCCTCTGGGGGCTCTTTAAACAGCAATGCATTGGGGTTACAGAAATCTTTCCAGAACCTTTTAAAGAAATAGGGCTTATCTACCAGCAAGGCACCTTCAATGGGGACCACTCTGAGGTGTCTCTGTTGTGTTGGCCCTAAGGACTGTCCCCCAACTCCTGCCTGTAGGGTTGTGGGCTAAGCTAGAAGTTGATACACTGGTGATATCGCACGCCCACAAGAAGGATCCCTGGCAGATGACTTAGGGATGACACATACAGGCAGGACACGGTGGGCCCAGTTTGAAGGTGCACTTTTCACAAATGGGCACGGAGTTGATAATGATGCACAGGGGTTAGGTCTTAGTATTTTCGTGACATTTCATTAGTGGAGACAGGCAGTTCTTTCTTCTCTAAGATGAGTGTTGAATCTAGTCTTTCTCTGATTCTTTTGGTTGCAACCCAAGAGTTTGTTTTCAAGACATTTATTTAAGAGTATAAGGTTCTTTTATATAAGGAAAGAAAGCATTACAAAAGTGAACCCTCTGAGGGGCTGGGGATTTAGCTCAGTGGTGGTGCCACCTGCCTTGAAAGCCAAGGTCCCAAGTTCAATCCCCGGTACAAAAAAAAGTGAATCCTCTGAGCCAGATGTGGTGGTTTATGTTTGGAATCACACCACTCTGGGAAGCTAAGGCACAAGGCTCGCAAGTTCGAGCTCAGCCTTGGCAATTTACTGACTTAATGAGACCCTGACTCAAAATGAAAAAGGGCTGAGGATGTAGCTCAATGCAGACTCTGGGTTCAGTTCCAAGGGGGGCGGGGGAGGAGGAGAGAGAGAGAGATGGAGAGAGAGGGAGTAGAGAGGGGAGAGAGAGAGGAGAGAGGAAAGAGAGAGAGACAGAGATGACCCTTAATGAGTTGAATAAAAAAAAGCCTGTTCATCTCCTGACTCACCAGGAAGAGAGCTGGCAGCCTTTCCCAATACTGTTGTTCTGAGTCCTTTCCTTAGTCTGCCGAAGAGAAGTAGGGGAAAGTAAGGGGGTCCTTGGATCAGCCCCAAGACCAGCCTTCATGGGCTCCTTGTCTCTGGATCCTACCTTTAGCCTGGCTTCCACCACTAGCATAGAACCTATGGCTGACTAGTTGTTGATTGGAGGTCCAAGGAAGCTGACCAGACTGTCATTGGGAGACGATAGCTGACTTTGGAACCTTTTCCATCAGGGAAGCTGAAGAACTAGAATATTCCTTCTCCAACCCTGGTAGATCCTGTCAGGGCTTAGCTTCTGAGCCTTCAGTGTCTGCCTGTGGCCTTGAGGACAAGCCTGCTCCTTCCTGAGAGCCACAGTGACCTGGCCCCACACTGTGTCCTGCCTTCCTGACCTCCATAAAACTGTAAAGTCTCTGGGCTTCCCCTGCACCCATCCTGTGCCCACCCACCCTCCAGCGTGCTTCCTTCATCCTTAAGTATCATAGAGCCCTGGCTTCCTCCCAGTAGGGGGACACCCCTGCTCAAAATTCTGCAGCCATGGCTGAGGTCCACACCAGGTGTCCATCACACACACACACACACACACACACACACCCTCTGTTTTTGCAGTGCTAGGGATAGAACCTAGGGGCTCACACATGCTAGGCAGATGCTGCCACTGATCCTCACCCCCAGCCTACATTTCATCCTAACTCAGTGCCCAGCCCTATGCTAAATCCCATCCAGGGTGCAATGGGTGTGTGCACAAGTGCTTGTGGGGACTGTGCCAGTGGGCCAAGAGGGGCCTCTTCATCCTGTTCCTGAAGCTCTAGAGTAGCTGGAGAGGTGCACATCATTGCCGCTTAGTAGGGCTCACATACTTCATGAGCATGGAAGGTATGGGAACCCCAAGAACAGTGCTTGTATTGAAATCTATTACAGATTAGAGTCATGTTTTAAAGTTTAATTTTTTAAATTAAGAAGAAATTTGTTTGCTAAATTGACTATTGAGGGCTTTTATCCTGGTTACCCCACATGAAAGTGGAGACCTTCAAAAGCCCAGTTTTGAAGCGTGGCCCATTGCACATCTGTCTTCCATAGAAGTAAGGGCAGAAACAGTATCTTCTGTGGTGCCCTGGCACTGAGGACATATTAAGGGCCCTGGGCAGTTGGAGGGCTATATCAGAGATGGTGGAGCACTGATCTGACTGAAAAGAGCAAATTACTGGAATTTCTCTGGCTCCGTATTACTCCTTACACAGATTAAAAATAAGTATGTGCTATAGTTTACCCTTGGAATAATCCCCAATGAACTATTGTCAAGAAAAGCCAAAGTCAGAAAAGGTCACAGTGTGGGTGCAGGAAGCTGTCCTCAGTATGTTAGCCCTGGTACCTGATAATGTCCCCAGATGAGTATTCACAGCTTGTATTAGCCCACTTGGTGGGTGGAGCAGGAGTTGAGAAACCCGGACTGAACCCGAAGTGCTCACCCTCTTGTGAAAGCTCCAAGCTCATCCATACCTTGGTGGCTATGAACTTTGCTGAAAAGTTCCCTTCAGCCGTGCCTCTCATCAGCTTCTCCTGTCCACCTCCAGCCTCCTCACAAGCCCTCAGGTTCCTGTGCGGTTCTTTCCCCTTGTTCCCAGTCCTACAGCCCTAGCTGGCTCCCCATCTTTTGTGTGACCTCTCCTATTGCTCCCTAGTGACCTGGACATGGCCTGGCCCATCCTCTCTGTTATCATCATCCTCAAGAATCCCCTGGCTTCCTGGACATTTGGTATGAAGCCCCCACACTTGGACTTGGACTCCCAGGGTCCTTATGACAGGGCCGCATACCCTGGTACCAAGTAGGTGCTGTGGGCACTTGGGGTCAGGACACACAGTGCCTGCTAGCAGCAAGGCTTCCTCATGCTGGGCTGTGGCACTTGGTCACCCTCCTCCTCTTTCTGCCGTCAAATCCCACTCACTTGCCAGGCTCAGCTCAGGCTTTCATTTCTCCCCCCACCCCACCCCATGCTGATATTACCCTGTCTTGCCTCACCACAGGGAGTGCGGGCCCTAGTCTCCACCTGACTGCAGAACTATCGGCTGCAGGTGGTATACAGTTTCATGCACTATCCCCACAGAAGGCCAGGTAAGAAGAGACCTGGAGGCTAGTGCCTCTAGCCAGAGCTTTCCTGCTAGTTCCTTGAAGCTTGGAGAAAGTGGGGAGGGTGCATGCTTAAACCCACTCCACTTGCCTTCAACCAGGGCCACCCTGCTTTCTACCTGTTCTGTAGTATTGCTCATCCATGTGAAGTTTCATTTGAAAGTAGTCTTCTACAACTAAAAATACTGAAAAAAGTGTGAAAGTCACTATCTTAAGTCGAGTATGGTGGTACATGTCCATGATCCTAGCACTCTGAAATGCTGAGGCAGAATGATCACAAGATAAAGCTCAGCTTGGACAACTTAGTGACTTAGCAAAACCCTGCTTCAAAATAAAAAGGCACAGAAATGTAACTCAGTGTGAAAACCCTGGGTTCCATTACTAGCACTGGGGAAAAAAAGGAGGAGGAAAAAAGTCACTACCTTAAACTCCAACCTCTTTTGGTTTTTTTTGTTTTTGTTTTTGGGTTTTTAAAAAAAATCTAGGAAAGAGGTCCACAATTGCTTTACCACATATCTGCTTGAAGGTGATTGAGTTCCCAGGGGGCTGGGTGCAAGGGGGCTTCAGTGCATGTGTGACCCGGAGGTGACATTGACTTAGTAGATCTCGCTTTAGCTATGTTAAGGAGATGAACTCAGATGTGCATGAACAAAGTTGACCGTCATTGTTGTTTCTGCAAGATAATACACCAGACTCTTAACAGGGGCTAAATGTGGGATATGGGTCTTGAGCATCTGCAGATTTTGTTATCTTCAGGGGTCCTGGAACCAACCCCTCCCTCAATACTGAGGGACAGCTATACTTCTGTTTTCAATAGAGAATAACAAATATGTAATACCTGCAGTCTTTAGATCTGAGCGCCCAGGGCCCTGACTCACTTTGCTAGGCTGGCCAGCTCTGGGGTAGATGGCTGAGTGGCCTGAGGAAGAGGGTTTAACCTCTCTGGACTTTAGCTTGTGTTTATAAAAAGAAAGGCTTGGTCCTCAGTTGTTACCTGCCTGACATTCTCTGATTTGTCTTCAGTGATGGGTCTCAAGAGGGCAGTTTCGACAGGATAGGATGATACAGGTGGCTTATTGGAAGGACAGAGTTCCAGATTCTGTAGGGTGGCACTGAGGAGCCCTCCGTTCCCATTGCAGTGCTCCAGAGAACTACTGGTGTGAGAAGGAAGCAAATTGCTGCTCAACACAATTACCATTTGTTTTTTAATTAATCCGTTCATCCTTCTGCACGCCTGGGGTAGCTTAGGAGCAGTTTCTCCCCTCCCCTGTGAGACCCACACAGGTTTCTTAACCTCTCTGAGCAATCTGGACAGTCCTGCTCTTTCTTCCCTTGCTTACTGTCTTCCCAGCACCTTCCACCAGCCTTAGTATCGCCCATTGGCTTCATTCTTAGCAGGCATTTGAGAACTTGGAGACATAGGTGCCTTAGCACCCTGATTGCAAGTGATTCTTGGGATCTGTTGGGATTGAGGTCTCTCTGCTACTCCATTTAGCCTGGATTGCTTGAGGCCCCTCTTTTCCCTCTCCCGAGAAGGGTCCCTCCAGGTGCTCTGGCTTACTTATTCCTGCCACATGCACTCCAGAAATCATTGTCTGCTTAAGCCCATGGAAGTTGTAGCCCAGCCCAGAGCAAACATCAAATGCATGTCCTGTTGTTTTAAAACTCCATGGCTCTCGGCCACCATCCCTCCCGCCGCTCCCAGCCCAGAGGAGAGGGCTTTTGGGCCTGTCCATCCCGCCATTCCCAGCCCAGAGGAAAGGGCTTTTGGGCCGCCATCTGTCCCACCACTCCCGGCCCAGAGAAAAGGGCTTTTAGGCCACCATCCCTCCCGCCGCACCCAGCCCAGAGGAAGGGGCTTCCAGGCCACCATCCCTACTGCTGCTCCCAGCCCCGTCCCACCTCTCCCAGCTCAGAGGAGGTGAGCTGTGTGCGCCAACAGCACCCACCCTGCCCCCCCAGTCGAAATGAGAAAACACATAAATAAGTCTCAAAACCAGACTTCCAGATCACCTACAGCAACCCCAAAGGGAAATGA
>NW_004624740.1:15473601-15511811 GCF_000247695.1 Heterocephalus glaber | reverse complement strand
ATGGGGAAAAAATAAGAACCAAGATGCATTATGTAAAGGTACAATTCCCAATGAGAAATGTAATTGTGTTGTATACCTAAAATGTACCAGTAAAATAATTTAAGAAAAAAAAAAAATTCCATGGGTCTCATGCCCTTCTTATCCAACCTGCTCGGCTCTTATACCTTTGGATTTCATGACCTGAGCCAAACATCTTTGAGCTAAGAGTCAGTTGTAATACACATCACCTGAACTTCACTTAACAGTTTACTTTGGAAATAATTTTGAACATAAAATTAAAAAACAAGCACAAAGAATAACCCCACAGGCTGTAACAGAATGGTTCAAGACGGTAGCTGTCAGAGATTAGACTAGTACAAAACTCTGTCTGACGTTTGGAAGCATTTGCTGGACTGGGTCGTATCCCTTAGGCAAGGCAACATGACACCCTGGTAAGCACAGATCTTGAGGACTTGACGGATTGGTGGCCATTTGCAGGAAGCCTGGCTGCTCAAATTCATCTTTCCCTGAGAGTTGTGGGCCATCTGCCGGTTTCACATGGTGGTGATCTCTGACCTGCCTGCCTGTGTGGGGAGAACTGAGTCTCTCATCTTGTTGCCCCAGGAGGCTGAATGTGTAACAAGGTTAGAAAGTGACTATGAACACTTCTGTGTCACTGTCTTCTGCTCTAAATGGGTATCAGGCAAAGATGAAAGGCAACTATGTATCAGGACCCATGAACTTAAGCTCAGCTGACCCTCTCAGAATCCTCTGGCTTTAGGGGGCAACAATCCATGCCGCCCAGTGGTGGTCACTTCCTCAGCTCAGTTGCTGTCTTAAACTGTGTACCTTTAGCTGGAGTCCAGCTTGGGGCTGTCCCTACCCTTCCCCTAACACACCACCTGGCACAGACCCAGGTACTAATAAGCTCAGTAAAGACCACCCAGACATACCTGACACACAGAGATGAGATGGCCAGTTTTTGCCCTGGTGGGGGCTGGGAGGTGGTAATGACTGACAAAAGCCTAGGATGCCTTTCCCAGCACAAGATACACCCCCTGTTGTTTCCTGGCCTGCACTGCCTGAAAGCCATCGTCATCTTGATCTACTGCCAGGGCTGCCTGTTTGGGGAGAAGAGGTTTTCCCCTCCCCTACTCAAGGTGGCAGTGTGAAAGGGGCAAGGAAAGAAATGGGGGATTCAGCTTTCTGAAAGTGAACATGTTACTGGGGAAAGGGTGGGTTTTGGGGCAGGAAAGCAGCCTCAGCCCCTGGGGCGAGAGCAGGCACTGGCAAGGTGGAGGGCCTGACTCCCAGGACACTGCTTCCCCCCAGCTTTCTTCCTCCCTTTTCTAGCTAAAGGGAGTTGTTATGTCAAGGGCATGAGAGAGAGGCTGCTGACCTCCCAGGTTCATGGCTGGGCTTTGAAGTGTGTTTCCTCTGGGCCCCAGTCACACCACCACAGGGTGCCTCCTGCCTGCCAGGAAAGACCTGTGGGCCTCCTCCAGCCACCAGATCCGGCCTCGCCCAGCATCCCAGAGCATCTGCTGGCCCTGTGACTGCACAAGGCCAGGCACTCTGGTCCTGGAGAGAGGTGTAGAAGGGCAGCCCCTGGTAACCATCTTGCCTGGCTGCACCTCCCTCCTTCTGCAGAATCTCCATCTTCCGAACCAGCCTGTCTGCCATCCCAGAGCACAGCCCTTTGAACTTTTTTGACAAGGAGTGGTAGGAGATTACTTTGAAAGCTCAATTCTCTGGCAAATGCACCCACAAATGTATGCACTCGGCCGAGCAACCTCTCTTTGATTTATGCCAGCCACATCTGGGAAGCAGGATTGCCACTGCTTCTTGAGAGCACCCCACAAGGAGGGTGTTAGAGTGTGGTTTCTGCTGTGCTGAGGCCAGTGACAAATTGCCTGGGAAGACCCCCTGACAGTGTATGATGTTTTCATCTGCAGCAGGGCCACTTGTGCCCCAATTGCCTCCAAGATTAAACTTTCCCCAGGTGGCCTGAGATGCCCAATGCAGAGTCATTGGCTGCTTGGTTTAGGATCACTGACAAATGTGTTGAATTGGATCTGGTTTAGAAGTACATTGGTTTTGAGGTTTTTAGGCACAGTAAGAAAATGAAATCCTTTCTCCCAAACCATGGTCTGCTGGTTTTGTCAGTGGCAAGTGCACACGTGTACGTGTGTGCATGTGTGTATTTTAGAGAGTCCCTATTTTGAGCTGTTTGGGAAAGCAGCTGCCCTGAATCGAGACACATGTGTCTTAAGTTTGTTTCCCAATGTTAGCACTAAAATAGAAACTGAACTCTGTCGGCAACATCTCTTGGAGGCAACTTGTCAAGAAAAGTGCTTCCAAATGTTTTCCCTGTGTGTGCCTTTGACCCAAGCCTCTTTCTCATCTGCCTTGGGTTGGAGGTAGCATTTTTAGTTCTAACAACTTTTGAACACTTTCATACCTGGAAAGCAACACATCTTCTGTATCCTCTGAAACTTGAGAACCTTCTTGTATAATCAGCACCCAAGACCTGCAGTAGACTCTTCCAGAAATAACCAGACTGTGGGCATGTAAGGGCCACAGCAAATTGTGTAATGTCACTTTACATGCACCTGATTTTCTCCTTCACACATTTGCTAGTGCTTTAGCAAACTCTTTATTTGGTTGGGTATGTGCCATTCTCTGTAATACCGATGGGCTGGGTAAGTGTTAGCATTTAGGGGAAGGTATTTTTAAACATGATTTGCTGTTGCCCAATGTCCTACACGCTATTCTTTCACTTGGAATTCACCAAATAGCTTGAGGTCTTCTAAAAATGGCTAGTTCACCCATCCTCCAGATCTGGGGTGGAGGAGCCCCCCATGACATTAATTAATTCATCTGGCGGTCTGCTCAGTAGCTTCCATTAACACAGGCTGACTGATGGCTCCTCTGTCTTGAACACAATCATGTTTAACATGTTTGTGTTCCTTGCCTTTTAACTGAGAAGCTCTTGTTTATTTAGCTCTGCATGGGGGATAGGAGTGAGTAGTGGAAATGTTACTTCTCCATGTATAAGTTCATTCAGTAAACATTTATATCAGATGTGTCCTATTTGTCCTGTTCTGTGCTAGGAATATAAACCTCATTCTGGCCTGGCCCTGGCCCCAAGATTCTCAGACGGGTAAATAAGGAGTCTGGGTGATAGGTGAAGTTTGTGCTATGTGCAAAGGGGACAAAGGCCCAGCAGTGGATTCTACTTGCGGGGGGGGGGGGGCTTCATGCAGAGGTTGACATGGCAGGGAAGATCTGGAGCAGCCCCAGGTATCCTGAGGCCTACCCTCCTCTGTGTGTCTCACACATGCTTCCTTCCATTCTATCTCTTTCATGCTATGTTACTGCATGATTTGAATATGTGTCCTTGAAGAACTTCAGCTTCAAGAGGCCAGGACCATTTTCCTGGTTGTGCATGTCTAGGGCACATGTGAGAGAATTTATACTGAACAAAAATCCCTCCCTCCCTCCCTTCTCCCCCCCCCCCTTCCAGAAAGATTGATTGCGGTTTACTTGGAGCAGCAGATACTGGCCCCGGTTTGAAGTGCTTACATGCTAATTACTTGCTTTGGCCCAGGGTGCTAAAGTTTGAGCCTTCTCTTCTCATTCTTTAGTTGTGTCATTGGGAACATATGATTGATTTGCAACAGTTCCACCAAGAGGTGTGGATAGGCTACCTGTGAAACAAGCCCATGTTCTACCAGTGGTTGCAGTGGTGGCTTCCTGCTGAAGTTACAGGCAAGGGGAGAGGAATTGGGTTGGTATCCTTCCTTCTCTCACAGATGTCAATGGGATTTGAGTCAGTTCTTTTCCTCCACTGTACCGTTCAGCCCATGTCTTCTCCCAGGTTTTGCCCCCCTGGGCTGTCTGTAGGGATTGGGGTTTCTAGGTTTCATGTGGCTCTTCCAGGCACAGAGCAGAATCTCAGGAGATATATGCCCACTGCCCCAGCAGCAGGAGCACCATTGTCTGATCACCCTTGCTGCTGGGTCACGGTCCCCCACAAGCTCAGTTCCCCTGTCCACTTGATCCTGAGTGAGGCTAAAAGGTCTGCTTGGATGTCTTGGATCAAGTTCTAGACCACCTCAGCATCTCAGTATATTTCCATTCCAGGCTACCCTGGAAATGGGCGTGCTCTGTGGGTCCAAGGGCAGTGCTGGGCTGCCCATCATCTTCTACTTCCAGCATGGAAAGCTGCTGCTGGCCACTTAGATAAAAGCGTTTCCCTCCTTGGAAGAGGAACCTTAGCTGCTGCTGCATACAAAGGGACCCTCTACAGAGGGGCTTTGATCCTGAGGTGGGGGTGTCGCTGTCCCTGTTTAGCCCACCCCGCATGGCCTACTGTTGAGGCAGAGACCGTAGCCCATGGACTGTCACGTGACCCCAGCTGCTTCAGGCACACTGTGGGTTTCAGAGACAGGGAGCATCTAAGGGTTGTTTTGTTTCCTTGTGCATAAGCTGTATCACAATAATGGGAGCCACTTCTCAGCCACCCATAAGCTGTTCAAGCGAGAAGTGGGCAACAGCTTCACTTTATTGAAACCTACTTGGAATGGGAAAGAATCTGGACACAGTCTGAGTTGGAGGAGAGAGGGGCTTTTACACAGAGGACTGAGCCTGGGCCCTCTCTGGTTTCTAGTGCCTGGTTCAACCCCTCCACTTTCTCAGGCCAGCCTAGACCTTTCCAGTTCTTTTCTCACCTCATGGGCTGAGGTGAATGAAGTGGATTTATGGGGTGTCCATGTCACTTCAGTGAATCTTAATTTGCAGCCCCAATGCAAAATGCTGTATGATGATCAGTATCACCCCTCACCTTGAATTACTGCAAGTTCCCAGCTTCCTTTGTGTTACAGGATATTTAGTTATTCTGGGCTTTCTAAAATATACAGCTTACTCCTTTGTCTACCTTGACCCACATCTGGATACCAATGGCGGGAGGTGGACCAGTGAGCTGTCTTCAGTCAGCTGGTTCTCAGAAGAGATTGGGACTGCTCCTGCTTCTGTGCACATGTGTAGAGCAGGGGACTATCCAGGAAGAGAAGATGACCTCCTCCTGGTGATGAACTGGATCACAGGAGTGTGGAGTGGACAGAGGCTCAGGCCATGTCTTTGGCAGTGGAGCACATTCCCACTCCATCCACCCTACCGGCTATGCTGTGTAAACTCAAAAGGATGTCAGGTTTCAACATGTATAAGAAGAGAACTTAGATTGTGATGATAAATCAACTCATAAATGATCTCAGATAACAGTAAATTTGCATTCCAAATGTTTCTGAGCTTTCACAAATATATTCATGCCCCATACCTCATTTGATGTTCACAGTACCCTCTAAGTTAAAAGGCATTCCTGGAGAGAGAAAACTGAGGCTCAAGGGTTACTCCTGCCCAGGTTACACAGGTAGAGAGTGATGTCCTCAGACACAATCTGTGATTTCCTGGCCCCAAAGCCTGGCTCCTTCCACAAAGCCTGATTTCCTCGTGTGAATCCCTTTTGTAGCTACCCTTCTGCCTCCCACAGGAGCATGAGACAAGTACAGAGAGGAAGAAATAAAGAGAATAGGTCAGGGGTCCACACACTGGATCTTAAAGGGGCTGACACTAAGTATTTTAGGCTTGGCCCAGCCAAAGGTAAAGTAGGAATATTATATAGGCACTTACATTACCATTTTAAATGTAACCATTTAAAAGTACAAAAACCATTCTTAGCTCATGGGCCATAAAAATACCAGCAGCTGGCTGCACCCAGCTGGCTAGCTAGGGCTTACAGACTCCTGGGATGGTTCATCTGCTGCCTGTCATGGGCAGGATCCTGCAGGTCTTATTCCCTCATTTGCTCTCCTGCTGGAGGCTTCTGCCCCAAAGTACCTAGTCAGTGGAATGTCACTGTATCACAGACAGCTTCACTCTTAGTAGCATCAGAAAGGAATTTCAGAACCCCCTAGATAATGCATTTTCAATCTTCTACTGGTCCTTTTCAAAGACTGACTAGTGTCACCAAGTATGACTTCTCTGCCATACGTGTATGCACGCACATGCATGGCCCTGGGCCCTCATGCCCACCATTCCGTATCCAGCTTTTCTTTGAATGTGCCTCAGCTCGCTTCTTGAGTCCCTGTTTGTTCCCTGTCTCCTACAAAGCCCTCCCTCCCTGCTCACCCTCTGTGTCCAAACCTTGCCCTGTTCAGGTCCTTCTGGCCTGTCATATTGGATTGGTGGCTTTCTCTTGGCACATTTCCCATCCTTCCCCGTACCACTAATTGTGTGTACATCTTTATTCTCCTTCTGTGGACTTTGAAGGGGCAGCATATAAGAGCTAAGGGTTGATCACAAAATACAATATAGTAAAAGACATACTGCTATGAGTTCCCCTCAAAATATTCCCCCTTGCTTCAAACACACTTATCCTATCATTCATTTAAACATAAATTGTATTTTGTAATTATACCTTGTATGTGCTTCCCCCCCCCGCCCCCGTCAGAATATGACCAGTGCTCAGTCCCCCTTAAATGATAGTCCCCCCATGAGTGATAGTGATGCTGTGCTGTGGACTTCCATGGCTGGGGTCATGGCCCTTCCTTCCTTTCCCTTGAATAGGACACGTACATGTAAGGACTTAACATTTGCCAACTATCAAATTGTATATTTAAGGTGAACAAAATATCTTCCACAGGAGAGACCAAGGTGCAGCTTGGTGAATCAGGACATGACATAGCCATCTTTTGTCAGGATTTGTGTGTTTCTTGGTGGACACAGTGGAGTATAGCTCCTCAGAGAGCTCTTCCAGATCACTCACATAGTCCAGGCTCACTGTGAATGAGTTTCAGGCATCTGGGGACAGAACAGAGGCCCAGGGAACCTATGACACACATGCTCCAGCAGGTCCCAGTGATTAGCTTGAATCTGAGCATTCAGAGGCTTGGCATACCCTGCTAGCTATAGCACTTCCAAGGGGAATACAGCTTAAGAGATAGTGTGGCATAGCAGCATTGGCACCAGCAGGCCCTCAGTTTGCATTATAGCCAAGTGGCCTCAGGCAAAAGGCACGATCTCTCTGAGCTCCAATATCCCTCATACCCAGCAGGGTAAGTCTGCACTCCTGAATGTGATGCCAACCACATGGATAGAGCATTGAGACTTCTTGCAACATATGGCCAGCCCTTGCCTGTCACCCAAACTGGGCACACTGACCTAGGTAGCACCCTAATGTGCATGCTGTGGAAAGGTTCCATAGGGCATCAGTTCTCAGGAGTCTGAAAAAGTCGCTCTAAACAGCCAGGGAGCTGCTGAGCTTCTGTGTGCCAGTGCCAGGTGCAATAGGACCAGGCCAGGTCTCAAACCCTGGCTCCATCCTCTACACCTTCTCCCTACCAAAGGGCCCTCTGCTTCCCATAGCAGGGTAGCACAGAGATTGGCCAACTGCCTTGGACTTCTTTATCTCTAGTATGTGTTTCTATGAATTTAAACTTCCTCTGTTGAGTAAAAGCTTTAGAATTACTAAGATTCCTTTTGTGTTGCATAATGTTCTTGCCATTTAAAAGATTAGCAGGCATCATTTTAGTGAGCCTTGGTGGATGGTATGCCTTGCTTAGCTTAATCTCCCTGTGGTACATGTTAAAACACATAGACAGCATCTCCAGCACACATGGGAGCTCAAATACGAAAGGTCCCTCTACTCCAGCCTGAGGGCAGGAGACTTCTCAAAAGAGCAGAAGCAAGGTGAATGGCCTCCTTGCCACCAGTGCCTGATTCCCAGATAGGTAGTCAGGAGCTGTGGGACAGGCATTTGTAGTCCACATGAATCAGACAGGAGGACAGACAGGTCTTCAAGATTGGGGTCCTCAGTAGCTTTAGAATATACCTTTGCTAGTCACAAGCTAACATAGGAGATCACCTCTGAAAATTTCTGTCTGTGAAAAGCCATCTTCTCCGTGATTAGCAGCCAAAGGGATCAGCAGGGTCCCACATATAGCTTGAAGGAGCAGCGTTACTGGGATCTGCTGGCTACCCAGAAGTCAGCAGCATCTAGAGGGTACCAGGGCAGTGCCAGGCCCTTGACAGAGCACCTGGGAAGGAAGGCCTGCATCTTAGCTGACAGGATCTGCAGGTAGGTAGGGTCAGACCACCTGAAAAGCTTCTTGTGACACTGTGCAGACCAGGTAGAAGACTTTGAGGGTTAGAGGACTCTGAGTAGTGTATGTGTAGGAAGAGAATAATGTCATTGTCACCATTACTGTCAAAAGCACCTACACCGAGCACCTGCTGTGTTTTTGCATTCATTCAAAAGTATTTACATGATGCCTACAATGTACACACATACATTGAGTCACATCAAAGAAAGGCCTGATAGGGGAAGTGACATTTGTCCTAAGAGGAGAGAAAACTGAGGTCCAGAAAGGTGAAAATGTATTAAGCAACCTAACTTCTCACGGCTGCCAAACAGAGCTAGGATTCAAACTCAGGTCATTTTGGACTTGTAAGAAAGACTTGCATGTGTGCCTACGTGAGGAAGTTAGATCTATAGGGTGATTGAACAGTGCGTACTATCTCTTTTTTCCCTCAATACTGAAAATTGAACCCAGGGCCTTCTCACTGACTACATCCCTACTTCTTTTTTATTCTTTGAGACAGGGTCTCAGTCACTGAGTTACCGAGGCTGAGGTCCAACTTCTGGTTCTCCTGCCTCAGACTCCCAGGGTGCTGGAATTATAGGCATGTGCCACCATGACCAGTGCATAGCATCTTTTAAATCAAATCTAGATCATGTACAATATAGTGCATCTGTTTCTTATCAGACCATACATAGTTCTATACCTTACATTTTTTTGTTTTTGGGGTTTTTTTGGTACCGGGGATCGAACTTGAGACCTTATGCTTGAAAGGCAGGTGGCGAAACCACTGAGCTAAATCCCCGGTGACCTTACATGTATATATGCTAATGTAGGAGGAAGAAGAGGGGAGCAAGTAGAGATGGAGCTATCTGTGCATTTATGTGCAGGTATTAAACATTTCTGTGTGCCTGTTGAAATGCAAGCTATACATAAGGCCGATTCGCATAGTAAAGAGGTGAATTACTGGTGGAGCCCCAAGGGGTCACGTGAGCACAGCAGTTAGCTCATCTAAGGACCATTCTGACACATGCAGCTCAGCCCAAAGCTTATTTTCACTTACTAAACTGTATTTCTCTGACCCCTCAGAAAGTCTTTTTGTTTAGAACCCTTCTCTGGATATATCATCTTGTAGCACACCTGAGCTACCCCCTCTCCTCTGATGGCATGCCTGCCAAATTTTGGGGGCGGGGTGTACCAGGGATCGAACTTGGGTCCTTACGCTTGCAAGGCAGGTGGTGGAACCACTGAGCTAAATCCCTGGCCCTATGCCTGCCAAATTTTAAGTAGGAGGGAAGTGCATCATCTTCTAATGAGCCCTGCACTTAGGACGGGGTATAGTAGGAAAAGGATGCATTCTGATTTTGTCATTTATCTGCCCCCAAAGCCCTTTTTCCAGTATCACCCAGAAATGCCTTCTTGGTCAGGTTTGCTGTTCTCTTAGGCTGGTGATAGGATTTTGGAGACAAAGATGGCTTCTTCTGTATTTTATTATTGTTAACACCCTCTGTGTAAGAGAACTTACCAGGTAGAGTTGGCACCTCAGAGGGCAGGACACAGATTGACTCCTCTCATTTGGTAGGGGAGTCATTATTTTGCCTACATCAATTTTTATTTATATGTATGTGTATGCATGTGTGTTTATGTATGTATGTATGTGTATACGTACCCTCTTCCAGCCCTGGCCCAGATAATTTTGCACTGTAGAAAGAATTTGTCTAAGTAAGGGGCATTCAAAAATAATTTCACCAGATTACGTTTGTCAATGTAGCTTGTTGATTTTACATCATTTGCTTTTATAAACAGGCCTTTCAGCGGTCTACCAAATGTTTGGACATTGCCAGCAGAGTTCCTTTTTAGACAGAGTCTCAGGGATACCCCGATGGAATTTCGTGTCTTAGGTTGTGCACACATCTAGGTTTACATCTTAGGTCAGACAGCTGAATGTTTGGACTATATACTTACCATACAGCCAGTTTTCTTCATTTATCTTTTAAAGGTTGTAGCTGAAAATTTTACACTTGTCACATGGGAGGAGATGAAAGTAACAGCAGAAGATAGACTGATAACCAGTTTCATTGCAGCCTCTGGCTGGAGTCCCATGCGGTACAGCTTTGGGTCGTTAAGAGACAGCTCCTAGCCACCTCCAGCACATGCGTGTCCCTATGTGTTCCATGTCCTAGAGGCAGCCAGGATAAGTCTGAGGCTGTTTATCTTTGTAAGTTTGACCCTCAGTACAAATTTATTGAATGAATTAATGAATGAAAGAATGCAGTAAACAGTCCCCAGAGAATTCTTAAACTGTGTCTTACCCCATCGAGGAATTCACCAGCAGTGAGCTTCTAGAAGCCTAAAAATGTTTTGGTATTTATCTCTTTAAAGAATATATTGAAAAAGATCAGCACCAACCAGTTTTTCAGCCAATCCTGAGGATGTGATAACACAGTCCTTTGAAGAAGAAACTTGTCCAGGTGAATTGCTGTGGAAATCCTCATTGCTTTGAGTTGTTCAGCTAGATGCAGTGAGGAAGTAAATAGCTCAGGACTTTGACCTACCTCAGATACTTAACCAGTGTAAACATTCTGCTGTTGTACCACACCCAGTCCAGGCATAGGAATACCAGGACTGTCCTTGGGTGCGAATATCAGGACTGTCCTTGGGTGCGCTGGCTTGTGTGTCTGAGTTGTAGATCAAGAGAAATTTTTAAGAAAGACAATAAGGTACAAAAATTGCTAAAGCTAAAGTCACAACGGTTACAGATAAATAGATCTATATTTGCCATATATGGTAATAAAAGAGAAGTCTGGGCAAATGCTCTTGACATTTATGGACTTCTCTATGATTCATCTAGCAGGGCCAGCAGCTCCAGCCAAGAGATATAGAATGTCTTCAACTGTATTTCTTTCCTAAATCGTTTCACAGCAGAGAAGCCATTCTGTGTATTCAAAAGAAAATCCCAGGACTGGATAAGTTATGCCTTGGTAACAGGCCTGAGAAAGATTGCAAGAAGAATTTCAAAAGTATTTTCAAGCCATTTTTTTCTACCAAAGTACATAATTCTCAGCATTAGCAATTTTCTGTAGGCCCAGGTTCATATATACCAAGTGACTAATCACTCTCCTCCCCTGCCAGAAGGATTGCAATCTGTGCTTTTCTGACTGATGGACTTCTATATAGACTCTTCTCATTTTCATGTGTTGAAGCTTAGGTATAATTTGTGGCTCCATTTCCAGGTACAGAGTGATGGAGGAGCACCTAGTCCTATGTTTCTTTCAAGTCTGGCAACTTCTGATCTATGGCTGGTTCAGCTGTTCTGGTCCCTGGCATGTATATGCCAAGGAGAAGTAAGAAACTAAGAGGGAAGATACAGAGGATAATGAGTGAGCTTGAGCTCAAGATGCCTCTGGTAAGATCCTCCTGCAAAGAGTTGAAAACAGAGCTTTCTTCTGTTGGAGAACTAAACTTGTCCTACTGCTTTGTGAGGGCTCTATGTAGTTGCCCACATACCCACTAGTTCTCCACCCATGAATTCAACCAACCATGGGTTGAAAATATTAGAGGGGAAAATTCCATCTGTATGAACATGTCCAAACTGTTTTCTTGTCATTATTTCTTAAACTATACAGTATTATAACTACTTACATAGCATTTACATTGTATCAAATATTATAAGTCATCTAGAGATGATTCATATTATATAGGGGCTTTGCATAGATTCTATATAAATACTATGCTGTTTTTTATGAGGCACTTGAGCATCCAAGAATTTAGTTATCAACATGATGGTGAGAGTGGTGGGGCTGGAACCAGTCTCCTGCCAATACCAAGGGATGGACTATTCTCTTTGAGCTTCACAGCCCAACAAGAGTGAAAAGTCAGTGAATCTGAAATTTCTTGGACCTTGAACATGATTGACATACTCTAGAGTGAGTGCACTTTTTCTTCCTGCCTGTGCCTGTGCCTGTGCCTGAACCTCTGCTTCCTGAATTCGGGGGTCTCTGAGAGCTGGAAGTTTTTGGTAAATACTGTCTGGAACTGCCAGAGGGCTCCTTGGGTGGCATTGAAGCTGAGTCCCCTTCCTGTCTGCCTTTGGGAAGCTGATACAGAGTAGGGTCAGAATGTCTTTCTCTGGAAGACTTTGTTTCTTCGCACTTGCTAGGTGGAAATAACCCATTAAGAGGCTTCTGAGTATCATTAAATATAAAAGCTGGTTTCAAAGGTTTAAATACCCTGCTTTCCTATTCACTCATGTATATTTCTTTTCTTTTTCTTTCTTTTTTTTTTTTTTTTTTGGTACCGGGGATCGAACTTGGGACCTTGCACTTGCAAGGCAGGCACTGGAACCACTGAGCTAAATCCCCGGCCCCTCATATATATTTCTTAGACAATCTGAATGGAGTAAATAATTTCATTTAGAACTTATTCTTATGCCATTGGCTCTGTAGTATTTTCTAGAAAAAAAGAAAAGCATGTAAATATCATCAGGGCCCTGTTAGACCCCACAAGCATGAACTTTCTGGTTGCAGGTGGGCCACTTGATACCCTGTGTGAATCCTGCCTCGATTCCATGCATGTGTCTGAGTAAGCATCTTGAGAGAACATTTGCAATGTGCTTTGTGTCTGCAAGTAGATTTACCCATCGTTTTTTATTAATTACTCCTGTGGGCAGCTCTGTGAAGCTAGTAAATATTAATAAACAATATGTGCGGATGGTGAAGCTAAGACAAAAGGGTTCTTTTTCTGCCTGCTTAGTTTTGGGGAAGCTAGTTGCACACAAATGGACTTGAAGTAAGGCATTCGGTAGGGGGAACAAAGGAAACTGAGACTAAACTGGGAAGAAGTGTGTTTAAAATCTGATTTTAGGTGTCACATATCTCCTTGCATGATCTGTTCTTATTGTGTGATTTGCCTGTTCAAGTACCAACATCCCCTCTCTAGGGACAGAAGAGACCTGTGTTCACACAGGGCCTGTATGGGGACCATCACTGCCTCTTAGTTGTTGGTTTGAGATGAGTTTTTAAGTCTCAGTATTCCCTGAGATCTGTGACTTGGTTATCTGATGATAAAAAGTATAGATGTTCATTCTGGAAATTTGCATATCACATGAAGCACGTAGCATAGAGAAGATAGTAATAAATCACCTGCAGCCCTAGACATGAAGACTAGCATGTTGCTTTAGATCTTTCTCATCTTATTTCTTTTACTCATAAATTTTACCTTTTTTCCCCCCATGCTGGGTATTGAATCCAGGGCTTTGTGCATGCTATGCAAGCACTCTCTCAGTGAGCCACAACCCCAGCATTACATATTTTAAAACAAATAGGATTATACTTTATATACTGTTTTGTAGCATGGGAATTTTTTTCCCCTAATCAACCATAGTATTTTATATAAATGAGGAAAATGTAGAACATATAATGGACTAGCAGGTTTCCTGCTGATACCTATAGTACTTATAAAATAACTGTCTTTTGGAGAAGTGTGTATTGAGTAGCTGTGTGTTAGCAGGTGCAGCATTACTTTCTTTGTGGGTTGTGCATAGCCTGTGTAATGCCATGGTCTGTCATGTGGATGCCAGTGCATGGAGATTGCATCATTGAGCAACTACCAAGCAGATAACTCAGTTGTTCTCTAAACATTAAAGTCTTTTTAGAAATATCATTTGATCCCCACTCTCAATTTTAAAAGTTTTTATATTAAAAGGATATATTTTGGGCCAGGGATTTAGCTCAGTGGTTCCACCGCCTGCCTCACAAGTGCAAGGACCTGAGTTCAATCCCTGATACCAAAAATAAATAAATAAATAAATAAACAAACAAACAAATAAATAAATAAATAAAGGATACGTTTTATTTAAAGACAAGGAAGTGAAAAGTAAGCCATAATTCCATTCACTTAGATACTTCTGTCATTTAACGCTGATGTTGTTCTTGTCACTCATGCCAAAAGCATGTCTAGGCTGAGTATCCCTTATCCAAAATGTTTGAGACCAGAAATAGTTCAGATTTCGAAGTTTTTCAGATTTGGGGATATTTACACAGCGTTTACTGTTGACTCCCTGATTTGAGAGCTTGTTTTGAGGTTCTAGCAGGGGAGCACAGCTACTCATATAGCCCTGAGTGAGGAAACGGTCCTCCTCTATTGGGAGTGGTCACCTCTTGGACTGAGCGCACAGCTTCCAGAGGGACACACATTGAACAGTGAAGGAGGAAGGGGACACCTGCGTAGCCAGCCAGATCAGCCAGATCAACCCTGGCGATCAGTGGGGTGACAGATGGCACAGCCAGATTGCCCTCACATCCGACTCCCTGGTTTTAGGTTTTGGTTTTTTTTTTTTTTTTTGGTACCGGGGATTGAACCCAGGTCCTTGCACTAGTGAGGCAAGTGGCGGAACCACTGAGCTAAATCCCCGGCCCTGTGACTGCCTGATTTGAAATCCAAACTGTGTTGTACTCAAAAATTTGCAGGTTTGAGAATGTTTTAGATTTCAGATTTTTGGATTAGGGCTGCTCAACTTCTGTGTATATGTTTAGTCATAGCTTTGAGCTTAGATTGCAAACATGTTTTGTGCTTTGCAGTTTATGGTGCCCCCTCCATCTAATTCATCCTCAAATGTGGCTCAGGTGCCCCATCCCTGCTAGCTGAGGCAGACCTGCCTCCTCTTGGTGGCACCAGTGCAGTTTAACATTTTCCATGTGGTTAGTGATTTGACCTGCAACTTGCCACATTGGCCAGAAGCCCAGGAGGTATAGGAACACACTGGCTTTGCTCACAGTGGAAGGAACCCTATGTCAGTGATAGAGGGCACATAAAATTCCCCAGCTAATGTCTGGTGGATAAATGGAAATCATGTGCATTATTCCACAGTATTAGTGATGCGGTGAAAAATAATTTAACCAACTACCTAATATGCCATTGTATTGCTTTGCTAAAATTTCTTCAATAAGTAATCCCCTCTTGGAATCCACATTGATTCTGATTTTTCACTATCCTAAACATGCTGCACATTCTTATACATAAATCACTACTTCCATCTCTGGTTATTCCAGTGGATAGATTCCTAGAAGTAAAAGTACCAAGCAGAAGGATTACTCTGCATTCTAATTTTATATAACCATTTGTCTGAATGTGAGCAGGGCCTAGGGTCTCAAATAAATTATGCAGCGGGTCTGTCTGGGAGAGTATGAGCCACATTTCCTGGTTGGTTTCAGAATCCCAGGGGGAAAAGGCGCCCTTGAGGCCCATCCTCTGTTTGGTCCCCTTTCCATGAAGGGTTAGCTTGTGCTCAGTGTGGGAAGAGCAACTCTGTTATTTATTCCTTCCACTAGTACAGAGTGGCTACCCTCGATGCAGTGCCACCCACTGTCTCTTAGGAACCTAGATCTGGGTTACTGTCACCAAGACATGAACTTCATGAGAGCAGGGACTGTGACTCTTATTCAGAGCATGTAGTAAATGGTGAAATGGTTTCTGAACAAACTAAATCCCATGTATTGATGTGTGGTTCCCCTCTTTTGACAAAATCGTAGCAATATTTTCAGGGTTCTGAAAGAAAACTAGAGGTTTAGACGTGAGCATTTATTCATAAAGCAACCCAGAAGAATATTTTTGAAATTAGGCCTAAAGGCAAATCAGACCTATTAAGAGAATTGTTCAAAATAGCAAGAGATTGCCTCCTCCCTTTTACCAACACTGGCCCTCTGGCCACCAGCTGTCCTGCATGAAGTCCCCACCCCAGGGAAGTTGACTTTGGGGCTACAAGCAGTGATGCCAACTCATACTGCAAAGGCCAGTGCTTCCATACCCTCCCAGGAGGGGACATCAAGTTCTTAGGTGCCCATGAGGTTGCCAGTTGTCCTGTCTGGGCTGTCCTTAGAGTAGATGCACAGCCTTGGCCTTGTGACAATCAGCAGTTCTTGGCTCCAAGACTGTACTCCTTAGAGCAGCTATTTCTGAAGCTGTTCGAACTCTTTAAAATTGAGGGCGCTGTGGTCATCCGAGAGATGCAGATGAAAACAACACTGAGATTTTACCTCACCCCAGAAAGAATGGCTGCTATCAAAAAATCAACCAATAACAAATGCTGGTGGGGATGTGGGGAGAAAGGAACCTTTCTCCATTGTTGGTGGGAGTGCAGACTGGTGCAACCACTGTGGAAATCAGTATGGAGATACCTCAGAGGACTAGGACTGGAGGTCCCATCTGACCCAGCTATTCCCCTGCTGAGTATCTTCCCAAAAGAATTTAAAGAATCATACCACAGCAGTATATGTGCACCCATGTTTATAGTGGCACAGTTTGTAATAGCTAAAGCTTGGAAACAGCCCAAGTGGCCATCAACTGGAAACTGGATAAAAAAAGATGTGGTTTTTTTATAAAATGGAATACTACTCAGCCATAAAGAACGAGAAACTAGACATTTTTAGCTAAATGGATGCATATTGAGGCCATACTCTTAAGTGAAATAAATAGGACACACATGTGTAAATACCGAATAGTTTCTCTAGTGTGAGAAACTGAAAGTGTAAATAAAGATTAAAATGATTAAAACGAATAATTGATAATTTGAAATAGGAAGAAAAGGTCCAAAGGAGTAGGGGAAGTGGGAGGGGAAGGGGAAAGGAAAGAAGGGAAAGGAAAAATTATGAGAAAAGGAAAAAATGGAAACAAAGTCTTTGTAAATAGGGAAGGGTGGAGGGGGTGAAGGGAGCACAGGGAATGGGGAAAAAATAAGAACCAAGATACAGCATGTATAGGTACAAGCACACATAGATAAATGTAAACGTATTGTATACCTAAAATGTACCAATAAAAGAATTTAAGCAAAAAAAAAAATGAGGGCTATGGAGAGCCTCTCCCCTCACCCCAGTGTGTGCATGTGCGTATGTTGTATCTATCACCATTAACCACGTAAAAGATGTAAACAGTTTTTGTACAGTGTCATAATGAAGATGTCATTACAGGTAATGAAGCTCCTAGAAAATGCATGGGAAAGGCAAGTATCAAGTAGTTTGGGCCCCCTGGACCATTGACAGGGTCTGAGGGAGCCAGAAGTCTCCAGGGCCCACTTGGAAGACAGTAGTGCCCCAGCATTTGGGCTGCCTTCATGTTGTGGCCACTGCACATCTCACATCTGCCCTTCCTCATGTCCTGTGCACCATCACAAGCCTCCATCACTTTCTGACCAAATTTGGCATTACTCTGAGACACATATTAACATTCACTGGCCAGTGGATCCTCCAGACTCACTCTTACTTGGGAACCCAGGGGCCTCTGTTCTTGGTGCCCCTTGCTGACCCTCTCCCTATACCTAAACCCTACACACATACCTGGGATCTCCTCCCGCCACCCTCAGGCTCCACAAAGGTCTCCTTCCATAGTACAGCTTAGACAGTGCTAAAACCATATCCATCAGCATTAGAGACTTTCTGCCAGGACACAGAACATGTTTTAAATGGAGCAAAGAAATTTAAATGGGAAGAAATTATAGCATGAGTGAGTTTATCTCTTTCAAGATAATCTTATTTAATAACCAAAAAACTCACAAGGATGTGCATTTTATCCTGCAACAAAGGCAGCATGGCAGGGCCTATACTGTGGTAATTACATGTTTGGGGTTTCATTCCTTCTTTAAACTAGATTTCTATTATTTCAGAAAAATCAACCATTGCAGAAAAAGACTATTCATTTATTCTATTGCTGGGTGGCCCATACACTGTGAAAATAGGTCAAGAACAGTAATCTAAATTGACTGCTGATAAATAATTAAAGCTAATGGAATTTTCTCAAATCTGTGAACTAAAATCTTTGAGAAATTGCCAGGACCTACTGTCTGCTGTGGTATAGAAAGATATTTTTTATTTAACACTCCAGTTTAAATGCCTTTTACAATTACCCTTTCCTGTCCCGAAGACTGGAAGGAGTCTGTGTTCATCTATAAAAGCAACCAAAGGCCCGGAGCCCCATCAATAGCTGCCTGAGTCATCTTTGGATGACGTGATGGAAGATGAAGGTTCCAGCATCCTGGAACAAAGAGAAACTTCACTTTTCACCAAACTGTATTTTAGCTTGAGCTCTGCAGTTGGGCATCATACAACATATTGTCCTGTTTTGAAAATTTTACACCTAACTTGAGCTCTTGTGTACATTAACAAAGAAGAATTACAGCCCCACCCCACCCCCTGCACCGTGCTGGGGATTGAACCCAGAGGTGCCCTACCACTCCCAACCTCCAACCCTTTTTATTTTATTTTTTGAGACAGTCTTAGTATGTTGCCCATACTGGCCTTAAACTTTTTTAATCCTCCTGCCTCAGCCCCCCAGGTAGCTGAAGTTACAGGTGTACACCACAACACCAACCTTTGAATCACAGCTATTTTAAGGGACATACAGGGAATAAGTACTAAGAACAATTTGTCCTTCACAGATAATTGTGATTTCTCTCATTGGCCCTACCAGGACCTTCATACATTGGACATATATTCATAGAAATTATTAGAAGACATTGCTTAGTAAGAAGGCAGATTGTTTATTACAATCAGTAAGATCATAGATACTATGCTCTGTGTATTTTTCTTTATCAGTGAGGATTTAGCCATCGACAGGATACCTAGAATCTTACAGACATGGAATGAAGAATCAGTAGCTAGATACCTGTGTACAGTGTGCCTTCAGTTGTGGAAAAGGATTCCCATCATTTGTTAGATTAAATATCCTGGTTGAAAAGAAATCAACATTTGGTTACCTTTTCCCCCCAGTCCTGGGGATTGAACCCAGGCCATTTGCACTGAGATATATCCCCAGCCCTTTTATTTTTTTCTTTTGAGACAAGACCTCACCAAGTTGCCCAGGCTGGGCTTGAACTTGAGATCTTCCTACATCAGCCTCCCAGAGTGCTGGGATTATAATCATGTACCCCCAAGCCCAGCTTGCTATTACTTTTTAGAGAAGCTGTAGTTTTGTAAAACTGCTATACTTATATTTAATTTAGTATTGTATTTGCTATCTTTTCTTACATTTATATATGGGGAAGTCAGTTTCTCAAATTAACCTCTTTTTTTGCAATTTTCTTTAAAAATATCTTTACAGGAGTGTCTTTATTTCAAAGGACGGTATTCCATTTAAATTGCTCCTGCCTAGCATTTGGAATAATCTGAATTCTGAATATTTGTATTTTGTATTTATGAAGAGCTTTAGAATTGGGGGTAGGCTGTGTAGATTGGGGGATGCTGTCAGTGGCTAATATGAGAATCTCATTCCTTCTCTGGAGCAAGGGTTTCCTAGGAGGTC
Organism: Heterocephalus glaber; assembly: GCF_000247695.1. The sequence goes on along the minus strand of NW_004624740.1, from coordinate 15,492,405 downwards.
CCTTGCATGATGTGAATCATGAAATAGATGGCATTAGAGATGTTGATGAACGCTTAGAACAACTGCCAGATGTTTGCTGTCCAGAGGGTCCTCCAGGAGGCCAGGAGCCAGGGTCTTGCTGAGAAGGCCCCATGGGAGCGGGCAGAGTAGCAACACAAAGGGCTGTAGGGAGAACCAAGCCCCAGCACCTTTGGAGGATGGACAGGGCCCAGGGGCAGATACTTCTGCCATTCCAAGCTTCCCTGTTCTCAGGGACAGCTTGTCCCTAGGGCAGAGCTGGGGACATGGGGAGCTGCTTGCTTGGTCTCCTATTGAAGGAGGTGCCTTATAAAAACAAATGAGAGTGACATAACCACAGGAGTCACCCTGAATCTCTCTCTCACTCTTTTTTGAATTATTCACCAACTGTTACTAGTGACTGCGTTCTTGGCACCCGTTTCCACTGAGTATCAGAGTTCCCCAGCACAGTGAATAATACGGATCCCACAGTGAGGCCCAGTCTGATGGCCAGGACATTCGGGCAGGAGATTGGGCCAAATGACCCTGATGTTTCCAGTTTCAGTTGAGCAGCTCACAGGTTGTGATTTCAGAGAGACCATCTCTGACCCCACACTCTAATTCTCTCTGCCTGTCCTATGTGATTGCTCAGCTGGAGGCTCAGTGTATTTCAAAGTAAAACCACTTTTAAAAAATATTTCTATTTCAAATCCACACCAGATAGGATGAATAGTATTGTAATTCCCAAAGTCTCCTCCTCCATCTGTAACAGCTGCCACCACCCTCTTCCCACTTCTTACTCCTCCCTATAAATCAGTTTGATGTAAAAATCATATTTCATATATATTTTTGTATATATCTCAAAAAGACAAGGGCCCTTTTAAAAAATAAGACTACAATACCTAAAATATAGACTACTGTAGTTTTTAAAAATACTTGGAACCTTTTATTCTAACTTTATTTCATTTTGTGGTATACCATGTTTTATTAACTATTATACTTAATGTTTTTATATGCTTTACCATCTTCAAACTCAGGGTGAGTATCATAATCAGGGACATTTCAATTTTTTTTTTAGTGTAGCATAATATAATGGTACAGCTTATATTTAGTGGTGGATTTAATGAAATATGCTACAGAAAAAAAAAAAAAGAAATATGCTACAGAGTGACATTTCCAAGTCAGAATCTTCTTGCTTTGGGGCCTGGTAGGATGCAAATCAGGCTTACATTTTCGCCTGGTTGAACCCCACCCAACCCTGTGCCACCGAAACACAAAGAAAATGTGAACTGAGTCCAAGGAAGAAGAAGAGGTGAGAGCCATCTTGGACTGGCTGCCACCAGAGAGGTCAAGCACACCAAGAGCACAACAGGTCTTCAACTCGGCAGAGCTGTCCTACAGAGGTGCACCTGAGTCACTACACAGTAAAACTCCAGAAAAACCCAGAATATCAAATGTCTATAAAGTAGGTGACTCTAAAGATGTGTTTGTACCTCACGGCCACCTCTTATTTACATGCAGTGTTGTGCTGATCCCTTTGATCCCCTTGTCATTCCAAATACAAACAATCCCAGAATCACTGTCCCTGGTAGACAGTGCTTACAGCTCTGATAGTCACCAGCTCTGTATCTGGCACATGACTCTGGGACTCACATCTCGCCATTCTGCCTGGCCTTGCCTGCCAGCGAGCCCAAGGTCCTAGAGAGGAGATAGGTCCTTCATGAGATCACCTAGATACCCCCAGTGGACAGAAAGCCAAAATCCACACCCTGAGCATCCAGGGAGTACGTGTGCATGTCTCCCACCTGCACCTCACAGGTGCTGCTGAGCATTACCCGGCAACTGTGTGGTTTTTGTCTCTCTTTTGCTTTTAAATTAGAGTGATTTTTCTCTACCAATTCTCATTACCTATGAAATGCCTTAATAGCATTTTGCTGTTGGAGTTTCTGATCTAAAATGTGTGTTGTGAGTCAGCGGTTTTGAGAATAATGAAACTCCTTTTCACATAGAGGCGTCTCTGTATAAACATTATTTATTATTTGCTATGTACTCAAGGGAGAGGTTGAAATGAGCCATTTTGTCTATTGCTAACAGACACCTGATATTAATAATCTCAAGGACATCACTTTCTACACATTAAGATGTTTGTTGCTTTCTGCTCAGCGGATGGTACAGAATTGAAGAAAATTGCTATCAGTGAAAAACTGTAACTGGCTTGAGTGTAACCTTAAAGTATTGTTAGAATTTCAAATGTGTGTTAGTTATCTAATGACTACCCATTCCAGTGTGGTTTTCATCAGCCTGACGAACACTGCTTTCTTCAGCTGGTGATGGTAGTGAGGGGAGTGCGAATGGACACAAAGACGAGAAGAAGCAGCAGTCTGTGCTTCCTGGGCCACTAGATGGCCAAGGGCATTTGCTATACAAAGATAATAAATCATGGCATGTCCTTGCTAACCAATAGCAAAGAGTCCCACAAGTTAGAATTGAGCATCTGTGGTTCTCTCTCTCTCTCTCTCTCTCTCTCTCTCTCTCATTTAGCACAAACCCAGATAATATTTGCAGACAGCAGAATTGGATAAGGAATTTCTTAAACTGCCAAAAGTAAAATTAGAACAAGTGACTTTTAGCTGGCAACTTAAAGCACATATGTGTCAGTTTGTGTATGATGTGTGAATATATAGTGGTTTTTCTCCTCATCAATCTTTAAATATGTGCGTGTGTGTGTGTTTGTGTGCGTGTGCAGACACGTCCTGCTTTAAAACCAAAAAGCTTGCTTCAGTAGGTCCACTATGACATGTGCAGATGCTCAAATAAATGACTTTTAAACTATAGCAAGTTGGTTAAAAGGAGTTTGCTTGCTTTACGGACGTGAGAAGCATAGCGCTTTAGCCTTCCTGAAATTCTGACGTAGGATATAGAAGTAATTTTGTCCGCTCAGAGCTGGTGCTGTCATGATGCTGGCCCTGGGTCAGGTTGGCAGAGTTGGAGGGAGCCTGGTAGGAAGCACTGTTGATGGCCTACCTTGCCTTGGACACAGACATTTCCGTCAAGCTCTCTATCCTTCCTTTGTAAATTTGTGATCCCAAATTCTCTGTCCTCTGCCTTTCTCATTCCAAGACTCCATCCACCTTTGACCATTTCCCCTCTGAATTTGGGCCTCTAGAGTAATACATGGGTTTGTTCCCATGCCACCACATTGCTGCCTGGGTGGCCTCGGTATGTCATTCCCACACCCTCACCTGGCCACAGTGATTGAGTCCTTTACACCATCTGGCTGTGGCACAGGCCTTGGAGAGAGAGCTGGGTTCAAACCCTAACTCTTACCAGCTATGTCAACTTACACAAGTTCTTTTTCCATCCTGAGCCTCAGCTGTCCTTATCTGTACAATGGGCCAGTCCCTCATATTGAGGAGTGTTGTAGAAAAAATGGGTCTGAGTTGAGCATGTAGCAGCATTCATTTGCCAGCACTCATTTGGCGCTCCTGGACCTTGTCTACATTCTCTCTCTCCTTTCCCCAGCTTTGATTTTTGGAAACCTTCTGCATACTTGCTATAGCTGGTTCCTATCCCTTTGCCCCCTACTAAAGCTATTTAGAGCTGCCAGGAGCTCCCCAGGGGCTATATCCAGTTCTTAACCTGGTCCTCACTTCCATGACCAGCATTGGATACAGGCGCTTCCTGCCCCGTAAACTTCCCTTTGCTTAGCCCTGTATTCTTTCTGCTCTCTTCTACCTCTCTCAATGCCTGTTCTTTCCTCTCCTGTGACCTGTGGCAGGGCAATGGGTCACCACCCCCTGCTGCTCTGTCCTAGGAGAGCCCTGATTTCCAAATGCATCTCTTAGCCATAAACTACCAGGATGGTGGCCGTCAGCCATGTGTGTCTGTAGAACACTTAACCTGTGGTCAGTCAAAACAGATGTACTTAAGTGTAAAATAAAACTCATAGAAGATTGCAAAGACTTAACGGGAAAAAAGAATGTAAAATACCTTATCAACATGTGAAAGGATAGTGTTTGGGATGTATGGTGTGAAATGAAATTAAACTTTAATGCATATGTTTGTTTGTGTCTTTAATATAGTTACTAGAAATATCATGTGTGTGCCTGGCAGTGTTTTTATTGGATAGAGCTGCCTTGGAACCAGGAGCCCAGCTCCAAGGGCTCTTCTGCAGGTGGGCTGATCTGCCTGCTGGTTCTCAACTCACTTTGAAAGCTTGTTTGTTTATCCACTTGTTCATTCATTGATTTCCTGCTCATTGAGTCCCTCTATGTTCCAGGCCCCACTGTAGGCATAGAGAAGACAGAAAAATGCTCTGTGAGGTGTAACCCAGGCTCATTGGTGCTCTGGGCAAGGATTCCAGCCTGAAGGTTTAGGCTGGTCTTTTTGCTGCCTGAGGAGGACACCCCCCTCCCCCCGCCAGTTCACAGATCACAGAGTGCCCTGCTTCAAACCCTGGCCATACCTGCAGCCTCCTCAATAGTAAGGTGAGGTGCTGCGACTACTGTGGGATGGGATGACCCAGAAAGGTCCCAGGTAGCCCCTCTGGGCAAAGGAACATGGGGCCTGGGGTGGAATACAATCAGCTTCTGTTCTTGAGTTGTAAACTCTCCCGAGCCCAAGTGCCCTCAGGAAAGTAGTGCCCAACCCTATGTTGGATGCTACAGATAAAGCCCATTCCTGGCCCTCCCACAGCTCCAGACTGGACAGGAAGAGGATGCACTCCTGACTGTCACCACAGTCCGACTGTAGAGTTCAAAGTGAAATGCCCAGAAGCATATCCTGAGATAGTGAGTCCTGGCTGCTTCCACTTCTGCCCTATCTTGATCTAGGCACCTTGGAGCCCTGGGTCCCTCTTTCAGTAACTGAAGGAAGGGTCATCAGAGGCCACCTGCTATCAATTCAGAAAAGCAGGGTCCTGGGGCAGAGGGCACCCAAGGCACACATAGTACACCCACCTGTGTTTATGCCTCCTGCATCATTGCCTGTAGCCACCAAGTCCCTTGCAAAGAAGTGTGGCTTATTCCTCCTGATTAAAGCATAGGCTTTGCCATAGACCCTGACTAGGATCAGACAATCTTACTTCCCATCATTCTTCTCCCTTCACGTCCTCTTTTAATTTCCTTTTCAGTGTTAGGTTTAGGCCTTTCTTAGAGTACAGAGGGGTAACCAAAGGAAAGTTTTACTTTGTTTTAGTATATGTGCTGCCAAAGGGAGCAAAAGTTTTACTTTCTTATTGCAGCTGTAGCAATTTACGTAGTGTCTTCAAATGACAGAAATCCATCATGGGACAGTGCTGGAGGTCAGGGATCCAAAGTGGGGTCCACTGGACTCACACAAAGATGCTGGCAGAGTTGTAGTTTCAGAATCTCTGGGAGGATCTGTCTCTCTTTTCCAGCTTCTCCTGGCAGCCCACATTCTCTGGCCAGTGTCCCAACATCATCCCCTCCTCAGCTTCCATCCTCAAATCTCCTTCCTGACTCTGGCCCTCCTCCCCACTTCTTGTGAGGGCACTGTGATAACACAGTGCCCAACTGGATGATCCCAGATCATCTCCCAGACTCATAGCTCCTAGCTTAGTCATACCCACAAAGTCCATTCCTTCCACCATGTTACCTAACTTATTCACAGGTTCCAGGCATCACAACATGGATATATTTAGAGTATTTTATTTATTTGAGACTGGTAAAGAGTCCGATTTTTTTTTGTCCTTAAACTTGGTGTAGAAAGACAGAAAACCATCCAGTAGAAGAGCAAATTGTTGGGTTTTTCCAAGGAAATAATGGTGTCATATTTAATAATGTATTCTTTAGAAAATGGAAAAGGAAAAGGAAAATAATAGATTTGTGTCTGTGTGTTTTGCTGGGGATGGAACCCAGAGTCTTGCATATGCTGGGCAAGTTAGTTATATCCAGCCCTTATAGTACTTCTTTGATGAAATGTTTCCACCAGGTTGTGACACAAAATAATGTGTGTTATGTATGACAGAAGCTCATTGGACAACCTTGTCTAGTGGGTTCCTGCGATAAAGATGTTCAAGATCTACCAGCCTCACAGGGCCACTAAGCATTTGAGATGTGGCCAGTATGACAGAATTCGTTAACTTTATTCCTTTCTAATTAAGTCTCAGTCAGCTACAAATATCCACATGTGCTTGGTGGTCCCATGTGGGACAACATAGTCTAGGGCAAGGCTCCCTAACCAGGCTCTTGGGGAGGCCCTAGTAGAATAATTTGTAGTTCTCTCTAAGAGCAAGATAGTAGCTTTCCTTGAATTCTGAGAAAGCTTCATGACCCCAAAAGCTAAGTGGCCTCCTGGCTATCTTGTGAGACTATGGCTTGATTCAAATTTATCTTTCCTCTTATGTCTAATTGTAGCATTGGGTTTGTTTTTCTGGAATAATACCTTTATTTTCTCCCCATGTCATAGATCGACTGATGTGTTTGTCTTGATCAGTACTGGTCAGTTTCAACTGGGCATGTACATAAAGTGAGCTTTGGAGCTTAAATAATTGTTATTGCCTGATCCTAGTCCCAGACCTACTGACTCTGATCCCACACATAGATTATGCTCAGAAATGGGGCTTCTGTGTTGAAACTGTCAGTGAAGAAATTGCCCTCTTCAAGTACTTTCCCAATTACTTCATTTTAATTAAAATACTCTGGAAGAGTTAAAGACATACCTACAAGATGCCCCCATGTTACCTGGTGGCTTGGGATAAAATTCCTAGTGACTAACTGCATCAGACATGGATTCAGAACAAGCTGGATCTCCCACTAACAGTGCACAAAATAGCTGCTAAATTTCGGGACCATGGCCTAAATCCATCTCAGAAACAGCATCAAACCTACATTATTTTATTCTAAGTCAGTGATCTCACATAGACCAACAGCAAAACTTTAGTCCTTAGCACATTCCAACCAGGACTTAGCAGAAATAAAATCTAGTATTCTTACATAAGCCAGTGTAAATTCTGGAGTGGGCACTGTTGATGATTTTAGGAGTGAAGGTCAGGAGGAGGAGCCAGGGTGGTTTTATGCAGTGATAATCAGCACAGAACCCCAAGCAATTCTTAGGAAATCCTAACCAATGTTTCCCTTCTCTTTATTCCTCCAATGGGCCATTTGCTGACTCACTCTCCCGCTCCAGGATTTGCGCAAGCAGGTAGCACCACTGCTGAAGAGCTTCCAGGGGGAGGTAAGCCTTTATCTTCACTCTGTATCCCGAGCTCCCTTCATACTGTCTTTCTTGTTACTCATGTTCGATAAATGCCATTGACAGAAGGTACTTACCCTAATGAAGACTTCCCAGGCTACACTGACCCTGCATCCCAGATATTTTGTGCTTTCAATGGGACTTTGTCCACTGAGTCCTCAGCGGAAGCCCTTCTGGAAAGAGAACCATGTTTGGGATACAAAAAGATGTGGTGCATTCCAGGGACAAGTACCTCCCTGCATGGTTGTGCTTCCCACAGTGGACCAAGGTTGTTCAGCCCCTGTCTTTAGGAACCCACAAACTACTCCAACCAGTCAGTCATCTCATGACCATGTGGACTCCTGCAAGGAATAGATGGATGGTGACAGTCTGGTGCTTTTTGTTGACTAGGGATTGAGCCAAGGGTCTTCACATTGAGCTATATCACCAGCCCTTTTTAAAATTTTGAGATAAGTTCTTGCTATGTTGGCTAACAGGGTATGCTTAAACTTGTGGTTTTCCTGCCTCAGCCTCCTGAGGCTGGGATTACAGGCATGTACCACCATGCTTGGCTTAGTCTGGTGCTTTATGAGAGGCTGGTGGGGAGAAATAGAGTTTCGTTTGATCCACAGACCAAAACAGAGCACCAGGAAGAAGTCACAAGGATAAGCTGAGACACCATATGAGGAAGTGTTTTCTCATGGATTCTTCCACAAAAGGACTGAGGTATCTGGCAGATGAGCCATGGACAGCAAGCCCTGGCCACCTGTGAATGGGAACAGTGCCTACCCAGAGGACTGAGGGCCAAACCGGGTAACAGAGGCTCCTTCCCAGCACTTGCATAGAGATCCGATGAATTCTAGAAAAGCCAGAATTGTGTTTTTGTTGTAGACCTCACTCCCACCTCCTCCATGGTAGAGAAATGGAAGTGGTAGAATACCAGGCTCATGAGGTAAAGTAGCAAGATTTTTTCAGAGTCCTTGCAAGAACTTCCATTGGTGTAGTCTTAGGAATTTCATTTTCTTGCAACAACCCAGGTCACAGAGGACACAGAGTGTGGAGAAGGGGCAGGACACTGGGCTTGGGATGCAAGTGACCAGAACAGGTGCCTCAGGCTGACCCATGTCTTAAGGAAGGCTAGATTCCTAGCATAAGTGGTTGGGCTGCCCTGGTTGCCCTCTCCCTCAGTAGACAAGTGAATGCAAGATGGGGAGGTTATTCTAGGGTGCCAGAAAAAAAGAGTGCAGCAGTGGCTGTGGACGGATACTGAGGACTTAGCGGGTAGACCAGTAAGCTTCTTTTAGTTGATAGTACCCAGCTTTATGGAGCCCCCAATGTCCACAGGTTGGTAAGGCCCCAGGCACAACCTTACCTGGTCTCTAAGGGACTGGAATAGCACTTTCCTCGGGGTCTGTCTCCCCACCCTCACTGAGTGAGTAAAGCTATCACCTGACACCTACAGCACTTGATCTTATCTGTCCTCCTACCTGTGCCACAGCTTTGGAGAGGCTCTCTGGCTTAAGGTCTCTCTCCCTGAAAGGCCCCAATGGCTTTTTGTGTGATCACTTGTTTTTATTTTGTTTGAGAAATCTTCAAAGCTACATGAAAGTAGAAAGTTTAGTACAGTGGACACTTGTATATCTTTACACACACGCCCACTCCCCTGCAGCTAGCCACATCTTCTCCTCTGCCCCAACCTTTGCCAAGAATTGAAAAATGGGGTGGTCACAGCTTGGGTCTGTGACCTTAAATCCATGTGTCTCCTAAAGTTAGGACTGCAGTTAGATACCTCTCAGCATTACCACTTAATAGCAAATCTCACGCAGTACTTCAAGGCTAGACTAATAATTCATCTGAAGTCAAATTTCCCCAGTTATCTCAAGATGTCTCTTATAACTGCCCCCGACCGTAGCACATGGTGTCCATTCAGGTTTGCACATTGCATTTGGTGATATATGGGTATCATGTATGTGTGTATCTATATATTTTAATCTATTTTAATGTCAAATATCCTCTCTATCCCCCTTACCTTTGCTTTTGTATTTTAATGCATTGACTTGAGGAGGAGGCTAAGCCAGTTATATTATAGATAGATTATTCTACATTATGGGTGAGATAATGGGTTTGCTTCTGAACACATCAAATTTGAAATGCCTAAGAGACATCCAGGCTTCCCATTTGCCTGTTTTTAAAAAGCTACTTGAAAGATAAAATATTTTAGCACCCTTAGATTTTATTAAAACTCTAATTGCTATATTTTAAAAAATAAATTGTATTATGTATATTTAAGGTATCAAACATGAGATACATATAGATTATAAAATGGTTATTATAATAAAGCCACTTAACATACCCATCATCACAAATAGTTACCCTAGTACAGTGCAGTAAGATTTTATTAACTATAGTCTTCCTATAACACCTTAGCTCTCTAGGCCTGCCCATCCTATATACTTGCTGATTTCTATGTCTTCTGACCTACATGTCCCCATGTCCTTTTTCCTCCTGAATTGCTTTAATAACATTAAATGAATAATGTTCTTGTTAAATATTTTAGTAGAAAAAGTGCTATCCCACTTGTGGAAGGTTAGATGTGCAGGGCAGAAGATAAGGACGGGAGACCTGTGCAGGCCACTTTTCCTCCAAGTGAGGTGAGGTCATGGACTGTTGCCTGTGTGGGGCAGGGCCCACTGAGCATAGGTGTTTTAGAGCCACCTGCTAAGATTAGAGGCTCCCCTTCTCACATCATGTGCTAAATGTAGTTTTCTTCCTTGGCGAGATTCTTGGAGCTTGTCCCAAGGTACTTAAAGTCCTCTGGCAAAGATACTGTGTTAGTGAAAAATATCTCATTTTCCCAGAATTTTGTTTTGTTTTGCTTTTGTTGTGCTGAGCGTGAAAGCCAGGGCCTTTCATTGCTAAGCCAGCAGCAGTTGACTACTAAGCCCTAGCACCAGCCCTTCCCCAGAGTTTATATAGATTACTTCCTCCCTTGAGTCCTCCAAAAGAAAGCACAAAACAAAAACAAAAGATGTTTTCAGGCAGCAAGAAATTCCCCTAAACTTTAGGGTCCCTGCAATAACACACATGCAGAGTATGCAATAATGTGAAGGAAAGCATGGACCTGTGCTTTTGTGCTCCTCTGTGTATTCCTGTGGTTCTAAGTACAAAGTCCAACCACCTTCCCCTGTGGCCTTGAGACCCTGCCTGCCTGATGGATAGCAGCTCACCTGTCACTCCTCACACTCTGGCCCCCAAACGCCTGGCAGCCGGAGGTCATCCAGCCTCCTCACCCATCTCCAGACTTTTGTGCAAACTGACTTGATCCTGAACAGCCCTTCCCCAATACCCAGCCCACTTCTGCCTGGACATCGCTTCGTCAAGGAAGATCTCTCATCACCTTCAAACAACAGGCTGAGTCAGGCAGGGTTCCCTTGACCATGTTTGAGGTGTTGTTAATAAGATGAAAGAGAATCTCAAAGTTATGCCCAAGAATACTTTTAGAAGACAATAAGTAACTATTGTCTGTGACTGAATAGTTTGAAATGTTACAATCATAATGATTATATTTAATTGTTATAGCAAAGTCATTGAATTTAACTACACAGAAACTTGATTGATTGATTGATTGGTTGATTGGTCTACTTGATCTTTTGTTTCTTAAGCCCAGCCAGCTGATGGGGAGAGGGATGATCCAAATGTTCACTTCAGTTTAAGCATATTCTAGTTCAACAATAATGTCAACAATCACTTGAGTGAAGTAATACACTGTCTAGGAAAATGCTGAGTCTCTTTTTCCCTTATCTCCCAACCTGCTCGAGAAGGTTGAGGGGTGGGGAGCTGATTTAGGTGGCTCCCGTTAGGGATCTGGGTGCTTAAACCAAGTGTGCTCAAGACAGGAAATCCTCTTAGAAAATAATTCAGATGCTTACGTTAGAGGGGAAGCAAAAGATAGAGAATCCTGAGCTAAGCAACAGCTTCAGAAAAGTACAACACAATAAGTTCAAACAGAAATAAGAAAATCTGTAGGGGCCAGGGATTTAGCTCAGTGGTTCTGGCGCCTGCCTTGCAAGCTCAAGGTCCTGAGTTCAATCCCCGGTACCAAAAAAAAGAAAAGAATCTGTATAATTACATTATGTAATAATAAAAGTAGGAACAGAACAGAAATGAATGAAAAAGGTCCAGGAGAGGAACATACTAAGAATTCATTCTTTGAGGAGACTTGTACAATTGACAAATCACTTTATTATTCAAAAAAAAGAGAAAGCGCTAATGTTAGGAATAAAAATAACATCATAGCTGCAGCAGAGATTAAAAAGATAATAAGGGAATATTAATAAGCAGTTTTATTCCAACAAATTTTAAAACTTAGACAAAACAGTCCAATTCCTAGAATACTGTAATTTCCAAATCTGACTAAAGAAGAAGTAGAAAAATTAAATAGCCTTATAACTATTATAAAAACATTCCCATAGGGCCAGGGATTTAGCTCAGTGGTTTTGCCCTCTGCTGCTCAAGCGCAAGGACCCGAGTTCAGTCCCTGGTACAAAAAAAAAAACATTCCCAGGAGATTCAGACAGTTTTCTGGGAGAGTGCTGTCAATCACTCATGGAACAGATAGTTCTAATCTTTTGCAGACTCCTTTAGAAAATAGGAAAGAAGAACATTTCCTAACTCATTTTATGAGGCTTGTGTAACCACAATGCCAAAACTAGACAAGAACAAGAAAGGAAAATAAAAGTCAGTCTTATTTATGAATAGGTCTTCAGGAGACCTTAAAAAGGCAAGTTGAAGGGCTGGGGATTTAGCTCAGTGGTTCTGCCACCTGCCCTGCAAGCGCAAGGACCCGAGTTCAATCCCCCGTACCAAAAAAAAAAAAAAAAGGCAAGTTGAATTCACTAACCTCAGTATATCCCAAGAATGCTGTTTGGTTTAACCTTAAGAAAATTTGTTAATGTTAATTCATATCATTAAGCAGATTAAAGAAGAAAAAATGTCACCTCAATAATTGTAGGAAAAGAATTTGATAAAGTCCATCCATGAAAAATATACCAGCAAACCACCAGGAATAGTGAAAAATTTTGTTAGCCTGGTAAAAGGTATTTATCAAACATCTAAGTCAATCCTCAGACCCATTAGTGTTAAAAAATATTTTCTTTACAACCAGAGACAAGAAAAAAAAATGCCTATTTACTGCTAATTTTATTTAACTGGGAAGCCTTACCATTGAAGCCAAGAGAGAAAACTATAGGTATTTTTAACACAAGAAATAAAACTGTCATTTTCTAAATGAGCCTCAATTATTTAACAAGGTTGCTAGATACATAATCAATATACAAAAATAATTACATATCTCTACATCAGCAGCAAACCAAAAATGTAATGTTTAAAAAGGATACCACTGGAGAGCGACAAAAGGCAGAAATTATACCTAGAAATAAATATAACAGTACATCAGAACTATTTCTGTAGAAACATAAAACATTATATTGAAGGATATTAAGATTTAAATGGGAAGAATAGAGTATCCAAGTATAGAAATTCTCACTACTATTAAAGAGGTCAGTTTTCTCAAAATTGATCAGAGTAATCATTGTAGTTCCAATCAAAATCTCAATAGGATTTTTATGAAACTTGAAAAGCTGATTCCAGATTTTTTATATATGTATATACAAGAGCAAATGGCCAATAAAGCATATATATAGTTATAAATATGGGAAATATTTGCAAAGTTGACATAAATCAGTGAGGAAAGGGGAACTTTCCAGTATTCAGTCCTTTGACAGTTGGTTAATCAATATGGAGTTAATTACATTTTCTACCTCATGCCATATGTAAACACAAATTATAGGTAAAGACTTAAGGCAAAGCAGAGTATTAAGCCTTGTAGAAGATAGTACAGAATATGATGGCTTTAGATTGGATAGGATTTCTGAACCAGAAAATTATAAAAGAAGAGATTGTTGCAATCAGTTACATTACATTTTTAAAGTAAAAGCCTTTTTCATGGAAAGATACTCTAAGGAAAGTGAAAAGATGAACTGGTTCCATTATAACTTCCTGTGAGCCAGAAAGATTCCACCTTCCTCAGGACATTTTACATCATCTGAGAGAACTTGACGTCATTAAGATTCGGGTATATCTGATGTTTATCATGGTAAAGGTCCAGTTACCTGTGGTGCCTTCTGAGTTGTACAGTTGAATATGTGGTAGACTTGGCCACAAGATGCAAACCAGGAGAAGGTGGTGGTCACATGCCTAATTAACAAAAGGCTAATGTTCACAAAATACTAAAAACTTTTGGATGTCAGTGGAAAAAAAACAAACACCGCAAGTTGGGTATGATGGCTTACAAATGTAATCGTAGCACCCTGTGAAGCTGAAGCAGAAGGGTTGCAGGTTTGAGCCTAGCCTGGGCACCTTAGCAACTTAGCAAGACCCTGTCTCAAAATAAAAAATAAAATAAGGGTTGGGGTTGTAACTCAGTGCATAGTTCAATTCTCAGTACTGCAAAAAAAAGACCCTAGTGAGAAAATGAACCACAGTCATAAATATGATCCTCAGAAAGAAAAGCAGAATAGTAAATATATGAAAAGATAAGACACACAAGCTCGGTAATAATTAGAGAAATGCTTATTAAAATAATTCACATGCCAATTTGTCATACCTGCCAAGTTGACAAAAATTAAGAAGTTCAAACAGCATAAATTAGTTTAAACTTTTGGAAAACCAATGTGGCCTCCACCAATAAAGCAAAAGAGGCACATAGGCCTCAACACTGCAGTTCTACTCCTAAGTATACATCCAAGAAAAACTTAAATTTGTTTGCCTCAGGAATTTTGAAAATAATTTTTAAAAATAGTGGTGTCTACCAACAGTAAATAAAAAGTTGTAACTATTTTTATAATTCCTGTAACAAGACTTTAGGGTCATCAGATACTAAAGAGAGGTGAGAAAAGGATAAATAGGGTTTTCATAGTGGGGCAGGGAGTCTTGGGGATATTCTTTCACACCTGTTCATTCTGTTACTTATACTTCATTCTTTGTATATGTGAAATACTTATTTCAAAAAGAAATAAGCATGTTTACAGGGCAATAGCTTCATGATACTTTTGTGTACATCAGAAACTGAATATTTTTATCCTTTCGCTTTGCATTTCAGCAGTGATCAGTTTTAATTGCCAGGTACTTGGTTGCCTTGGATAAGGCTCTGTGCCTGGGCAGCTGCTGGGAAAGCAAATCCCTAGCAGCATTCAAAATGACACCCACTGAGCTAGCATTTGTGGGCCATCCAGCATCTTTTCCTGTCCTATGGCTAGGTTCATGGTCGAAGCCCATACACTAAGCAATAGATTAGCAAGAGAAAAGTGTACAGATTTAATAAAAGTTTTCCTTTAGAAATGAGGAAAACTGTGTTTTCATGGACAGTTGTCCAGAGCTATGATTGGAGCACAGACAGCCTGATCTAATGCAGTACACTGTGGAGAATATAGCCAAGCCAGTTTGTCCAGATGGTTCCCTGCATCACTAGATGACATTGCTTTCGTCCTGTACAGGGTTGACACCTGTGCCACGAGGGTCTGTAGGGGAGAGGGGAAGGAGCAGGTCAGAGGGCCCTTCCTGCTTCTGCTGTTTGTTGAAATCCAAGGTGTTGTATTTAGGGGTAGCATATCCTGAACCCTGACAGACACTAGATGCATTTCAAGCACACACACTCACCCAATAATCACAATTTTGAAAAGTCATTTCTGCTTTTATTGTCTTCCCATCACCAGATCTCCAAAGCTGGAGGAGAAAGTGGCCCTTCCCTGCCCGCTGGTCCCCAACCTGTGCTCTGGAGCCTCCTCCTGCTTTCTTAGGAACCACTGTGCTCCCATTATCCCCTTTCTGTCTTCATTTCCTGGCATTCTGGATTGTTCTCATCAGCATTCCATAATCTCTAGTATGTTCCACCTCAAGAGAGACAGTAAAACCTCTGTCCACTAGCCTCTGGCTTCAGAGCTATATCCATCATCACCTACTTGTTCTTCCTCACTCTGCACCAGCCTGGCATACACCCTCTTATAGCCCTGCTGGTCCTCAGCCCCTTGCACATGCTGTGTTGCCCTGCCCTGGGCTTCCTTTCACTTTCCTGGCTGTTGATGCGGCTCCTCAGACAATTCCTTACCTTCAGTCAGATCTCCTAGTAAGTGGTGTTCTTTGCTCTGTGACATTCAGTCTGGACCTACAAGGTGACCATGCAGAGATGCCTGTCCCTGACCTGTCTTTCTCTTTTGAGTCCCAGGGTCATTATGAGGCTGCCTGTTTAATATTACCTCTTGGATATTCCAGAATAGAGCTCTTTACTTGCCGCCATGTCCCTTACCCCTGCCTCTGCACTTGCTTACATCCTCCTCTTCTCTATCTTTCCCCTTCTGGGAAAGACACTTCCAGTCCACATAGTCTCCTAATCTGGAAACCCAGAACACCTCCCTGCTGCCTTACACACCGTTTCCCCCATCCTGCCTCCATGTGCATTTTAGATCCATCTAATCCTTTCCATCCTCCCACCTGCACCCTGGTCTGAAGCCACCATCATGTATCCCTGAAACCCTTGCAATGGTTCCTCACTGGTCTCTCCATTTTGGCTCCTCCCCAAAACACCCCACCCTTTTGTTCATACAGCAGGCAGACTTTGGTCACGTCCTTGCATACAGCCTTCCAGTGGCTCTCCAGTGCACTGAAGACAAACACAGAACCTTGACTGAGGCCTCTAACCTGCCTCATAGCCCAGCTTCTCCCTTCTTCTGGCCCTGTTGAGGTGCTCTGACAGCTCCCATATCTACTCCTGCTGCTGACCCTCCTCCCCCAGCTCCCTATCTGATCCTCCCTTTTTTACCCTCTGGGACTTGACTCAAATGCCATGTTCTCAAACAGCTCTCCGACTACCCACCTAAGTGAAGGGCCTCTTATGGTTCCCTGTAGCACCTGGTTCTTTGGCTCCAAATACTTTGCTGCATGTGTTTGTGTATGTTAGACTGCCTGACCTTAGGGGTACAGCAGGAGAAGAGGGTGGCTTATTGGCTGTCATCATAGAAAGCTGAGGAGGAGACAGCTGAGGGAAGGCTTGTTGTAGTCAGGGCTTTGGCAAAGGAATACATTTAATACAGGACACATAATTTATAGGATTATTTTATGATATTTACCCAAAAAGTCAAATACAGAGGTGTGCAAGAGATTAGCTGCACACTACAGGCCCAAAGAATCCACCCAAGGGCCTGGATTCCACAACAATGTCCCACACAAGTCCAGCTAAAGGCTTAAAGAGTCCAAGGCATTGTCCTCCACGAGTCCAGACAGTGGCCTAGAGCCCACAGCAATGTCTCATACTTGTCTGTATTGAGGATCTGCACCCAGAAGACACAAAAGCCAGTGGTTGAAACCAGAAAACCTTTGCCAGTGGGATGAAGGATTTGTGCCCCCTCTACATTGGAGCCAGGAAGTGATGCTCACCGTGAAGATCAGAGCTCCCCTGAGGAGAATAGCAGCCATTCCCAGTGACAGTGAGGCCCCACGCTCCTCCTCCGACGAGAACAGCCAAGTTTTCATCAGGAAAACCATCCACAGCAAGCTCCTCCTAGGAAATCAATAGTCCCCAGTCTTCTCCTCCGATTCTCTTTTTATGGCCATTGGCAACAATCCTCAGGTGGATCTTCCACGCCCAGACTTCACTAATTCAGTTCAGCTGGGTGTTGCAAGTTGCCCATTAGTTAATCCACCACAGCTTCAGTGATGAGGGGACCAGCCAGGTTCAGAGCTGGGGAGGGCAGCAAGAGCTAAGCTGTGGGGAGCTGGAGCAGACAGCAGGGCCACGCATGCAGGTCAAGCAGGCCGAAATGGTGTTGCTGCTTTGGAAGGGCTTAGAGACATCTGTGTGCAGGGAAACCAGAGACCCTTACACATTTGCAGGACCTTTGGGCAGATTTTAATTAACGGTTGCGATGGAGAAAGTTGGGTAAATATTCTATGAATTAGTTCAAAGTGACTATGAGTTTCCATTGTGTACTTTAGCCCAAATCTGTTAAGCTGTACCATATTTAAGAGACAGGAGGATAGCCAAGAGTTCAAGGCCAGCCTGGGCTATGTAGCATCTCAAAAAACAAACAAACAAAAAGGTATCATATTTAAGTGTTCAGATCTAAAGGCTAGTTCTAAATAAAGCCAGGACGTCTGAATGGTGTGTTCCAACAGCATTTCACAGGGAGTCCCACAACCCAGGAGCCAGTCTCCTCCTGCCTGCCTCTCAGCATGTGTAAAGTGAGTAGCCAGATGAGATATTGAATGGAACCCCCAGCTCTGAGATCCAGAATGACACAGTGGACAAGTTCCTGGAGTGACTGTCATCTGCACAACAGAAGGGGATGTTTTTCCAGCAGTTTAGACCTGCTTTGTTACAGGTAGTGGTCTTCCTGTAGGTAAGAGTTCAAACAAGGGCCCAGCAACCGCTGTCAGTTCTTACCCGCTCTTCTTAAAGGCCACCTAAGTGCCATCTCTTCCATATCATCCCCAAATACCCAGCCAGCAACAAACTCCTCCTTGTCTGGTTTGTAGCTGTCTTGATTTTGAGCCTGGAGATATCTGCCCTTATATTTTACTTATTGAGGCAAAGCTTAACTTGCTCTATACTAAGCCTTATGATTCTGAAATCTGGAGAGTAGGAACTCTGTGTGTGTGTGTCTGTGTGTGTGTGTGTGTCTGTGTGTGTCTGTGTGTCTTTGTGTGTGTCCATGTGTTTGTACACTCATGTCCGCATGGACATAGCAAGGACTATGTTAAATCTCCTGGGCAAGATGAGAAGGACTAGATTCCATGGTTAATAACTCTGGGCCTCAGACCAGTGTTGTACAGGCTGCATAAGACTCGCCTGCCTCTTTCCAAAAATAAGGTTCCCAGCCTCTCCTCACCCCAAGATTCTGATGGAGGAGGCCTACGGGAGGACTTCAGAATCTGAATTCTACCTCTGATTCTCACATATCACCAGGGCTAGGTGCCCTCAAAGGGCTCTTCCCCAAGCGCAGTCTGTGATGTTGTACCTACTCATGTGCCTCAAATTGGAGTCTGAGGCGCTCCATAAATTGGTTTTAAAGTGCATTGGCAGTGCACACCTGTAATCCCAGCATTTGGGAGGCTGAGGCAGGAGGATTGCTGTGAGCTTGAGGCCAGCCTGGGCTACATTGTAAGTTCAAGGACAGCCTGAATTACACAGTGAGACTGTTTCAAAAAACAACAACAAACACCTGACGTGCATTTCCAGCCTTCAAAGTCTCATATTCTGCTCTGGCCAAACTGGTCTTTTGACATCACTCAGATGTACCTTCTGGCCTCTGACCCTATCCTCTACTCCATCTGTAAAAGTTATTCCATCCTTAAAGGCCATCTTGAAAGTGCATTCTTTCATTCTCCTATTTCATCCCAACTTTTCCCCTTTTTTGTCTTCTCAACTTTATTGAGGCATTATTATTATTATTTTGTATTAAATTCTTTTATTGGTACATTGTAGGTAGACAACACAATTACATTTCTCATTGGGAATTGTACCTTTATATAATGCATCTTGGTTCTTATTTTTTCCCCGTT